>OU974070.1:28260936-28810936 GCA_918843875.1 Diadumene lineata
CAGGCCAATGTCTGAACAATAACCCCGTCATTGCTGGGATTCCTGCGATGCTCCCTACAATTAACCCCTGTGTTTTCGAGTAGGTCAGGTCTACTCCTCTTTAACATGTCATCCTTCCTACTCTCAAAACCTAATCAAATCACTATAAAACGGTAATACACAATTTAATCCATTTATGCTCGCCAGACAACGAACCCTTTGCCTTAGATTGATGAAGCATTTCGCAATAATATGGTAACATTAATTTGGCCTCATAAAACATTCTCTATATGAGGTCACAGGAACACACAACCGCAGTTTGTGGGTCTTTGTGGTCTGCATGTATTTGCTTTTAAATTGAGCTCTAAGGCCACGTTTTCTGTCCATTTATTCTGACAAAGTTTGAGTCATTGCCACAGATAGCATGACACATTTTTCATTAACATTTCGAAGTGAAACCTTTTCTGGCAAAATATGTTTTGTAAATTTAACAAATTAAATTACGCGAGTAATCAGCCCGGGAAGCTCCCGCCAAACGTTGATGTGATGTCAGATTTATACAACATGATACAAGACGTACTCGACTGGTTCTGTCAGGTTTGATATATGACTATCAACGTAATTTCTTTTTCTAATTAGGTTATAATGCGATCGAAGAACCAACTAACAACCCATTTCATTCATTAAAACCTCGATCTGTTAGGAACAAATAAGCATCTACAACCACAAACAACTTACAAATTGATGTCATTACCAACGAATTAGTGGTTGTAAAATACGTCGAATACTGTACAAAACTGTCGGAAACAATACTGACAAGTGTTCCACAGAGCGTTCAAAAACCTCTTTCAGCAATAGCAATTGCTCGAGGTTTATTTACCACTTTCTAAAACATCATTAAACATCCATGACAAGCCAGATCCTTACACAATACAGCCATTTTCTGACGTTATTGCTAAGTTAATAATCTGGGCCCTAGAACAAAAGCTTGTCGATGTCATTTCCTTTACAAAAAGAATACAGCAAAAAGATCGTTTCAAATTTAACGTATAATCCATCGGGTCTAATCCCGTTTTTGTTTAGTACTGACATTGATGTAATGACAGTGTCATTGAATGACTCCTCCCCTTATTTAGACAAACAACTATCAAGTAAAAAACTGGCAGCAGTAAGCGATATTGTAGATTAGCAAGTTTGGTGGTTGTTGGAGCTCGATGATCAGCTTGTCTGTAGGCAGCTTGTCTTGGTTGTATGCGTGGTTATATAGACGAATGACAAGGTTGGATAGTCCTTTACTAAGTAAGTACTTCATATACAAGACTTCCTGTTGATTCTTTAAACTAGAGATAAACGACATGGTTTTACCCTAAGCCTGGATTAATAGTCTCATTACTAGATATGCTAATGGGCTTAACGACTCCAAAAGACCCAATAGACTGCAGTTATTCATTTAATTCGTTCTTTTCTTCGACATCCAGGGAGCTCCACGATCGTTTCACTGTGTTTTATTCCAGTGTGGAAAACTTTACACTCAAAAATCACACAACGCGGACTGGAAGTCAACGCACTACAGTATCCTCTTGTCGTTAAAGATGCTTTCTATGAAACTATTACGGCATTATGGGATCTTTGTAAGTACTATACTTTGAATGCATGTTTTTAGGGAGGGTAAGTTAAGATTAGTAAAGAATAACATCGTTAGACAATGATTTATTCAACTATTATTTTCACGACTTTAGATCATTTGCCCGTGGATGAGACACTTCATCTTGATTAGAAGCTGTTTGACAGGGCTTAATCATGCCGTACGCATTACGATTACAAAAGCCATGACACATCCAACAGCTCAGACGGAAAAATTGTACCTGAAAATCCCAGAGTTTTTATTCAGCACCTAAGTCAGTTGCGTGATGTTTTGTTTCTGAGGGAATGAATAGTCGATATATCAATAAGTACAAATATCATATTGTTAGGGAAAAAATTCTCCGGAAACAACGTAGACGATCTAGAATACACTTGTTTTTGGCATTAGCTGCCTTAAGGCATAAATACATTTCGAGTTTTTGCCATTGTCGATATTGGGAGACCTAGCTAGGTAAAAAGATTGTTTGCGTGCTAAGAAAGAGTTTGCAGCAGTTTTGTGGTTTACTCGTTCGTTGATCGTGGCAAATACGATTACTGTACTCCGTGTAATATGTTCAATAATGTATCAATTTGGAAATTTAATTGTCAATCAATGGATAGCTTGTGACGTTCGTCAAATTTACTCCTGGCCAATATAAAACACATTTCTTAATGCAAAGTGTGGATATTATTTTAAAGTCAGTTTGGAAATGTAGTATGGTGTTTGGAAAGTTCAAAACGTTCTTGAGAGAGGAAATTTGCAGCTCTGTTGATTATTTATATCTGTTGAAATTAGCTGCTCTTGTTAAAAAAAGAAACACTTATATGAACAATAGTGCATGCAATCTATCAATACAATATTTTTGGAGAGGTTATTGATCTAATTCAAATTTGATATATCAAGATACGATTCCTATCGAGTATCATTGAATTTTCTCGCAAAGATTAAATACAAAATACATAATACTAAAAAAAAATTATGAACGTATTGCCCGATTAAATATAAAGAGAAAATAAATATTATGAATTTTAAGTACAATGACTGCCAAAATTTTGTTTGCAAAGCATTTACAACCGAATCTCTTAAATTCCGACATAAGATAAAAGTCCCTTTCATCGAGCTGAATAAAATTATCCAAATTGTATAATTCAGCATATATTTGGCTCTGTTCTTCTAATCCAAATACTGTAACGCCTAATCAATATCACAGAGTCAGCTATCATTAGCTAAGATAGTTTCTCAATATAGATGGCAAGAACTGATAAATTATGATCAGGTAGAAATATGATATTAATATTCCAACAATCCGCCCTTACACTGAGTGCTCTTTTCTGAAAATGAATAAAATAAACATCAACATTAAACCGCTTGCACTGTGTGATGTAAATAGGTACACTGGCACGCCTCTGCCACATGTTCCAAGACACTTGTATCACTCCGCCTTTAAAACCTATATGCTTCTTGAACAAATTTGATGCGATGAATGAGTCCGTATTTTTAGATCAGTGCACTTGCTATAGGTAAAATTGCTCAATCTAAAATCAATCGGTCGACAGCCAAAGCAGCGATGGAATGAAACTGACTTTGCACGGAGTTACGTCGAAAAATGAGAATGCCTTCGCCTGGGAAATGCACAGTTGGAAAAAATATAACTCGAATTAGAACTAATTAAAAACTTACTACGGCAAAACAATAAAAGACAATTATTTAGTACATGAAAAGCCCAGCATACAAACAATTTAAACGGTTTCAGGACTGATAAGAATTGATGGCACAGGCTAAAATAGACCTAGTCCCCGTAGGATGAAAAACTACAAGTATCATTATTATTCATAAAACTCCTTTATCATTTATATTTATCGACTTAATTGATGCATGGTGCAGAATTTTAAAACTTAGAAGCTAGCCAACAGCGATAAACAGCTAACACGACCAACAGACCACGCTACAATACGCTACAAGCTTGGACCACACCATAAAAGTTGATACAGGTTATTGAGCTCTCCACCTGTGCTCAGAGTTGACAGGTCTTCCATTAAACATTAATCTCATGCCTAGCCTGTTAAATTCTTGGCGACATTATGTCTCGCTCTGTATCGCTTAGGTCAATCTGTACCAGTTTTAGTGAATAGATTGGAAAAGTTATTGAATTCTTTGAATGCAGTTGCTTCTAGCCATTTAGGCATTGGTTTTGTTGAAGTCATGGAATGTTGGTGATTCTAGCCCTAGGCTCACTTATATGATCTGCTGATGCGAAAACTGACCTAACAAATAGACAGCTTTTTGAACAGTTTTGACGCAGTTTCTTGGCTAGTCCTGCATGCATTTGCAACACGGCCATTCCAATGGACAGTTTGCCTTTGGATAGTCTAAATCAACACGGACCTGTTTGTTGATATTTACTATTCATATAAATACATTGTTCAATTAATTGAATGTTTTGAATGCCGATGATTCAAACTATTTGTGCAAAACCTTGTCGATACATACCACAACATCTGACAGCCTTCATCCGGGATCTGAAAGTATTTTCAACAATCTGCGTTATGGGGTCTCCTCTCACCTTATCGTTATACCGGTAAAGTAAAACTGGGATGAAAATCGCAAGAATTCTCTTGGAGAAATTTATTGGCAGCCTCCATGCTGCTTAGAGCTCCTCCCTCCTCCTTAATGCTCCTGCTGGACGCCAAAGATGACACTTACTTGTTGCCGTACATTTCAGAAAAGAAAGATTTTTTTTGAAAACAGCTTTTCTAGAAAGGTGTGCAGCGTAATCGATTTCCCAGTTTTTGTAAAAAAAACCACCAATCGCTGGTTATAGGAATAAACTTTAATCGTGTGAGCTTATTTGGTTGCAATTAGTTCGTGATTGAAGAGCTCTTGAAAAGATTTCCTGAAGGGACTACCCATAGTTTTAAGTAGAACCTGCTAAAACAAGAACAAAAACATAAAAATAACAACACAGGTTGTCATATAGCCGGTAGGCTCCCTCTCCCGCCGTGAGGATGTTGTACGCCTACTTAACTATCACTGCTAAACACCGAGCCAACTTTACAGTCAGTCAATTTTGATGTTAGGACAGACTCTACAAAATTAAGGCGCTTATGATAGTAGTTTGTTAACTGTAACAAAAGCTGGCTATAGTTCCAATTTTTGACTAATTAATGTTGATCTATAGCATAAGAAATGACGAGCTGTGGTCACAAAATCTTTTTGTTTGTCTTCTAGGCCGGATGCCGGTGTTCTGTGAATTGACCAATATGAAATAATCTAAGTAATTTTTAGCACGCTTCTAAATTATAAATGCTTATTCCACCATGCAAGGACAAACTTATATTTGATTAAAAAATCATTATTTTCCAAGTGAATATCTGAAGTAAGTCCGTATTGCACGCAGCTATAATTTTTTCAAGATTTTATCTCGAGAAGTCATTCTTTTTGGGCAGTGGGAGGGATTTTAATTTTCAACATCAAAATTACACATTTTGCAATTTTGACGCGATGTTGCTGTTGTAAAGAAATCGTATATTGAAGATATTTGCTGCGGGTAATTTCTTCATAGCTTTATGAATCTAGCAAATACAATCACACAGAACCAGAAAAAGACAATAGCTACAATTAACTTGTTTTTGCTGTGTATTCTTGGTTCCATGCGTTCTCTTTGTTTATAAACTCATTACTTCCTAAAGGATGTTATTTTAAAAACAAAACATTGATATTGCATTTGTGTGATGTAGTCATGAACTACAGTTTCCCATTAGCTGAAAATCTCTGGGATTGGAATTTAGCTTTATATAAAATCACTACAGGCTTCCACATTATTGAATGTTTATATAAAGCATGGAATAATGATTTGGTGAAATCTTGCTGAATCAGAAAATCCTTTTTACGAGCCATTTAACGCAAAAAATGGTGGTAAACTAATGCCAGTGCAAATTTTCCAGAAATTGTTGTCGATTGACAGCACAGAAAAATGGCCTTTCTGTTTGCGCATGGGAAACCGTTTTCCAAAATAATTTAATTGGGAACCCCTGCAAATAAACATTTGGATTAATGGAACTTCTAATTGCTTACTTAGGGTGTTAGCCATAATTGTGGTTAAGCACACAAACGACAGTTCAATGCTTTTGTTTTTGTAACTGATCAGTATTTTGACTGAAAACTGAATAAATTGAAAATAAGGATATTTTCTCAGTGTATGTGTTTTCAACTCATAATCATTTATAGAGTATTTCGAAAACTATTTGTTTTCCGACAAGGGTTTGTCAACAATAAATATGTTGAACTTCGAGAGCAGTAACTTGACACAGAATATGCTCGCGCATGCAACAGTAACAAATAACTGAACCACCTCTTTTAACACGGCGGTAAGCCATATCAATGTTGTCGAATGTCAAATATTTCAGAGAAAATATTATTATGAAAGTGAAGTATAATAATTCCTTCATTTGTTTCGATTTTTTTCAGTCGATTCACTATCCAGAAAGGATATATACTTTCTTTTTTCCTTACTTAGTTTATTTATTATGCAAAAGCGAATTTTATGAAAAGCAAATCATAATTCGAGGAAATTTCGTTTTATAATTTTGTTAAATAAATTGATTTATTCTTTCCTTTCTTTCAGTGTTGGTTAATTATCTTATTTTTGGAGTTATCCTCGCGTGATCTATTGGAGGTCGTCATTCTGACGAGAGAAGAACCATATCTTCAATAGATCCTCAAAATAAATTCGAGAAACCAACATATTGAGGGAAACGTTGCTGCCAGGGATCTTTGCAGAGATCGATTTTAAGCTTTTTAGATTGAATCTAAAGCAGATAAAAGAATAGCGATTAGTTTGTTGCCACTAGCAAAAAGGTATATCTATAGACACGTTAATCGGAAATGAACATGATTTTTAATTTTTTTTGCTTCGCCCTAGGGGCACTGATGTCGGGTCGGTTAGCTGACAAAGCATCTATTCAAAGTAGATCCATTATGTGGAATTAGCTACCAACGGTCTTCGTTTGAAATTAACTGTTGCTATTTAGTAGTGGATTTATAGCTCATCAACCAGGTTTGTTAATGCGTTTTCAGTTGTACCATATGCCGATAATCATAATGATTTAGCGGGCACAATAACTTGTAGCGTTACTCAGATCACAGTGGCGCGGAGTTAATCGTTTATTGTGCACAACGGCAATTAACTAAAAGAACAGTTGAAGAAGTTCAAAATCGAACTTGGTTAAGTTGGGGTACTGGTACTTACAGATATCATAGAGTGCAATTTTAAATCGAAATTACACAAGTTTTGGAATAAAAAGGTGTAGATTCTAATACGTTTAGGACGTTATATCAAAACAAGTTATTCGAGTCTAACAACTTCAGGGTGTTTATATCACCAAATCTTGACGTCAAATATGTGCTAAAAGGCCAAAAAGTTGACATCACATGTGAAAATTAGAACTTGATTTTAGTGAAAACTCGACAGCAATAAAAGTGGATCTGGGCGGTTCTTACAAACACGAACATTAACCATAGACTTCTTGTTGGCAAATTATACAAATTAACTTGTGTAATAATGAATCACCGTTTATAAGGGGTATTAGGGGAATTGTATTAAACCGCCAAGTCACTGTGTTTCATCTCTAAATTGCAACTTTCAGACTCTAGAACCGCTAAATCCCTCATTGAAAATTCTCGGCTAATACCGTTCATAACTTTTGGATCTTATGAAAGTGTAACAAGACAGTGAAGATTATGGGTTTTCTTTTTGGTTCATAGCATGAGGCATTGTTGTAAAGTAATCCTTTGTTTGCTATATGGTAATAGGTATTTAGCGTTATCTCGGTTTCATTTCATGTGATAAGGTATTATGTTTTCTTTATTTCCTTTCTAAACAACAGTTTTATGGCACTGTTTTGAATTTCATTGATGCTTGAAAATGACATCGGGTTTGTGTTTAATCTGTATCACAATAATCACTTTGTTGGAATCAAATTTCCCTCTAGCTTTCAAAGAGATTGTAGAAATAAACAAATATATATATACATGTAGTACAAAATAGAAATCCAAAATGCAATTTACATACATTTATATACACAATTGTATTTTTTTCTTCTTCTGATGATGGAACTGATTATGCATTCTTCTCTGATCTTTCTCAGTTGGTTTCTTATGGAATGTTTAAAAAGGAATGAAATATCTTGAATGAAATTGAAAAGGGAAAAAATTGGCAACGTAATTCACTACATAACGACATGAAACCAGGCGCGAGGAAATAAATAAAAACACGAGTGGAATGCAATATACATACTCAAAGTTGCAATGAAAGAAAGGGAAATGAACAAAACTGACTGAACCAAGACAAAACACAACAAAACAAAATGCAAAACACAAATCAAGGATTAAGCAAACTAAAACAAACGAACATTATATATAAAAGGTAAAGAAAAGATAGATTTAATCAGTAATTGGTATAGCTCACGACACGCACGTGTCGATAACTCGCTATTTTTACATTCCGGCTAAGCCCAGCTTTTATTTCTCACATTTCAACAAATTCAAAACACAGGAATGACCTGTTCATGATAGTGGTTCTCTATTGTGACTCATTAAACAAGTTCATCCAGTCTGCGGCTCACTAATTAAAAGTTTACCTCACGTTTTCGCCTTCTTTTCACATATATCCGGTCAAAGTCATTAACGAAATCTTACTTTTAGACACAATGTCTGAAATAATGAGGGCTAGAAATCAGAGAAGTATTGTTGCTTGCAAAGATGTATTGGATTATTCTATAGCAGCCAGATGGATTAGTAGAATTATTTTAGTTACAGATTAACTAGGCTTTGAACATGTAACGTGCATCTACGAGATGAACAAGGTGAACTCAGCGATGTCGAATCGAAGCGTGTTCACCTTTGAGACACTCGACTTTTTGATAGCACGAAATAGTTTAGTTCAAGTTATAGCTGTCGATTGTATTAGCAATATAATTTGACTATATTTGTTTTGCAGACATATATTCTTTTCTTTTAGTGTTCTTTTGGGCCAAAACTACCTATCGCTCATCAAGATTTTTAACTCCTGGGTGTAAATGCAGTGTTTTCGATCCTCCCACATGTTTTGTTACCATTATTGTGAGATAACTGGCTCTTTTCTCTGTCATTGGTTTGTGCAAGTTAATACTATAATCTGTGAGTAAGAGACTTGAAGAGGGAATCAAAGGGTTATTTTTGATTAAATATTTCCTTGTCTTTAGTAATCGGATTTCTACAATATGGGATTATTAGTCTGGTGCTTATTTTAATGATTTTTTATTGAATTGTGAATCAGGACGAATTAAACAATGAAACAAATGAAAACATCTTTTGATTAAAATCCCTAGGATATTTCAAAACTGGACGAATAAAAACGTGAAGATAAAGAAATGAAAAGAGCCGGACGCGAAGAGCCAAATTTGTGAAGAATAATTTTAATTAATTTTAGAGGTTTAAAACCTAGAGAATCTGAAAGTCAACTGCAAAGCTTTGCCAAATTGAGTTTACAAGTCGAACAAGTTTCCATAGCTGCATGTTGCAAACGTATAAAAAGACAAAAACCACCACAGCCTGCAACCAAATTTAATGATTTAATCATAAGTAGAATAACCGAGAAATCTTAAATAGAATAAAAGCACCAAGGAGATTGTTGTGTTGTCTAGTGACAATTACGACAACATAGTTAAAACAGAAGTGTTACCATTCAATACATGCTGTCATCGATCACACAGCTCTATGTCAACATCCACTCAAAAATTCAATTAAAGATGAAAAAGCATTTTTAGTCGTTTATTCGATTTCTATTTAAATTTTGATAGTGTTGGATTCAATTGCGTTCGTAAACACACTTCTTCGGACAAAACACTTACATTTTGGTTTTCCGATTTACTCTGACAGTAGGCGTTCACCCGTGGTATTCTACTGTAGGAAACGATTCCAGTCAAATATAAATGAGCTCCAATAGTACGACAATGTTTTTGTTTTATTGAAGAACACTCATTGGGTTTTCATTGACGGTAATCCTGAGCGGGTGGACTATCACACCTCTGTACCATCTGTCCCTTAGTTCTATTGTAATACAGCTAATGTTTTGAATAGCATCATTTTTTAATTCATTCGACAGATATAACCAACTGTAACTGCTAAATCCAATTGGTCCTTGTTTCTTCATCGTACGAACATAAAGGGAGAGCTTTACTTAATATATGTAAATAACCTATCTATTGTAATATAACAAAAGGTTGGACCAATTGAAACACCCTTAAGAACGTGGTCTATGGTGATGAGTTTAGTTTCTCTCACTAGTAATACAACCAGCAAGCAACGTCACACCGATTACAACCTTACACACACCACTCAACCATAACTATTTTATTCAGAAGATTTAGCGGAAGACTCAAATTGTGCCCTCCAGTACAATATTCTGTTCGAAGGAAAAGCAGTTCATTGGTCACTGTGGTTCCTTTTTTGTAAGATAAAGCAACCCTAAGGGTCGATGTACAATAAAGCTAACAAGTCTGTTGGTGAATCGGATATTGACAGATATAAGCACACCAATGAAGGTAAGGTATGAATACAAATCGACAAGAAATATAGTATTAAAATAGTGTCGATTCCTATTCAACCTGTCAATTCTTTTTACCGTCTTTTATAATGAACATGAAGCCTAGCTACACTTTAGTGAAAGGTCGAGTAGGTAAAATGCGTTTCAGTATGAGGATTGGAATTCGCGAGATTTGGTTAGATCGTGTTTGTCCAGTGAACGTAATGCTATTCGCAAACAGCTCATACCAGTGAATATGCAACAGAACATCGAATATTGTCACATCAAAGAATATTAATTCAGTATATTGAAGGCTCTTTTGTGGGGCCTATACTGCCTCTATTATTCCTTTCTTCTCTTTTATAAAGAGAAAGCACCAGTAATGGAAGCTTTGCACAAATCCGAGCTATTTACCAAGGTAGGAATTTCACCGATGGGAATAGGTACTTGAACTCATTTACACCCATTCTTTCAACGTTACAATAAGTTGACGTTTATGAAGAGCCAAAAGGTTTGATGCGTTTGAAAATTGTTATTTCTCGGTCTTTCTGCGGTATTATATTATTTGTACAATTTTTAGTTCTTTTATTTTGTTGACAAGCAATGGATTGATGTGACTGCCATTTCTCTCTCTGTCTTCTCTCTCTTTTTCTTTCTATCTTTCTTTCTTTCTTTCTTTCTTTTCTTTCTTTCTTTTTTTTTTTTTTTTTTTTTTTTTTTTTTTTTTTTTTTTTGTCGCGCGTTAATTTTTTGAACGGATGGCTTTTGTAAATACTTTTGCACATTATATAAGCGCCGCCGTTTTTTTGTCTGGTCATTTGGTTTTGTTTTTGAAAATTGCGAGGCGTGCTACATTAACGTAAGAAGTCGATTTCTTTACCATGACATAGTATACACATCAAAAAGACACAAGGATATGTCAATTTGTCTGTCGGGAAATTGCAGCATCTGAGTTTTTTTAATGTTATATCATCGACGCTCAATTAAAGCATTAGTTTGTGTCTGGAGTCTACAATTTTTTTCCATTTTAAAATGATATCAATTCTGAGCTCTTCAAATTTTCCAAATATTTTGGGAAAGCAAAGTGTGTGATTTGTCTTGCATTAAATACAAAGCCTCGGCATTTTTAATGATTTATTCTACACATTTCTATGTTTTAATTTGCTACAAACCATTAAAATATTTGATATAGCTTTAAGAGACGAAATGGGTTTAAAATTTGAAATGCAGCGCCGACAATGTCTTTTTTATATATGATTTTTTTGGTTAATTGTAATATCAATTTCAACTAATCAGTCATCAGTAATTTTCTTTATCTCATTTAATCTTTTATTTCCTATTTTCTCTCATTTTCAACTATGATTTTCATTCATGCAAATTAGTAACATGCAAGTGTTTCTTCCCATATCCAAATATTTTGACACGTTTTGATGTCTAGAGCTGGTCGTGTACTCGTGTACAGTTTAAAATAGGTCTCATATTTCTCTTTTTTTCATTTATTTCTTAGTATTTCATTTCTATGATGTTTTTTTTGTTTTCCTTTATATATTTATTTTATACGTTTTGTTGTTTTTATGAATTTGTAGTTTTGGTTGTCTTGCCTTGTTTGTTTCATTCATTTTGGTCCGCGTTTTGTTGTTTTGCTTGTTTATTTACTTTGCCGATATATTTTATTTGTTTATATCGGTTCGCTAATTTTGTGTTTTGTTAGCTTGTTTATTTTTTATCTTGATTACTGTGTTATTTTGTTGTTGTTTATTTCTTTTGTTAGTATCTGTTACTATCCCACATAAGGATACAAGGTAGCGGAAAGCTAAGAATTCGGCGAATGATCAAGCTAATTTTTTCACGGAAAACATTAAATTCCTAGGAGCTTTTAAGGGTAAAACTATTTGACCATATTGCATGAAAGATTTTAATAAATGTTTGAGCATGTTCGTCACATAAATGCAATTTGAATAACGATTTTGAAGTGATTTATACTAACACAGTTACCGATATTGTTTAAGTTTTTCTCAGCAAATTCTTGTTTTCTTGCACCTTCTTATTTCTTGACTTTTTATTTTTCAGTTCGATTAACTTGAGAAATTCGAGATCAGAATAAAAAAACATGTTTTTTGTATTTAGAGTAAAAACTCCTCACTCCTTCATCAATTTGATGCATCGGTAGTCTCTCACACAGTTGGAGTCCTCTAGTCCTTGTCTAACCGGCGAAAATGCTCGCATAATCATTTCCACATATCAACCGAGGCTTTTTTTTTCAGTGGTATATTGGTGTCACTAATATTGTTCCATTTCACATCAGTAGCTTTTAACACATATTGTAGCACACTTCCTTATTGAGTTATTCAGTGAAATGATGCCACAGGGGAAGACGTTTGCTAGTAAATAGTTAAATGAATTGAATGGAACATATGCGAAGTCTTGAGACTGCCATGTACGCACCTTCCTTAAGCCTCAAGCATTGTCAGAGTAATACATATTCGACCGCAGACAAATTAAACAAATGACAACATGGGATGAAGTGAAAATTACCGTCGAAGATGTGGTATTCGAAGCGATGATTGAAAATTGTATTAATTCAATTTTGTTAAGGTACTACCTTTTGGCAAGTGGAGCTGACTTCGAGCTCTTTTGTGGGAAAATATATATCGGAAGTATGGAATAATGTAAACAGGAAAGCATTTTTTCGAGGAAAATCATGCGAAGCTAGGAATTTTATTGCCAAATATCTGTTCTGTTTTCGTGTATGATTCGTACTCTCCATCTTTCCCTCTTCTGCCGATGTTTACATAGTTTTCTCTCTAATTTTCTTTACTTTCCAGTTGTTGTCAGTTTGTATTTAACTTATTCCTTCTTGCTTCTCTTCGACGTTTTTTCTTTTTCATTCTCTCATTCATTTTTATTTTGGTGACTGGTTGACTAAATGTTTGGAAATCAAGCTGAAATTGATTTAAAAACCATGAAATGAGAAGTGACATCTCTTTTCGATAAATTCTGCAGATCTCACGATCTTACTGATAAAAATAATCGATGCTCCAAGAATTTATGTGAGCTTTAAATCAAAGTGAAAATCGTGACAATTAATGTTTTGTTTTTGCAGTGTAATCATGATCAAAAATCGTTTGGAATATTACACTTTAATCAACATTTCTTTATCTCCAACAATGTTGATTTATAATAAGATGCACACTCTTATTCATTATAAGAAAAAAAACATTTTCTTGATATAACGAGAAATTTACTGGCAATTGAAACAATTTTTTTAACTGCATCACAACAACACTTATTTTGGGGAGACGTATGAACATAAAACAAAATTAATGAGGAAGCATAATTTCGACGGAGAGGGTACGTGAACACAAACTTTGATATGGCGAAGATCTTTCATTCTGGAACATACGATCAGACACTGCATTTCGCTATAATAAAGTCTTATCACGTGATCCGAACGTTAGACGCGCTAAAGAATTACCAAGTTAACATTCCTGCAAAGTAAAAAAAAAGCTAACTGAGAATTAACATATAGAATAGGAAGTTCACACCAAGAGCCTATCATAAAGCATAAACAATAATATTTATGAATAAACGCAAGCCGATGCACCGAAACTTATCGGATTGTAATCCATCATATAGAGAACAAAATAAACATTTATTCGTTAATTGCGGTGAAATGAAGTTCTTTACTGATAAGATCGAGCAAATTCTCCCTCATTGGAAAACGATAAAAAACTGGCGTTTGATCCTATCGGTGTAAATTCATGAGTATGATTGATTTAGTCACGGTCGTAGCGCAGAACGAAATCACAAGTCATAATATCTTTCTCTTTCGCAAAACAACGGAAGAAAGAAAGCAATTTTAATTTCCGCAGTTGTTAAGACTAAAACGACTGAAAATGACCCAAAAGGCTAAACATCGGTTCATACTATGTAAATCGTTTCAAAAGTCAAAGTATTCCGAGTAGCCTGATAGCATCCAGCAGTGCGTTTCTTAATGACGTCGTCATAATTAAAGAAATATGATTATCAACCTAGCTTGAAGATATCATATCGACCGGCTCTTATCCCACGAGAATTAGTTACCCATGAGCACCTGTATAATTGCTCGCTACAAAAGCTGCAACTATGAATTCTTTGTGCCGAACATGCGGGATAATAAAAACCACAGCTCAAGCCATTTCACTCTATTAATACTTCGATTCTATTTTTTTACTACCAAAAGTTATTTTCGTCCTCATGATGGCCGATACTATGTACATTAGCACGTTTATTGATGATTTTTAAAATATCGTGTAACTATTAAGAATCGCTTCGATTCTCGTTTGGACGCCACGGGGTGAGTCATGACAAACGGTACCGGCAACTTGTGGTTGCACATGATCTTCACAATAGAGGACAATTTGCTGCCGATTTTAATTCAAAACAGATCAAATTGAAATTAAATGCTTCTTAAGCACCCGCAAAAAGAAAAGATCAATTGTGAAATGTGTCACCGAAACTGGTGAGCATATTTGCCTACGATTATTCAAATGTTTGCCGAAAAAAGAAAGAAAGTGAGGAAAACCCTTCCGTTTCTAATAGGTTTTCTGCATCTCATTCGATAAACGATAAGTTGTTCAGGAGAGTTAACACAAAAGTGCGCATTTTAATAATCGGAAACCAATGTCAGACGTTAAACTTTGTAGCCAGTCACATAGCTTGTCTAGGAATTAAATTTGAAGAGTTACTTACAAATCGGAGTCGGTAAGTTTTGTACTTTTATCTCAAGTGTTACAGTTTACATTATGGCGGGCTCTAAACGCCGTACCCTAGACAACACCGATGTTTAATCTGCCATAAACTGACATAGGTTATGAAGTAAACAGTCTACGTCTACAGAATCTATACCTTATAAGTGGCAACGTCTTATTGTCTGTATCGAAGCAAAGATCAAGCTGAGAAAATCGTTTTTCAATATTTTATATTTCTATTTATACCGACTATCAAGGAAGGAAAACCAATGTGACGTCAAGTGGTGACCGTGTGGGTTGGGCCAACAATTCATTGCCCACTCTCGACTGTACACGCACGTTACGCTCTGGCTCAGTATAGACAAGTAGGTTCGGCGTAGTTTTGACCGCACTTCTACACATCAGCCGATTATGGTCTCCAAATGGACGATGACTAATGTTTTTAAGGTAACTCCTCCCTCTCGGTGCGATTTTTTCTAACCGCCAACGCATGGTGTAAAGTTGCTGCGCCGAGATGTTCCATTGTCGTGATTATAACTATTTTGTTATTATATAAACTCACTTTGGAGGTACATTTTGACAACTCTTCGCTTTGAGTGCATCTTGTCATCACTACATCAGTAAATTTCGAGTGAAACCTCTTTCCTTCTTGAGATAATGTACAATGTTGAACTTGACATTTCTTTCCAAGTATAATGCAGGTGATTTTCAAAGCTTTCCTCAATTCTTCCCCCAGGTAAGCCATATATGCACCCTGGTGTCGAAACTTTCAATTGGTCTAAGTTTCACGTTATTGACTCTAAATTGGTTCCATTAGTTTGTCCAAGTGTTTTGGGGCGACCGTTTAAAGCGCTCCTTGGCCTTAGGAGTGACTATAGTTGAGTGTCCCCGTTCAGTACATGAATTGACGTCTACTGCTATATCAAGTCTCCACCGTGTGGGGGCTGCAATACATGCACTGAGATAAAACAAGGAATCATTCTTTTTGTGTAATTTTGCTTCCTGCTTTCTGTGAAAGAATGACCTGTATCTGTCAGGGCATCATCAGGGCCACCATCGCCCGTGTGACATGTAGCTTTCAGATTGCCATATTTTCAGGGATTGTTCCCAAGATTTATTAATTGCTGGGTACCTAACCAAATGTCGATTTCAGAGTTTTGCCAGCTTAAAAAAGAAAACGTTTTCAAGTAAACTAAAAATGCGTGCGCATATGAACTTAAACACATGTAATGTATTATGTAAATTCAAATTATTATTATCAAATGCGAGTCAAAGGAATCATTTTGTTCTATGCAGTATGTTTCTGCTCATTTCAAAATAATGGAGGGCCCTATCATCAGTACCGATTCCAGCAAACGGAAAGGCCAGTCGTTCGTTTGTTTCAAGTCTGCAGGATGAGATTTAACGTTTACTAACAGAGATTTAAAGCGATGAATTCAATATTCTATACGGAATAAATTAGTTATCACTGCACTAACAACTAAATTAATCACACAAAATGTTTTCTCTGCTAAAAACTTTCTGGTTTTTATTTATTAATACTTGCATTGCATGCAACTCGTACGAAAAAGGAGGGACAGCAATCAAAGCTTCTCCATTCTTATTCCACCGCAGTAACACTAAGTATTCCACAGAAGACATTCCAACGATTGAAATATGGCATGCCACAACAAATATCATGACGTCAACAACAGTGCCTATATCAAAACAGCTTTTCAGGAGTAGCCGCTATGTCTAGGATAATTAGAAGAGAAGGGAGAACCTATTTAGGTTTTTACAAGGCCTAAGTGCTCTGGAACAATACTTGAATGCGCGCTCGACCCTTTCGCCCCGAGGTAATTTCCAACCTTCTAAATAACACTTTATCGAGTTATTATCTGAACAAAAACACTCGAGTTTATGAAGTGATTTAGTCAGCGTGCAGCCAGAGGCAAGATGTTGGTGATAATACTCTAACGCGTGGAATTGTTTACATTGCAATCAGTAATAGGACTGTTAGAACATCTAAACGTCTCTTGATGAGCAATATATCAGTGCTACTAAATAAGCTTGTTCAGCACTAAATCCTGATTTATTACGAGTCTCTTTGAATAGCTTGTTTTCTGCTGATAACTACAATGATTTATCTTTTCATTTTGTCAAATATTGACTTAAACGATTGCATAATTACTACCTTATCTTTTTGACAATTCAGGATTTTCATTCTTCATTTCCCATCAGTATATGTATATATATAATATATATTTTACTTTGATTTCATTTATTTTACAATTGTTAGTGGACCCTTGAACTCCTTTTTGTCAAATTTTCAAATCCCCTGATTTTCTAAAAGATATTTTTGATTATTAATAATTCTTCTGTTCACAAGCTAACTAATTCACTATTTTAGTTTTTTCAGTTTATCTCTTTGCGCATCTTATTCATTTGCTTATTCAACTATTTCAATTTCTATTTCAATACTCATCCAGCTTCCTTACTTCATTTATCCATTTCTTCCTTGACTCTTTCTTTCATCCATTCTTTCGTTTATTGATACGCTAAACGGTTCGTGAGTTAATTCGTTCATTCAATTACACTCATATTCAGTAGACACTCAGTCACTAATCCATTCAGTCTTTCATTCATTCAATTAGTCATTCAGGCATTCTTAGGCTCATTCTTTCACATTCATCCACTTCTTGATTTCATTCATTCACTTTTCTTCTACTTTATTCATTCAATCATTCGTTTGTTCATTTTCTAATTTAGTTACTTTGATTCATTCTTTTATTTTGTTTACTTCCACTACTGTTAATTCCCCCAACCGAGGAGAGAACGTTCTTAGAACAAGTTCTCAATTGCATTCTCACATTCTTTCTTTTCTCTCCTCTCTTTAAACTTGAAATTCGTGTTTCGTTCTGATGCTAATCAATAATACCTTGCAGATTAACCCCGCTGACCCGATCGTTTCATAATTTCACTGAGATAGGCTCTTTTCTTTTCCGACTTTTTATTTTATTTCTATCCTTATCTTGTATGGTATTTCTTTACAAGTCATAAAGTTTATTCTTAATCATTTGTACTTGTATACAGTGGCAGCGGCTAGGGATAGTGTTACGAGATCTGCTCAGCTCGGTTTCATACTATTTTTTCACGTTTTCTGTGAAGTTCATTTTTTTGGATGCGTTAAATTTCAATAGAAGTAGAAAATCTAGACCCAGTTTTGGAAAATTCTGAATCCATCATTAAAATTAATTTGTATGTATGGTTTTTTGTTTGAAAATAAAAGGTAAATATTTTCATCTTGATAAAAACTGATGTATTCAAATCCGCTACTACTAATCTTCATTAACTGACATCTATCATAATCTTTTGTCAACTTTCACAAACTCATTTAATGCCCCCTCTTTGTTTATTTTTTATTTTCATTCCACTGACGCCTTATTCTAATTAATAGAAACAAAAGATTAACAAATTCTTTCAATCGTCCATTACTCAACACGAAACCCTTACATTTCAATAAAACGAATTTTGAGAGCTTAAAACTTTTCAAGAGACTTTGATTTTGATTGGCAACGTTTCTCAAAGCATCAAGGGAAGATTTTTGGGGGTTTGTTTGTGATTGACTTGAATCATTTAGTGGTTGGGTAGCTATAAAGTTACGTTGATATGTCCCCAGGGCAATTTACATCATTTGAATCAATTGTTAGGTATTGTTCACTTAAACCAGACTCCATAAAATGTCAACAAACAACAGTTAGAAAGAATATCAAAACAACTGTCTTGAAAAGACAAGAAATAAACGCATCTGTCAGATAAATATGGTCAGAAGGATACTCTGTTCTGAAGGTAGCCTCAGAATGTTTTTTTTATATGAAAAAAAAAAATGAAATGGAAATTTCTTTTGAAATATTAAAATTGCAGGAATGTTATCTTATATCCAACGTTTGGACTATGGATCTATTTCATAGTGAAGATTTAAGACTTTATTTTGTTTATGCTTTGTCGTGTTGTCAGAGTGTTGCATGGTTTCATACTAGACTGAGCAATGAGGGATCTAAATGTTTAGCTATAAAAAAGGAGCGTCGTTGAAGCGGCTCGTTTGTAGGTTTTTATAATCTTTTAACTCCAATATTATCAAGAATACATAGGTAGGAATTTTCGTCTAGCGTTGTCAGGATAAGGCCTTAGCAACCATCATACTACCCATACACACTTGCGCACTTGACTCGTGTCACTGATAAATTAGAGTTTATTAGTTTTCAAAACACTGATCAGTTACAATCTTTCAAGTCAAGATTCTGACTAAACAAAAACCACTAAAAACAAATAGAAATAAATTAACTCTCATAGGGTGAGTTAGCGCAATTCTAATTACTGTTCAGCCTTAGTGTGATGTGTGAAAAGAAAGTTGGATAATCAAAGGGATTCTAGATTCAACGTTGTTAACATAGCACTCGTTTGCTTAACCACAAGTATTTCCTTACTGAAAACAACTTGAATCGAGAAGATTAGGTGGTTTTGTCTTCAAACTACGCGACGGATGCGCACTGCAACGTGCCGAGAGATACAACCAGAACTGATAGTGTGCTGACAATGAAGAATGTACGACCGCTGTTGTGATTGGTCAATGCATTAATTAACGTCAGGACACGTCAATCAACTAGAAGAATAGTTTGTATTGATTTTACAGTTGATCAGCCATAATTGCACGTTTGCAAATGGTTCGTTCTTGTTGAAGGGCTATTACGTTCTGTTAATTTTCCATGTCACGGCCGATGTGTTTCTATAAACTGTTTCATATAATTTAAGCAACGTTTATCAGTTAACTCCGGGGTGGATTCGGCTATTTCAGCTATGAGAAGAAGCGATATCCCTAGGGTAAGGCCGCTCACAAAGATCTTGAATCAGCCAGGCCTTAGTTCATAATAAAGTCGGTTCCAATGACTGATGGTTGTTCGCTTCACTTTCAGGACATGGTTACTCATGACGACGAAGATGCACCAAAGACTTGTAACAACTGCGAAGATGCGTGTCCAGGCTTCAGTGCACATTATTGGAGGTTCGTATCTTACAAAGCTCAACAGGTTTCGAGTGACATACACAATAATAAAGCATTGTAAATGCTCTCTTATCGTAGGTATAACGCACATGAAGCCTGTTGCTAACTGCAGTATAAATTACTAATGTATCAGCTCGTTCATTTGTATTCAATGAGTATTCTATCAGTAGTTATTTAAATCTGGCCAACAACAGTGTACAGGAATGTCTTCTTCTTCGGGCCATCGCCATTATAATTCGGCAAGTTTTTTCAATCGATCACTCTGTTCGTCTATAGATAAGATTGGTATGCTAGATATCGATAGAAATGTTTTTCTTTTATATGTCTACTAACAATCAGACATAAGTGATTCTGTTTTGTTCTGTTCAGCACATTTACAGTTTTTCTATGTGATGTTATTTTAGAACGCAAACATTTTATTTTGGTATTCGTGAAGTAACATTTGTTCTACCGAATGGTGTTTTCGCTTGTGAAGAAGTTTACTATCTATTTTAGAACTAA
Source organism: Diadumene lineata (assembly GCA_918843875.1). Classification (NCBI taxonomy): domain Eukaryota; kingdom Metazoa; phylum Cnidaria; class Anthozoa; order Actiniaria; family Diadumenidae; genus Diadumene; species Diadumene lineata. Next base: position 28,281,375 of record OU974070.1, read on the forward strand.
TCTAACAGTATGCCACCTATAACAAAGCCTTGTAGGGAGAACGGTAAAAACAACAGTTAAGCTAGTTGAAGTAATTTGTTTTAACGTAGACGTCGATGGTCGAGTTGTTTGCTTACTATAATCCCAAGAAGAGTCTTCGACAGTGACGTATTAGAAGCTTATCTATAAGAAAGGCTACAGATTGCAAAGGCCGCTCATTATGAACATTTCCCTATAGTAGATACTATTTGATGTTAATTACGACCTAATTTCACTAGATGGGTCTAATTAAAGAATTTTATTGGAGTCGTTCAGTCTACTAGGTCTGACTCTTGAAACGGCTAAACATGGCATTTAATGGACATATCTGACCACAAGACACGGGGCCTGGAATAACCAGGAATGTGATTTACTCGTTGAATTCAATAACTGTGGCTTCTTCACACTGCAAATGCTTTCCGCAACCCTGTAGTGCAATAATGTGGCCATGCTGTTTTCTAGTTTTCATTCGAGACATTTAATATATCTAAATAACCCTTGTGACACAGTTGTTTTCGAGATATACTCAGTCTAATGACTGGTAATCTGAACTTCAAGTTATTGACGCGCTATCGAACTCTTTTCGTCCGGAAACCCAAGTACAGTTAATCTTCCTGCGCTAAAGGCGTCGAATGAATATTTGGCGATTTATTAACTACAAAAATTATCTATTTCGCCTCCATTTTGTACTTTTTCATAATTATTTAACATGCTACTCTAACATTTGTGTATCGTTATGGTGTTGAGTTAATCTCTAGCAGAGATATATAGACATTTTTGTATCCTCCTAAATTTGTCGGCTTTTTTACCCATTGTTAATACAGACGAACACGCAACTTACTGAAAACAAACTCTCGCTTTTCAACAATAACTGTTAAATATATGTATGCAGTTTTCATTAATTGAACAAATGCGATCCATAACACATCAAAGGACCGAAATTTTCAATGTGAATGAAATGCGAATTGATGAGAGTAAATATTGTCAGATAGCGCGATTTTACGTGAATAAAGTTTGTCATAAAACTTTTCGGGGTTAATTTTTCAATTGAATTCATTGGGAGATCTGTTATTTTAGAGAATCGGTTTTATACATAAATGGATTTAATTATAAACTGAATATTCCTAAACCACGATATTAAGAAAGTATTTGGTTTTTAAAATGGTCTTTGAAACACCGAATATTAGAGCAAAGACGTTTCAATATTTCTTTTTACAAAAAAAGTCCATTTGTTGAAGTGCTTAGGTTTGCCAAAAGTTGACCTTTTTGTAGGAACGTAAAATTATTATTATTTTCTTCGTTCTGTCACGTTTTACTCCTATAAAACTCAAGTATTCTGACCATTAAAGGTCTTGAACTTCAATTCATTTCTGAAGACACAAATGTTGCCATATCTTTTATCAAAATTATTTTCCAAAACAAGAACATTTGACATAAAATCAATTCTTCTATTGAAAAAATGTATTCCATATTAAAATATATATATATATATATGTATATCATAGATCTAAATTACACATAAAAACCACTGTGTAAAAAAAGGCTTGACAGACTGTTTACATTGGAAAGACAGAGACATAGAATCACAATGTATTATTTTTGTGAAAAACCTTTGAAAACAAAGTGCTTTTCTTCTTTCTTTTGCGGGTAAAAATAAAGATTCATTTCCTATTACTGTCAATCTGGTGATGTAATTCCGTGGCCAACGTCCTAAACGTGATTCTACCTCGTTCTTGGTTTGTGAGCATCAAGAGTTTTCCTTGCCGTATCGACTTTCATGTTCCTTTGAGGGTATCCGACATACTATATATAATTTGGAAACCACACATTACCTAAATGCATGAAATTAATCCTTTCTTTTGCGGTGATTCATCGATTCACAAATAAAACGGAAGTGCGGTGCTTTCGTAACTTTTTGATTTTTTTCATCGATAGATTATTGAAATTTTTGAACGTTTTGTAACAAATGAATTTTTTTTTTAATCATAAATTTGTTGAAATTTGTTAGCTTGTCGATGTTCTTTGTTTAATATGCTTTTATATATGGCTATCTATTTATTCATTGATTTGTGAATGTTTGTTTTTTATTAGGTTGATATTTGTTGTTTTTTATTATTTATTTTTTTATTTATTATTTTGATTTATCTATTTGAAAGAAATGCACAGATAAAAAAATATACTATGTATTAATGGCCCAGTGGTAGATTAGTTTGTGATTAAATTGCTAAAATTGTATTGTTATTACTTGTTTGTTTGTTTGTTTGTTTATTTTCTTCTTTGTTCACTTTCTCTTTGATTTGTAGTTAGTCTGTGTGATTGATCCTGTATGTTTTTAATGTATTTTATTGTTTGCCATTGATTGTTTGTTTGTTGGCTGGTTTGCTTCTTTGTTTATTTTGTTTATTTGTTGGCTGGTTTGTTACATTCTTCAGTTTTTCCTCAGTGTTTTCAATGTCCAGCAACACTTCACACCCAATTATTTGATAAGATTAGATATATCTCATTAGTTTATGTGCATGTGTGGTCTATGCTGTGTGAAAGAACAACAAAATTAGAACACCTCCAATGATTGAGAGGAAGATTATTACACCAATTGTGATAGTAATTAAGTCAAATCTATGACATTCCATGCAGTTATAAAAACAAATATTAAAATAGTGGTAGTATAGATATCTTATCACTAGGCTTAATAGTTTTAATATGTGCACATACAGGGATGCTCTGATTTGTTCATTTTTTTTGTTTCTATATTTATTATTAACTTTACCATAAATTATTTTCAAATGTTTGTAAATTCTATTAGGAATTCCATCCAATTTTACAAAGTTGGCAGAATGCTCATATACATGTATTCAGTTCACAAAATCATTTATTTCATCATGTGAAAAATGTGAAGAAGTAATTTTTTGGTCTTCACAGTGAAGCTAATTTCTCCGCTGCTATACCCAAGCACTCGGCAAATTATTTGTGTTTTACCCAACAAGTATAGAAAACCATCCTGAATCAAGGTCATTAACTCACCATCTCAGTAAATGTTTAGGCACATTTGTTGCAGTCTATTATAACTCTCTTCAGAGTCATTGCTATGACAACTACTTTATATTTATAATGTGTGTATATTGGAGTAATACTGTTTTATTGTGTCAAAGTGGTAGGAAGATTTGTATCATGCTGATTGGACCTTATCTTTTTAGTTTGCATCATTCCTTTTATTTAGCGCACACTTCAAAGCTCATCAAGAATGCTATTGGTAGAATCTGAAATAATCATGATAACATTTTTTTGAATATCCCACTGGTTTGGAGACAAACCAATTATTGGCCAAGTTACTGAGCGTGCATGGTCAAAAATTAAAAATTGTACTTGTATGACCAAACCTAGCCCTGAAAAAGTCCAGTTACAGATAGTCACAACTAAGGTGGACTTGAATCTTGGACCGACTCTTACTCGTGCTCTCCAACTGGTCAGGTTGAATTGCAAATATCTATAGGCAGGATAATACTGTGAACAAAAGAAACTATGATCATGACATAGTTAAAAAGCATTGCTATTTTTGGTTTATTGATATTTCCGTTGGCATCTGAGAACCATCTTCTGACTAGGAATAAAAATACCAACTATAGATAAAATTAATGGCTTCTTGTTTTATAATATTATTGCTAATAGGAGGTTAATTTGTCTTAGATTATAAAAGTATGTAGATTATGACATTTTTTTTTTTTACTTTGTATATGTTATATACTTATGTAAATATTTAATGTCTTTCTCTGGTAAAACATTAGCTGCGAAGTGTTGAGATCTCAACCAGCAAAGAAGAGTTCGGCAGTTAAGCCCAATGCAAATCTACCAATGAAAACACTTTTTAAATTTACAGTTACGCTTGAGATTTTGTCCAGGCCTTTATTATTGGAATGAATATGCATATTAGTCTGATAGTCTGTCTGTCTTCTATAACGATTACTGGCATCACCAGTAAAGAAAACTGTAAAAAATTACTAAGATTAAAACACCAAACAAAATGAAATACAAATTTTATCATTTTTACAGTACTTTGTTTTGTAATGTGAGAATGTCAGATTTTTTAGATAGTTTAATTGTCAGTTATTCTATACAGTAAAACTAATTTTAATGAAGAGCTCAAGGTGTTTTTTCGACTGACATTCAAGATGACAAAGGTTTGTTTGTTATCACTGTTCGGCCAATGAGAGGGTATTTCTACATTGATGGGATTTGAACAACTATTACATTGTCTACTGTGCAAACAGTGGGATATGGTCCTTTTATATTGGCATGTATAATTAAATCAAACGTATTCCTAAAGAAACACTAAAAATTATTCATCAAAATAACTACAAAACACTGAAGCTGAACTGATTCAAAAAGAAAAGTTTCAAAATTCGAAAAGGAAATGGAACGTACAGATAAAGTGGGATAAAGATTTATGACATGCAAAATCCACCTCCAAACAACAAGCCCACAATTGAAGTTCCAGGTGTTTTTAATCAATTCATTTTCTAACACAGAATAGTTAATTTGTCTTTCAATTCTATAAACACAAAACACCCAAAGGCAAAGAAACCATTTGTAATAGAGGTTTTTAATCTCTTGAAGATACATTTTAAAAGAGAACTTCTGAGTATGTAGTGATAGTCACACTGAAACTGATGTTAGTGTAGATAAGAGCTTCAATCTGTCAAGAGAGCTAATGTTATAAGGTGTTTGGAAAAACACGCACAGGCATGTATGGGGGCATCTTTAGAAATTTAAAAGACTGAAGATTTCATTATCTACCTCTCGCCTTACTCTCACTATACTAAGCCTGCTACAATGTTGGAAGATTCTGTAAGGTATGCAAAGTAGTTTCTGTGACGTATTTAAAGTTTTCAATCTATTTGGTGTAATTATAATGGAAGAAATGAAAGTTGATTTATTCTTTTTGAATTATGGTTTATATTTTGATAGCAACATTTAGAGTTTTCTGACTGGATCAATAGGAGAATTGAACATGAATTCTTATCATACTGACCAAAGAATGCTAAATTTAACTCTATTCTACTGACAGTGGTCTACATAATTCTTAAAAACTCCAAAGGTGTATAAAACTTGTATGTACAAAATAGTCATTTTACATAACTGAACTACAAAAGCAACCAATAATGCTTACAACATCCATTTACATTGAAGAATTCAGTTTTTTACCTTATTCACACTTTTTAATTCTCTTGTATTTTCCACTTTATAGAAGTACATGAACAAATCAATGTAAAGTGGGGATTTTCGTTTCCTGAAAAGTTTCATTTTCATTTCATATATGTATTCAATTGACTTAAAGAATCAAGGTGTATACATTAGCATAAAATAACTTTTTCCCTCTAATTCTCTATTACGTTATTTTAACAGTGGCATTGCTCACTGATTCAAGTGAAATTCAATGGAGGGACGAATGTGAATACATAAATTTAATGTGGCCTTTGATCTTGAAGTTGTACCTGAATAATAAACATTGTAATCAAGTTGATAAAGAAATTAACAGTGACCTATTACTAATAGCTACAACAACAGCAGTTAATGGGCCAAGCCACAAAAAAATTCCTGCAATATCTTCAAACTGGAAGAGAACATAAGTTTCAAACTTAACATACATCTACATGTACTGGATTCAATCATTTGCAAATTACTTAAAATTCACAAAAAGAATCTTCATTTTATTACATTTTGATTTTTGCATTTGGATCACTGTCAGATCAACCATGGAATAAAGCCTGTTTTATTTTATTTTTGGCTTTATTTATTAAACACGCCTTAAATGTATATATAAACATTCTTGAGTATGTACATGAAAGTACAAAATTGATTGTTTTTGTTTTGCTTACAATAAAATACACTGTACATTGTGGATTCTGAATTGGCATGTAATCCTCATGGAATTTCTTACACAGATTATGTGAATTACATAATTACTGGTATATTGCATTATGAAACCTAAATTCAAGGCTTATTTGAAGGGTTCAGAGCGAAAACGGCGTAAGTGCATTTTAGGATAATTTTTTCGAATTTTCGAATTGTCATCAAATCAATCAAAAAAAGGCATCTAACAATTCAATTTGGTCTAAAAACAAACATCTTCTATTTTTTTCCGAAAAAATTGTCAGAAAAATGACATTTTTTGGCGATTTTAGGGATTTTTTGACTCGTACAAACCTTATGCTCGTCTAGGGTAGTTTCTTTTTGGCTTCGATCAAGACTCCTGTGTTTTTGTGTTACTGGGGAGGCATGAAACTGGTAAACATGTTTAACACGTTTGAAACTGGTTTTCAGTCTAATCAGGACTTCGACAAAGTCGCATCATTTGCGATTTTGTCGTTGTTTTTTGCTATTATTTTGCCTCTAAACGCTTCTGGAAAAGCATCATTAAGCTTTCTAGTTGTGATGAGTCTACTGTTTGAAAGAAATCAAGCAGGTGAGATGATTTCGAGTAAAAATTAGTGTTTTTTTCGCACTCGTGAATCTTGGCAACCGTTGAAGAAATCATCACTTAAAGACTGTTTTAGAGGCAAATTCTCGGACTGCCGCGGGTATTTTTGCAAGTTTTGGCGATCAAAGAACACAACAAGCCTGAAAATTCGGCAGAATTCCGAGGTAGCGTTAGACTTCTAAAAAAAACTTGAAATGGAGGGAGGCTATGACGGCTGCCGAAAATTTGGTTGATTTCCCAGAATGCATTGCAGTGGTATTTTTGTCAAAACACGTGTAGTTCGAAATAGGCATGTTCGTAGTGATTTAGCGGTGTAAGTAGAATGAAGTAAAACTTGAAAAACTTGCATAAGATTAGAAGAAGGACTGAATTTTCTTAGGATATTAAACTTTTTGCTCGAAGGCCAAGTTTTTAGCCAAAAAATACATATATATTAATAGGTTTATTTGTCCCCATGAACACTGATGTCGAGATTACTAAATAGCACTTATTAAACAAACAAACAAACAAACAAACAAACAAAAAACAAACAAAAAAATAGAATTAGCATAAAATAGCACTATTTACTGGTATTTATTTAGTGCGCGCACTCTAAGATTTGTACTTATGCATATTCACTCGGGTATTTTTATCGTCCTATACAAATTTGTGCTTTTCACGCAAGAGTGAACGGTTGTCAAGCAAAGCGAAAGCGTAACTACGGGCCGAATTACGCCTTTTTCGGACAAGTTCTTCGGAAAAAAATAGAAGATGTTTATTTTTAGACCAAAATAAGTCATTAGATGCCTTTTTTGATTGATTTGGTGACAATTCGAAAATTCGAAAAAGTTATCCTAAAATGCACTTACGCCGTTTTCGCTCTGAACCCTTCATTTATTAGTCTACATCATTTAGTTTATACTTGAGATAAGTGAATAACACTTCTAATATTTTTATTACAAACACTCGGGGTTAATTTCAACATTTGTCTCTCTCTGCAGGGTATGAGTTAACATTGTTTAATAAATATAATTTATATCAAAGTATTTGTTTGTTGGCCTGTTTGTTTTTGTTTGTTTATTTGTTTGCTTGTTATGTTGTGGTGAATAAATATCTGACATAATACTTAAAGTAAAAATTATTCAAAGATCACTTGATGACCCCCAAAGTATTGAACAATATCAACATAATATTATGAACTCCTTTTCTTTCAAAAATCTAATGGTCCAACTTTTAGCTTATTTAATTTGCTTACTTGTTTCTGTTTTAGTAAATCTGGTTGGAAAAGCAACAAACACAAAAAAAAATAATCTATAACTTATGAAAATACATTTTGAGAATTTCATCTAGTTTTATGAAACAATAAATATCATGGTTTTTCATCCAAGATAATCATCAAAACCTAATAATAGTAAGAATCAACTACATGATTGTCCTGCCATTCAAAAGAAGTTCAATAGTGTGTAGTGTCATGGATCTGAAAATACATTTTTTTTTTCAATCAATTCCTAACTTTTGCAATTGAAAATCCTCCTCAGTCTGGTTAAAGGGATTCTAGAAAGTACATATGTTAATTTGTTATAAAAGACAATTCCATATACATGTGCTAAGAGATTAGCTATATAGACTACAGTATGTTTAAATGTAGATTAATGGAAATTTTGATCTTCATGATGATTACACATTGAAAGTGAAAGTAGTCAAGGTGCTGGCAGAGGTGTATCCAGATAATAATACTACATTAGCTAAAGAAAGAAACGATGCTTATCAGCAATATTATACGCTTTAACTATTCATAGAACAGCTTGGCTTTGTACATTGCCATTATACAGAAAAGATAACTAAAACATTTCATGATTGGTATCTGATATACTTGAGACTGGAGGAAAAGCCAGACTATTATCAAAAGTAAATTAAAATAGTTCAATAACAAAAATAAAACACTAACATTTCTAGCCATTCCATTTCATTTTTTCAATTCCATTCTAGCCCATTTCATTTCGATTAATATTCTGTGTGTGCTACTCTAAATTTGCTCTTTTTTGTTCAACTTTTGTTTTAACTGACAGACAGTGTTTTCAAATTTTGTATAAAACATTGAACTTAGAAGTCAAAGAAATATATTGACACTTTGTTTAAATTAAAAAAAATTTTCTACTTCACAGAAAAATATGTCGCAACTGTAAATGTCCAAGAGAGGATCATAACATCATTGCTGATGATGCAAAAGCTGGTCGTAATATTTACATGGCCGATGTACATAGGGCTTCAAGTTTAGCAAGTGATGACGACAGTGGATGTGCCTTAGATGAGTATGCATGGGTGCCACCAGGTCTGACTCCAGAACAGGTAAGGCCAAAGTTTGAAATCTTATCAGAGTGCCTTCTGTTCTTTAAAAAGTTCCTACAGCATTCCAAATACATTTTGACCACTGAGTTACCTAGTTCTTGTATTGAATCTCATGGATTGCATACCTAATGAATTATTGATTCCATTATTTTTGCCAACTGAAATATTTTACACAGGGTATTTTTTGGAAGGAGAACGTTATATATCAAGTGTCACACTTTTCAAGAACTAGCTTGGGTTGATTGATATATTTCATTTCACTTTTTTTTTCTTTTTTTTTCAAATAAAGTAATCACAAATTAGACATGAATTAAATTCAATATATGGTTAAATGAGATTCAATGCTTGGACTACATGTAGGCCTTGGACAGACACAGGAACATTTTAATTTAGACATAGCTAGGGATGATTGGTAACATGATATATACTACAAAGGTATTTTAAAATTAATTGACATGAATATGTTTATTAAACATGGTTATCATGAAATATCACTTTACAAGACATTTGATAGTGTATTATTAAGTACTTGTATTAAGGTATCAAATTATTTTAACCATAGGTACTGGTAAAATAGAAATTCATAGTGTGTTTGAGATATCTTTATAGATAATGATTAATAATAACTTATATTATGATTTAGGCTAGAAATTCAAATATTAATTCTGAAGCTATATTGGTATGCTCCAAGAGCAAAAAAAAAAAAAACTCAGAAAGAAAATTAAATTAATTAGTAATATCATAATATGATGGTGAATTTAGAATTAATAAAGACATTCAAAGTCAAACCGACTTTTTTACGAGGTCAAGTATTCTCAATGAAAGATCTATGAGAGGTGTTCAGTCAAATAGTTCACATTCCTATTATTGAATATATACTTATCATGGAATACCATCTGAGATGATGCTGACTTTCCAGATATTTTTCCATTGTTGTAAATAGTGATATATAGTATTTAGATGCTTTTCTTTCAACATATGAGTGTACAACACATATATGGATCACACATTTGATATTGCATTTTCCAGTGATACCAAGTATTCAATTGCTTTTCTTTCAACTGAATGTTCAAATTTGTAGATAATGACATATTTGTGTTGATCTACAGTTCACTAGAACTTTCACTGCTACTGTGCTGTGCTTTACAATGTCCACAGGGTCTCTATTGCACTATCAGTGGCTGACTCTAATCATAATGCTCTTTTCAGACATGGACTTTTTTTGAATCATCAGATTTCATGGTATTGAAACTAGATGTCAATCTTCTACTGACCATGTTGATAATAATTATGTTCTCAATAACTTTAGTTATGTTGTCAATCCATATTTAACTTTCAAATGGTAATACTGCTAACATTAGGATGATTCACTATTTTATAAAATGTTATCGACAATCTATCAATTTTTTTTTTTTTTTTTTTTTTTGCTGTTTTTTATTTGTTATAAAATTTTTGAACTTTTGATGTTGCTTTACTCATTTTGGTGATAACATTTTCATCTAGAAGAAATAAGATTAAGTTTAAAAGCTGTACCATTTATTTATTTACTTATTTTTTGCTTTGCAGGTTCACTTGTATATGAGTTCACTCACAGAAGAAAAGGTGCCCTACGTCGACAGTGTTGGTGAAAAATATAGAAACAGGCAAATCATTCTTCAGTTGCCACCTCATGACAATGAAGCCAGGTTCTGCAATGGTCTTAGCGAAGATGAGAAAAGGGAGTTACGATTCTTTGTGGCTCTACGGAAGCGTGATGCTTTGGGTAGAGGAGTAGTTAAACAAATTCCAGAACTATCTGAAGGCTATGCTTGCAAAGAGGTATAAATAATCTTCTAATTGCAGTTTTCCAATTTCTGCCAACTCAAACATAAAAAAAATATAGTTGTCAATCAAAACTCTAAAATTCAATGTTGAATAACCATATATAAATATAATTGTCACATATTGCTACAATAACGTTTCTTTCTTTGTTGAATAGTGTGGTGAACACATTGGAGCAGGGACTATGGCTGTGTTTGCAGCTAGAGCTGGTCAGCATACATGTTGGCATGCTTCATGTTTTGTTTGCACAACATGTAGTGAGCTCTTGGTTGACTTGATCTACTTTTACAAAGATTCCAAAGTATTTTGTGGACGTCACCATGCTGAAATACTCAAACCTAGGTGCTCTGCTTGTGATGAGGTAATACTTTCTTTAATTTTTAAATTTATTTGGCATATAGTGTGAAAGGCCTCAGTAGTTGGGCTAAAAATTGGACAGTATCTTGTGTAAGGCTATGCTCTGGCCATTAGTTTTAGTGCTTGAGTCCTCAGTTTTGAATCAACCATTCATGGCAATACATCCCAGTCCAGTTGAGGCTGGAACATAAAAATCTTTGTTGTATCTAATTGCTGCATTTTTGACACTCCAGCCTGGATATATGTCTTTTTAGAATTATTATTATTTTTATTATTATTATTATTTTCAAAAAATGTTTAAATTTTGGTTGAATGCAAATACTAAAAATAAATAAATAAATATAAATCTTGCATTTCAGATCATCTTTGCTGAACAGTGCACAGAAGCAGAGGATCAGTGTTGGCATGTGCAACATTTCAGTTGTTTTGAATGCGACAGTCCACTTGGTGGTATGCGTTATGTCATGAGAGACAATCGTCCATTTTGCTGCCACTGTTTTGAAAGTCTTTATGCAGAGTTTTGTGACTCTTGTGGTGAACCAATAGAACCTGATGCCAGCCAAATGGCACATAATGGACAACATTGGCATGCAAATACTCAATGTTTTAGTTGTTACACATGTGGAAAGCCACTTGTTGGATTACCATTTTTACCAAAGAATGGAGAAATTTACTGCTCTCCTGAATGTAGCCATGGTATACATCCAATTGGATTAGTTGAAGTTCCGCCTCGATCATCACAACAAAGGCAATCTTCACCACAATGTACCATTCCAGAATCATATACCGCTGATTTGGAAAATGTGGAGTCAAATGGTGAATCTGTTCTGAATAATTTTAAAATGAAGGATGCCCCAACAGTTTTTACACATCATCAAAATAGTCCTTTTACATCTCCAAAACAAAGAACTATTATTTCTACTACTTTGGACAACAACAGATTATCTGGCACAATGTTTGGAGTTATTGAAACACCATATGGAAAAGATGCATTTGATAGTGTCAGTGTACAAGATGGTGAATGTGAACAACAGTATTATCTTAAAAGTGATGAAGGGAGAAGTTCTGGTGTTGCTTCATCAGAAAATGGCTCACATAGCCACGCTAGTGAACCCTATAGAGTTATTAACTATGATTATCGTGAAGGAAATAATCATGAATATATTAAAGCTACTCCTGTTGAGGATGTTGAAAGTCGTGATAGCAACTACGGTACAATCGAAAGCAGGGACAGTAATTACGGAACTGAGTCTTCATCCGTTACTGATGATATTCAAAGAACAAAAAGCTCATCTGATTTAAAAGTCAATGAGAAAAAAAGCAATTCTCAAAGAAAACCTAAAGAGAAACACATACTGAAACACTACTATGTTATGTCTGATGAAGAGGGCGGAGAATACAGTTATAGTAGTCGTACTAACAATTACAGGGACAGTTTATTACTGCAGAGACCTATTTCAAGGTCACTTGAATGTCTTCCTATTCGGACAATTCCTGATGACAACTCATTTGTGAGAAACCATAGACTAACAGCTTCAACTACAAGAGTAGTAGGGCGCAGAGAACAAAACAAAATGAACTCACAACACCTTGAACAAAGTAGAGCAAGATCATCAAGTCAATCATCTCGGGTTTCTAGAGGTTCTCAAAAGAAGGAAGTTGCTAAGAAACCATTAGATCTACCATGGGAAGATCCATTTGCAAACCCTGTTGAAAAGAGTAAGCAAGTACGACCAATAAGAAGACCAAGGATTGCTTATGTTGATCCTTTAGACATAAAACCTAGAGCTGTTATGAATAACACCACTAAAAAGCAAAATAAGAACAAGAACTGTCGAGTTCAGTGAATAGACTACTTTTTAAGCAAATTAACTAATCAACATATCACTTTCTAGATTTAAGAAGAGTTTCTATTATAATAATTAAAATGACTTGTTTAACTGCTGCCTTGAGCAAGATATATTTGTACATTTAGAGATGATAGATTATGAAAGATAGACAATGATGAAGAGTATAGAATTAGCCAAAGTAAGCTAACTCCCATCTACAGCTTATAGTAGAATTTCATGGTATGTTATTTATGTGCTCTATAAAAATACCTAAAAATCTTTATGCCATGAAAACTTTCTATTACTGCAATTATTGTTTTTATGATGCCCTTAGAAAGACCAAGCAGTTATTGTAGATGACGTATCATTGATAATTAATCAAAACTTAAATCAACATTTTTATCAAACTTTTTTGTGCTAACACTTGTACCATTTACATTGTACTTTTGAAAAAGATAGCGTGACGAGGGTATGCCAATGTTCAGAAAATCAGAATGTAAATTATAATGATAGAAGAACATGGTCTGATTGATGGCTGCTCCTTGGGATATACTTGTCACATTATCCTTTCTTAAAGTACAGATTTTAATTCAACAATATTTTGCTGTAAATAACTAATGTACAATAATTTTTATGATGCCTTTTTTCAAAAACTCTGATCAGTTGGGCATTAAGATATTCCAGTCATACAATTATTTTTGAAAGCAGAGATTTAAATGGTCAACAGTAATAGATTTGAATGAGATGTAATAAAGTGATATTCAATTGGCCATGAAAGGAAAGTATCCTAAAAAAATCATTAATTAACATAATGATTATAACTTATCTGTTGCATAAAGAACCACAGTGACTTAAAGAAATTGTATGATTTTAGCTTTTAAATTTATCGTTAACCAAAAACCACTACACAGTTCAATTAGTCTTTTTATTTTGGGCACCACCTACAATTAGCTTTGTCTTATTATTAAAAAAAACATACTATTTATTTAAAGAAAAGTGAATTAGCCAGATCAACTTTAGTTTGTTACATATTCTTCTAGTCAATCTTTCATGATTTATCCACTATTGTAACTATAGGAAATTTTTATAACCAGCTATTGTGAATAAATAAGGTGCTTTTATCTTAGCAATCTAGTTATCTAGACTTAGTTAATGTTTGAGGAAGACAAATTTGATCAAGGGAACAAAATAAATGGTTACCCAATGTAATGTGTGATTTTGTGTAACAGAAAAAATACATATAATTGAATATACCATTTAGGAATTCTCTCTTGCTCACCAGGCAAATGGAACACATGTATGGGGAATAACTGGCTGGTTCCATGCTATATGAGTACCATTACAAATTGTGCAAAAACACATTAATCAGTGATAAAGCAAGCTAAAATGATTTTTTTCAAAACATGGGAAGTTTAAGGCCGGCACACACTAGGCGACAAGTCGCAGCGACTTGTCCCCGCGACATGTCGCAGCGACAATTTCCTCCCGTGTGTACTAACATTTTTTGGCGAAAATTGTTGTCGCCGCAACAGAATTTTGTTGCTGCGACTTGCCGCATGAAATCCAACCGGTTGGAATTGCTGAACCAGTGCACACTGAGGCGACATGTCGCGGGGACAAGTCGCTGCGACTTGTCGCCTAGTGTGTACCGGCCTTTAAACTGACAAGGAAACAATAAATTGCTATGTATATTGCAATAAATAACAAAATGCCAAATGTAGAAAGTGTTTTCCACTTTGAGGGCCTGTAAAATTTTTGGGATGGCGCGATAGACCATTCAACCAGGTATTTCTCCCTTGCATGTGAGGTTCACCACTAGATTTTCTAAACCTGGATTCTAAAAAGATTAATACAGTACTGACAGAAAACCATGAGTATGTTTATTTAATATCTAGGTATGAGTCCATTCCCATGGGGCATATTAAATAAGAATATAGTAATCACAATTATGCATTTTTTGGCTTAATAGCCCACAAAATGAAGAACTTGAAACTGGTCTACTGAAACAAGTAACTTTAATCATGTCACTTTTTGTACTTCATGTGATTGTTCATGTGGTTATTTCATGATGGCATTATCTTATTGCATCTATGTCACTTAGGTTTTGTGTCAATTGATAATAATTTGACCCAACAAAGGAAAGTGGTGAAAGAATTTTGGAAGTTGTAATTCATGTTGTTGTCATAGCAATGACTTAAACATCCTTGTTGCACAGTGTAGTTGGTATGGTTACAATGTTGACATTACAATCTGCCAATACATACTTTCAGACTACATCAAGTATATTATATTGATACATTATGCACAGCATCTGTAATGTATTATACTATACCTACAAATATTATTGTACAGTTTGATGGCATTCAAGTCTTAATTAAATCCGTTTTTAAATTGAATAAATTGTTTATCATCTTTAAAATTACTGACATGACCATTAGATTTTTTATTGAAGTACCTGGACAACCAATTTTACAGTTGATTGGTAAACTTATGTTTTATATTCAAATACATTTTTTACTTAAGATTTGATTTATGCAATACTGCTTTCACAACATTCATCATCAATATTTTTACCAATACCACAACATTTCCGCAGCCCTACCTCCCCCTGCTACTATTTGTACCATATTTGCCACTGAATAAAACAATGAAAAAGTTAATGTATCATGCAATTGCAAGGTTTCCCATCCCCTCCCTGTGCAAGACTCCAAGCATTTGTCTTGCAGAAATAAAACTTGTCAAATGCCCCACTATGAGAACAAAATTGATGGTCAAAAGGACCAACTGTTTTTAAAGTTTTTACTCGTTTCTTACTCTTTTTTCTTGTTTGTTTGTTTGTTGTTGTTGTTTTATTTCTGGGAATTCAAATTTCAGTATGTGGTGTTGACAGAAAGGAAAAGAAAGGAAAATGATATGTTGTTATTAAAATAATATTTAAAAAATATTATTACTAAAAGTTCAGTTTTACTATTCTCTTGTTGTTCAGACTTGGTTTGAAATCCAGTCAGAGAGTAGCAAAAATAGCACAATAAAATGTGGATTAAAAAACTCGCATAAGCTTATGGTCAGTATAATTATATAAGCGGCTTATAAACCTGGTAATGCGTTAACATAACCTCAAAATATTATTATTAACAAAATATTATTATTAACAAAATATTGTTACTAACAGTTCAGTTTTACTATTCTCTTGTTCAGACTTGGTTTGAAATCCAGTCAGTGAATAGAAAAAAATGCAGAATAAAATTTAAAAACTCGCATAAGCTTATAATTTATAATTTATAAGCAGCTTATAAACACAAACAATACGTTAACATAACCTCAAAATAAAAATGATGAATAACAACTGAAATTATGCAAGTCTAATGAAAATGAAACGAAGTGAAAACAGTTTTACTGTATCTACTGTATCTATAAAAGCAACTGCTTTGAGCCGACCAATTCCGTACCACTCAACTTTCCCACTTTTCAGCTCGATTATACAATGCGAAAATACAAAAAACATGCATAACTAACATCAAACAGATTCTTTATTTAGTAGAGTATCGAACAGTTTTGAAAATTCTTACCGTTATCTGGCATGAAGGATGTATTTTGCTTTATTTTGACTGCGCCAACTTCCCATGTACCTCTCACACGTACGCGTGCCTTTCTGAAAACTGACAAAATCAGCGCGCTCTGCTATCTAGTTTGTGATTGGTCGATTGGTCAGTAAGTCAAGAAGCTTGCCAGGCTTGCAAGGACCTGTTTGTGCAAATATCACTGAGGTGTTGGGCGGTATGTTTATTATATCATTTTTAACACCTTTGAAGTAAAACTATATCAAGACAATGTTGCATGCAAGAGACAAAACATTATCAGTCCTTTCGCAAAAAGAAAGAAAAATGGAAAAAAAGAAAAAGGGGAAGCCGAATAGAAATGCCTGCGAAAATCGTATTTGGGGTGTGACCCAACCCAAAATGAAATGAAATTGTTTGACCCTAATATTTTACTTACTCACTCATTTACCCACTCAGTCGCCCACTCACTCACAGTTACTTACTTAGTTCTTTTTCTTGTAATAACTATAGTGTTTTCTTCTAGTGTTTATTTGACTGATAATGCTGCAGTTGTATTGTTGGGCTTGCTATGGTTGAAGAGGTCATTTCCTCTGGGTCACAGCCAAATCATATGATGCAAAAGCAAATGAAACATGGCACAGTTCTTGATATTCGCTCTACTGTTCCTTATAACAAACATCAATGCAGATCCTGAGCAAATTCACCTTGCTTTCACAGGAATAGCTAGCGAGAGAATTGTCAATTACGTAACCAAGACCGGAAACTCCAACTCAACTATACCAACAGTCGTTCGCTTTGGGAAAGATCCTGATAAATTGGATCATCAAAATGAAGGGCATTCCTACTTTTATGATATGCCTGATTCTAAAGGGAGAAGCTTGGAGATTCATAATGTCAAGGTTGGTATATTGTAAATGAAAAAGTTACTCTATAAATTCACCATGCTGAGGAGAATATTCACCAATTGAAAATATTGCTAAGATAATTGGGTAAATATGCATAAAAATACATTCTTAAATATATTTCGAAATACATTTGTAGCATTTTAAATGCAATTTGGCATGATCACAGAAGGTTATTGTGATACAAGCGTTGCGTGACAACGTTATAGTCACGTCTTGAAAACACATTTTTATATTACAAATTTCCGTATGGAAATATATTTACAAGTATGTTCTTTGATTGCCTCCAACATATGATTATATATTCACAGATGACTGGTCTTGATCCAAATTCGACGTATTACTATCAAGTTGGTGACCCGGACTCCAAAAATGGCGGCATGAGCGATGTCTACTCTATCGTTACCTATGAAAAACAAATGAAATTTGCAGTAAGTGTCAACTTCATGCGTGGCTCGGAAACTTAGGACGAATTTCATTTTTTCTCAGTTTAAACATCCTGCGAAAGGTTTTCTAACTCTTTGTTTCTGATTTTGTCCTTTTCTAATTTCTTGTCTTCGACTCACCTCCCCGTCGCCATCGTCATCA
The DNA here is from genome assembly GCA_918843875.1 of Diadumene lineata. Lineage (NCBI taxonomy): Eukaryota > Metazoa > Cnidaria > Anthozoa > Actiniaria > Diadumenidae > Diadumene > Diadumene lineata. The sequence continues at coordinate 28,299,253 of OU974070.1, forward strand.
TCATCATCACGTCATCATCATGGCCATCATCCTGATCATCGTCATTTTCATCACCATCATCATCACCACCATGATCATATCAAATTCATCGTCATCATTTTAGCATCCATCACTACTATCATTATCATTATCAGATTATCAAAATCGTAATTAACTTTTTTATCGTATTACCACAGTCATCATGATCAATTCTTCTTTCAGTAGATTTTCAACTTCCCAGGTTGTGACATGGTGTATTTTTGTACACGTGCAGTGATCCTATTTTTAAATTACGAAACTTTTGATCGCTGATTCTAAATTTTCTTTCGCGATTGTACGTGATCCAGTGACTGATCTGGCCAAAACAATTTGATCCTGGACTCGATAATATTTTCTCGTGATCTCCCGATCGACCTCAAAGCAAAAATGCCTATATCCTTTCTGCTGATCCCTGCCTGATCCTGCATGTACAGGATCTCACGACCCTGACTTTTCTACTGCATGTTCATTGTCCGTCATGTTCTCATTCAACAGATTATCGAGTGTATTCGTTTGTTATTTTACTTGTAAGAGAGGGTTTCTCAGCATGCTTTCTTCCTGTAACAGGTATTTGGCGACATGGGTTATAAAAATGCTGTTAGTTTACCATTGCTCACCAGCGAAGCTAAAGCAGGAAAATATCAAGCAGTGCTTCACGTAGGAGGTAATAATTGGTCATAAAGAAGCCAAATCAAAAGAGCATACAGAATGATTTATTTATTAATGTTACCGATGCAATGATCGCTATGATAAATACGTTTGTTTTTAATTCAGATTTGGCGTACGACTTCTATGAATATCATGGAAACAATGGTGATGAGTAAGTTAAATATTCAGTGTTATCACATAACGAGAAGAAATTCATGTTTACTTATTTATTCGTTCACTCAACTTTCCTAACTCATGACGGCAAGCACATCCAATAGCGTATGATTGAATAAGGTATAGACATGAATGAATGAATGAATGAATGAATGAATGAATGAATGAATGAATGAATGAATTATCGTATTTAGATTACGCATAAAAAGAACGTACCTAGAGCATAATCTTATCATGGTCTTGCGGCAGCATCATCATGGCTGTGTATAATACTTGTTGTTGTTTTTGTGTGTAGCTTTATGAATTCCATTCAGCCAGTTGCTACAGTAGTGCCATATATGGTTCTACCAGGAAACCACGAGGTTCGATGCCAATGAAAATGATTCTTTTTTTTATTTGACGCTTTATTTTTGTTTCTCTCTTTTAGTAGTTTATATTTCTCTTATTCCGTGATTTTATTTTCGACTTTGTGACGTTCTTGACGTCCTGTTACGAGTTTTTTAGCTCGCATCCCTCCTTCATATCTTCTCCATTGCTTCCATATATTTCCATCTCTTTCTTCCTCAGCCCTTTGTATTTATGGTTGGAACATCATATCTAATTTCAATTTCAGTCACTATTTTCAGTTACTCTTGTCTTTGCGATACTTTCCAAATGTGTAATTTGTTTTTCTTGAATTATTTTTTGCAGCATCGTTTCAATTTTAGTCACTATCAGAATCGGTTCTCCAATATGGAGTATGGAGTTGGCCAAACCAGTGGCAGTGACACCAGCTTGTGGTAAATCCTTACATTTATCTTTTATTATTTTACTATATAGAAGCGAAATTGTATTTCTTGACATTATATGAATCGATCGGTTATAGTGTTGCATTTTCCGAATCCGTTTCAGTTTCAAAACATGTATAAGTTTCATTGTAAAATCTTTTTTTTTGTGCAGGTACAGTTTTGATATCGATCTTATCCATTTCGTAGCGTTTGACACCGAAGTCTTCAGTTACTACTCAGATGATGTAAGTATATTTCTGTTCCTATATAATGAACTTTATTTGATTATTTGCTTGTTTGTTTATTGGGTTTGATTATTACACTTTCAGGGTCAAATTCAGAGACAATTAAATTGGCTAGAGCAAGACCTTGCAAAGGTAACGTACTTTTTTGAAAGCAATGAACAGCAAGAAGACTGTTTTTTTGAGGGGGGAGGAGGGGGGGAGGGGTGACATTTTGGTGTATATATGGATATGCTTAATTCCCAGATGAACACGCGTCGATAACTCCTGCATGATTTGAAAATGGAGTAGAAAAAACGCATTACATTTACTTGTGTAACAACTTGTGTAAAATAACGTTTGTCGTAACATTACCGCTGACCTATTAGTTACTAAAGTTTGCAGTTATACTTTTTAATATTCATACTGTACATTACAGGCAAACGCTAACAGAGATAAAGTACCGTGGATTGTATCGCTGGCTCATAAGGTAAATGATATCTGAAACATACTAAAGGGCCAGCGAAGATATTATAGAGAGAGCACACAATGGCAAGTAATTTAGGAAAGTAGCTCCTTGCGTGATTGACCAAAGATGCATCGACGGCATAGTACATAACATATTACTAGTAATAGTTCTCACTAAATCTGCCCCCGCTGTTAAATCTGTGATTTGACTTAGAATGAATGCTGTAAGAAGCTTAGTATCATTTTTCACAATAGGAAGGGCTTGAAACAGCAAATGTTTTTATTGTTGTTGTAATTTTGTCTTTGTAGAATTTGGTACTAAGTTATCAGACATTATCTGTCATTATGTGGAGGGAAAAAAAGAGGAATTTTTTAAAATGACTAAGTTTTTAACATCATCCATTTATTTATTTTAATTAATAACTGTTCCAATAATTAACAAGATGAATATAAACAACTAATAAACTACAACTGATACAAAGTGGGAGTTGGATTTGTTACACTTAATGTGCGAAATATAAGTAAGGTGGAGCAAGCGCAGGAAAACCATGAAAGAAAAACAAACTAACTACAAACAAATGGTAGCTAGAGTGCAAACACTAAATGTGTGCAACAGTGATCACTATTTCGTAGTAAATAGCACTAATTAAACAAGAAAACAATGGAATTAACATAAAATAGCACTATTTAGTGGTATTTATGTTGCACACTTTTAGTGTGTACAATCTATTTGGTGACTGTTTGTCACTAGCACTACAAGTCACTACACCAGAACACAATACCCTGACAAAAGAAACAGTAATGTTTTGATTGGGTGATAGTGACAAATAATTAATAGTTACTAAATAGTAATAATCATGATTTCACAGATAAGTGTAACGACTCAAGGAATGACTATTTGGCACTGAATTGTTCAACACCATTGTTGTACACACTCTATATCGTTCTATATAACTAAAAACACAACTATAAATGGCAACAATAAATTAGGATTTCTGGTGTCTATTTTGACTATGGCAAGATTTGAATCAAAGGCAACTAATAGAGCACAATTATTGTTAGAATAGCTTTGGAAGAATATCACTAATTTTAATTTTAACTGTAAGTAATGGAGTGCAAGCAACTATACTGTGCGGTAAAATAAGCACTACCCTGTAATTAAAGCTAACAATATTGGAAGCTTTAAAAGTTGAAACCAAGTGGAGCTGCAACAGATCTTTATTCTCTGAATGTAATAGAAATTATATAAAAGTTAGGCAATTGAATCAACGAATTATTAGATGTTAATTACTTGAAAAGCTCGTTCACAAAAATGCAATTGTACTGGTTGCAGTACGATTAAATAGACCATCAACGTCAAAAATGTTGTAATTTTGGTCTTAAATAATTGAAATGAAGCTTGCAGTAAGAGCACAAGCTTTTTCATACGCTTTGGATACATTTTTGGTGGCTGAATACACGTTTCAGTTGACTGGATTGTTTCGTGAATCGAGTCTTGTGTATTACAATTCGGTATTAAATCGAGCTACTTATTGACATGAAATAATACATTAACATAAAAAAATACATTTGTTATAATTTCCTGATGCTACACAATAACTAAAACGTCAAGTGAATGATTATTTGAGTCGCTTTTTTTAGAATTACGTACCTTGCAAACACTTTTCCTCACTGGATTCACCTCGTGCGAAATCCCGTGGCTAGTTTTTCCCGACAGACTTTGTCATCTTCGAACTTTTGGGTTCATTCTTTGTGTATGCTGTCCTTTATGTCCTTATCAAATATTTTCATTGGAGGGGACGTAAAAATTTCCCGACATAGCATTGATATCCCGATATCCAGATGCGCGCCTCGTCGATCAAATCGAGATTTTTTCTACCAAACCAAATATAAGAACCAGACCTCTCTCTCCCTTTTACGTCCGGGGAACTCTAATATGCCTCCTCGGGTTTTGGCCTCTGGGCCAAAACCCTGCGGGGGCAACAAAGACGTTGCAAATATCAATACAAATCAATTGCATTGAATTAAACTATGTTTTGTTAATATTTGTAAATTTTAGAGCGACTTTATGGAAAGGACCAATTTCACTGACATCTCACCCTTACTGCACAAATATGGAGTTGATGTTCACTTTTGTGGACACTCGCACAATTATCAACGACATTTTCCGTGTAAGTCTTAATAAGCACATACTATACCATACACTAACCTACCCTGCCACGCCATGCCACGCCATACCATACCACATACCATACCATACCATACCATACCATACCATACCATACCATACCATACCATACCATACCATACCATACCACATACCATACCATACCATACCATACCATACCATACCATACCATACCATACCATACCATACCACATGCCATGTCATGCCATGCCATGCCATACCACATGTCATGACATAACATGCCATACCAAACCATACCACATGCCATGTCATGCCATGCCATACCACATGTCATGACATAACATGCCATACCAAATCGTACCGTACAGATAACACACCGGCAGATTCGAACTTCTATGTAAATCCTGACATGCGTCATCTTAAATTTAATCATAGACTACGAAGAAGACGTAGACACACCCGAAGATTCGCATGTATATGTAAATCCTAAATACATGTCTGTGATTGTCGCTGGATCGGCTGGATCAAAGGAAAGAATATCAAAAGGACTTGGACCCGAAAAACATCTTGCTGTTCACGTCTTTGATTATGGGTAAGATGATCATCCTTAAAAACGCAACATTTTGTTTGCCTCATTGTCCACAAATGATATAGCTATATATGCATGCCATACTCTGCATTCCCAGTACCAAACTAAACATGCATGTTAAACTAATTAAACCAGGTTTTTATGTTGATGTTTTACGTATAGGTTCTCCAAAGTCCATTGAGATGTTACAACCGATGACTGAAAGACTTAGCGTGAATGCAGTTACAATTCTAAAACAATATTGCTTGTATCTGCATTATCATATTAATGTTTCGTTGTGCGTCCTTAGATACGGTCATCTTCAAGCTGTCAACAGGACTCATTTACACTGGGTCTGGGAGAATGCTGCAGTCGAGATAAACGAAAAAGTACAAGACTATCTATGGGTTATTCAAGAAAACCATGGCATGAGATTGACAGTGTGATCAATCAACTTAGTTCAGATCACAGGCCTGAGAACAAATGTAATTGTAATAATTGTCATAATCTATGAAAACTAAGTTTGAAAATAATCTACCGTGTCGATCTTTTTTATTCAATCGGTAAAATGCAAATGGCATGATAGAGTCAGCTGTTCTGCCTTGTTTAATGTCATGAGTTTCGGGTGATCATTATTTTCACCGCAAGCTTGACACGCAATAATTACTCACCAATAACATCGTTATCATCATCGTCATCATCGACACAGTGCATGATTTCAACAACTTTGATGCATGATAGACTGTTAATGATATTCCTAATACTATAAAACAGTTTTTCAATAATAAACCAATTCATGATTTAAACTAGACCCTGGAATCCAGGATTACTGGGCTACCTGGTGTAGTCAGGGGTTACCTGGGGTAGTCAGTCGGTATAGGCCAGATAAAACATCTTTATTACAAGTGTAATGTCTTTCTCAAAAATTATGATATATTTTACAATATATAAATTAGGGACTCAGTCAGAAATTAGCAAGGGGGGAGGGGGGGGGGTGGAAACATAGGAAGGGTCTTCATTTTTTGAGACAACAAAATGGGAGGGCAAGAAAAAATAAGCTGTAAAATGGAGGAAAGGGTCATTATTTTAACCTAACCAACGAGAGGGTTAAAACATTTCACTGTAACTGCTCTGGTAGGTTCACCATATCACCCCCCCCCCCCCCCTTGCTAATTTCTGACAAGCTCCTTATACCAAAACTTCGAAAATGAGTATTTTCAACATTATGACCAAGTAAACCCCAAAACAGTCATTATAGAAACATTTGAAAACCTGTATAGATGAGCACTGAAGATATGGGACACCTTCACTGACATTTTAATTTTGAAAGTATAACCCTTAAGCAAGATGCAAAAACCAACATTTGTTTCCACATCACTTGTCAAGTGTCATATTGTATTAGCTATGGAATATTACACTATTTGAATAACAATCTTCAAACTTTAGCAAAACGTTGAAAGATTCTTGCAATATCAAAATTAAGATTATTTTCAAAAGCATCTATTTACATGAGTGGGCTTTGTTTCACTTTGTGTATTTGTCACTCTCGAGCACCAAAAAATTCGTAATTTATTACAGAAATTCGGGAAAATTACTATATACATTATACCATCCCCATTATATTAGGTTATTTTGTACAAAAGGCAAAATAAGGTACGAAGATCAGCACCAAAAAAAAACAATGTTCAATTACAACTCAATTTATTTTGCAATGATTTCCACAAACACGGAATTTACAAACAATTTCAACTACTTAGTGAGAACAAAATTTAATAGTTTACTTACAAATAATTGCAGAATCTTCCATTAAACTTTGTACGTAATTTTAACCTTCTTCTTGAAATATTTCCATTATTTAGCTTTATCGTTCTGTCAACTGGGGAAACACGATCGTCCAGCCGGCGCTATTGTCCTGTAATTGTGTCTATGAAACTTGGCTTTTGAAATTATAAATACATAAACAATCACACAAATATTAATTTCTTCCTTCTAACCATGTCTTTTGTGCATCTAAAATAACCAAGAGGAGAACAAACAGTCTGGAATGGTATTTTAACCACAAATGTAGCTTGGCAGTTCCGAAGTAAACAATCTTGAGTACAGGTCACACTAAACTTGTCCGAAAACAGCACAAACAGCAAAATGTTCGATGAAAAACTCATCAAGTTTCAACCAAGTTGAATATGAAGCAACTGTTTTGTTGATTTGTACGCCAAAAGTTGATAGTTTTCGCTGTCATTTCATTCGGTCAATTCTCTAAGTACGTCTTTGATCGGAACGGCCGACTATGATTTTCACGAATATCCTACATGTGATTTTCAATGAAAACACTTAGCAATCTCTTTGTTTTTTTACAGCTGTTACGCCTTCCTCATGAAAAGAAGTTGTAGCTAACGATATAAGTCTTGTTACTTTCTTTTTTATGGCTGTATTTCTGCTTTACCGAGCAGTTCATAATGGCGGCTCATTTTTAACACTAGGTTGCTTCATATATCTCTAATACATCTGATTGGTCAATACACGTGGTCGATTGCGCAACTTTGGCCATTTCGCGAGACGACAGCGAAAAAAAAAAACAAACCGAACTTTAGACTGGGTACCTGTGGTACAGGTAGCCCAGTAATAATTGAATTTAAATAATTTTATCGATTTGCTTGTTATTTTAATCAGTTTTACAAATTATTCAAGCTTCTTTCAAGGTAATACCAATCTGATATTATTTAGCGATGCCGTCATCATAATGACGATGTCAAAGAGCATTTTAAGGCTCTTGCCACTGCACAGATGTCCTCTGTATTGACTTCACTCGACAGACGCTGAAAGGGGAGAAGTAAATGCATTTTTAAATAGGTCCAATGAACTTGCTTGACTAATTGTTTGTTGGCCTCGGGATCTCATTAGCTTGATTGGTTCATTATTAAATTCTACATTGTCTTACAAGTCGCCAGTGGATAAACTATAATATACAACGTCAACGGGTGTTAGTCGACCACGCCGTCTTTTCAGGTAATCGAGGTTGGCCTCTAAGTCAGCCCTATATTCAGTTTGGAGCGCCAGCTACCTCTGCCATTAAATACGGGTATTCTGAACAATGGGTTCATGTAGCGGCGTTGAATTTGATAAAAATATATACACATTTGAAAGAAGAGGTCCCTGGGTATTTAGTACCATATCATTGTACAATTTTTTGTATTTTGACAAAGCAAGAATTGGAATAAATCCGAGTTAGAAATTGAGCGCAACATGATGACTATGTCAAATAGAAAAACTACAATAGAGTATATTCATATTCACATTCAAAAAAATCTCCATATATATGTACAAATTATAATAAAACAATGCGCAATACAACACGGCATGTTAAAATTAATACTTACCTTTCCAAGAGTTAGGGATCTACGACATGGACATGGCGGTGTTTTACATCCCAAACAAGGTGCTGACTGAGCATCTGTCTCCTGATAAAACGTTATCACCACAGCGCATAATACTAATAAGCTTGTCAACATTTTGTTCTTAGTTGTCGGAGCATACGCCGGTCTCTGATGGCTTTGATTCGTAGTAAATCGATTGTTATGATATTCAACTTCTCTTCTCATGCTATATAGGATTTTAGCAGGAAGTACATTCAAGCCATCGGAACTTTGACGTTTGTAAAAAGGATTTTGTTTTATCCCTTAGAGAAAGTTTCTTTCAATAGCTCGCGTCTACACAACCATGATCCAGGCGTTAATCCTTGCTACTTCGCTTCCTGCTCGTGCATCTGAAATCTCGAACGTTTTGTTAAAAAATAATAGCACAACATTGCATACGAGCCAATACGCGGACCTCGACGGACCTCAGAAGTAGCTAGTGCCCATTCCCGAGCGTCCAAAACATTAAAATCATTTAATTTTCCGCGCGTTTTCGCTTATAGCTCCAAACATGGCAATTATTTTTCAATTTTTATATTTGACATAAAACAAACTTTAAGTTTTGGAAATAAAAAAATGCATGTTCTTTGAGAGCATTGTAATTTTGACTTTTTTGTGGTGAAGTGCACAAAAAAATAATGAAGCTCTTTATTTAGATCTCCGTAAAATATCTCAATAAATGTATTTTCCAAGAAATAAATTAATAAAATCTATAGCGAGGATAGCTTTTTTCAGTCTCAAGCAGATTTGTAAAAATCTTTCAAAGTTGTTCGCAAGAATATTCTTTTCAACATATTTGAAGCTACTTCATTTAGTTGAAATAAAAATGAGCCTAGTACCACCCCACACAGTTCCAAAACAAGCACGGTGATACTATCTTTTTTCCATTTTTGTTTTTCACATGTGTAAGTCTTAATGTAAAAAAAACTTTGAAAAATATTATCGGTGGGAACTGTGAGTCTCCAACTACTGAGCTGGAGTGTTGACTAAAAGCGCTGCATGTTTATATCTGTAGAACACATCAACAAGCAAACAAACGACATTTATACGCCTTCATTGATATAGAGGTTTGAAACATGCCTTATTAATTGTCATTTGGTGGTCCACTTAATACTTATCTAGGGTTGGGTACTACCTTAAATGCATGGATATCCTTGCGCCACATGGAATTATAGAGTCAGCTGTTCTGTCTTAAAGTTTGTGGTAGAAATTACATGAGCTTCGGATGATTGTTATTTCATACCAAGGCACAATAATTGTTTGAGAGCATTTCTTCACTCCATGATTAAAAACAAAGAGGAATACGTTTTATATTAAAATCTGTATTTTATTTGCAACCTTTCTGCCTATCTTTACTTACAACAACTTTAATGATAAATTATTATCCCTATAATACTACAAAATAGGCTTTTTCAGGCCTTTTCCAATCAAGGTAATACCAATCTGACATTATTTGACCCTCATAATGATGTCAAAGAGCATTTTAAGCCTCTTGCCACTGCACAGATATCCTCAGTATTGACTTCATTCAACAGACGCTGAAAGGAGAGAAGAAAATGAAAGAAAATGAAATGTATGTAAACTAGTTGTTTATTGAGCTTGAGATCTCCTTGGCTAGATTGGTTTATTATTGGACTGCCAGTGAAACTGTTTATTATTGTCACCGCTGGGATGGGTGACCACACCTCCTTTCAGTCATTAGACTGGTCTCAAAGTCAGCCCTGATATTCTGTTTGGAACGCCAGTTACCTCTGCCATAATATCTCTTTGATAATATCTACGTTATTGGCTATTAAATACGGGTATTCTAAACAATGGGTTTAGTAACGCCCTCGATTTTGATAAGGATATATACACATTTGAAAGATGAGGTTCCTGGGTATTTACCACGATATCACTGTACACTTTTTTGTATTTTGACAAAGCAAGATCAATTGGAACAAATCCAAGTTAGAAATTGAGCGCAACATGATTACTATGTCAAATAGAAAAACTACAATTGTAGAGTATATTCATATTCACAGAAAAAAAATCTCCATACATATGTACAAATTATAATAAAACGATGCGCAACACAACACGGCATTTTTAAAATTAATACTTACTTTTCGAAGCATTAGGGTCTTACGACAAGGACATGGTACTGTTTTACATCCCATACAATGTGCTGAAGAAGCATTTGTCTCTTGATAAAATGTTATCATCACAGCGCATAATACTAATAAGCTTGTCAACATTTTGTTCCCAGTTGTTGGAGCATACATGCACCGTGAGTAAATTATTTGGTATGGTATTCAACTCATAATTTTCTCATTCTATATAGGATTTTAGCAGGAAGTACAATGAAGTCATCGGAACTTTGACGTTTATAAAAAAGGATTTTATTTATCCCTCAGAGAAAGCCTCTTTAAATATCTCTCGTCCACGCAACTACCATAATCCAGGCGTTAATCCCATGATCGTACTGAATCAGTACTGCCCTTTAGTTTTTTTTAGCTTGAGAGATGGAGTGTTGACCAGAAGTGCGCTGGTTTATATCTGTAGAAAACATCAACGAGCAAACAAACGACATTATTATGCATTGTGGTATGGGACATGCTTATGAATCTTCCTTAAATCCTATTTTTATATTGCAAAAAAAACTGCTGCTTTGTATTATGACTTTTAGCCATTACAATGCACATACTAACCAACTATTCTCTAAACTAAAAATACTCAAACTAAACGACATCATTTTTCTACATACTGCTTTATTTATGTTTGATTATCACCATGGCAACCTGCCTAGTGTCTTCTGTGAATTTTTTTACCCAAGTTCAATATTCACATCATTAATACTAGAATAGCATCTAAACTGACTTACACCTTACCAAGAGCCAGAACAAATTTCGGAAAACTTAACATAATTTTCAGGAGTCAAGTGTTGGAATGCAGTTGATGACACAATAAAAAAACTTAAGACAAAAATATCCTTTCGAGAGAAGCTGAGTGGTGTTCTACTTAGCTCATACAACTCATCCTGATCTTATTTTAATTTATAATTGTAACTTAGATTTAATTCTAACTTTTCTGTTTTGTTTTGTTATATTTTTTAGTATGTGTGAAATAGACCTAATCTAAAATTTTTTCCTCCACAAAAAAGGCTGTCTATCTAGTTTAGCTTTCAAGTTATTATAAACAGATTGTACCCAAAAATCTGTTATTTTGATTATTTCTCTATATATTATTGTAAATTAGGGTACTAGACAATAAAATTGATTAATTGATTGAGTGCATTTAAATAGAGGTTTGAAACATCTTTTTTTAATTGTCATTCGGAGGTCCACAGGGCTTAATACTTGTGCCACTGATTTGCTAAATGTTTAATTTTTAACATATTTCTCTAGTCACACTTCACACCAACCAATGAACGGCAGCTGAGGACGCAGGTCATAACCATCTTCGGTGATAGGCCTACACTAATACATACTAACTACTAATCAAACTCATGCTTGTAAAGCGCATTGAGACATGCATGTGAAATGCGCTATATAAGCACTACATTACATTACGTTACAATTGTATACTGCTTTATCGATCAATAATTTGTTACTACATTCAAATTAAGATATTTGTATTCAAAATTGTGGAATAGTATGAGATATTCAAGCTCTACTTTAGTTGGTATAGTTTCTTAGTTACAATACAAATACAATTATACAAGGGTAAATCAAAACAGTAATGACGTACTTTCTCAGCCCTCCTAATGAACTTTAGAACCATATTCATATCACGAAAATATAAGTTTATTATTCCACATTGTGAGGCTTTTCTTTTACAAGATAGTCGATATGGCCGTAACAATTCTATAATTAGAAAAGATCAGAAAGTATGTATTCTTGCTTTCATTCATCTAAATTTACATGGCAGTTAATACAAACAAGTTTCAGTATACATATTTTATTTCATTATTAAATACATGGTTTTAATAAACACTCTTAATTAAATTCTCATTATTGTCTATAACTTTCATATTTTTCAGACCAGAAAACGATCAAATCTTTTGGTGTTGAATTCTTCTGATGGTACAAATGTACATTTCAAGCTTCGGGCTATACTACATACATCATTCTTGTTGACTTCTTTAAGCATGCGCTGTAAAAGTAAAAAAAAATGTTATGTTAAAATAGTCGATAAAAGCGATGTAGTAAGAATGATTTAAAAGACATCACTTCATGGGTCCTTCCTGCGCGCATGCAACTTAGTCTTAACTTAGTATTAGTCAGGAATCTGAGCTATGATAAGGAAAAATAAAATCAGGATCAGCCTATCGATTACCATATTTCAATCATTCGAATTTCATATAACATCCTGTGCAAGGCTAGGACGCGGATCTGTTTTTTTCTCCTATACATTGGTACACCATGGATCCTATGTAAAGAAGCCGACTTCGATATGACTAAATATAATTTCAAAGGCAGATATACTCGTCAGACACTGATTAGTGGTCCCGTCAGAGCTCGAATCCCGTTTTCCCCGCAAGAGATAATCCGATGGTGCTGTTCCTGCTGAGTCAATCCACAGCGGGAAGAAATTTCGAATATCTAATGTCCGTTTGGCTTACCTTTCTTATTATTTGTCGTCTTTTACAACATGGTGGATTTTTGCAGCCCAAACACGGCGCTAACGCAGCTTTTGTTTCGAGAAGAAATGAAAGGAAACACAATGTCAACAGGAGTGAGTTTCGCATTATTTCTAGAATTAAATTCACAGGATCTGCCAAACGTGTTAGCCTTGTGAGTTTTAGATGTTATTAGTAGCTTTGAGAACTTTCCAATGTGTTTTATAGGTTTGTCGAAGGAAATCTATTCAATCGCAACGGAAATCGGACTTTAATTTAAAAGCCCGAGTTCGAGTGGACGCACTAAAAGTGTGCAACATGAATACCACTAAATAGTGCTATTTTATGCTAATTCTATTGTCTTCGTTTGTTTAATTATTTAAATAATAACTATTTACTATTAAATAGTGACAACTGTTGCACACATTTAGTGTTTGCACTCTAGCATCGATAGTTAGCAATCCTATAATATGTGATGCATTCTTATTGTGGATACAAAGTGAAACATTAGCACGTGTTGTTTTATAAGTTCTTGATTACAAGCTGTTGATATTTTCAGGAGAGGTAGGTTGATTTGTGGAAATTAGAGAACTAATATGTTATAATTGGAACGGCGTTTTTTCATGTTTATTTTATTAGCTCTGCCTATTGGACAGCCGCCAGTCCCTGGTACGTTGGTAGATTGGTAGGCAGTGTTTAGCTGGTATTCACTGTCTGGTAGCCGGATTGGTGAGGTTTGCGCCGGTTTTCTATTTGTTCAGTTCTACCGAATTGACTAATTTAAATTGTTAGTAAGCCAGCTTGGCTAGCTAGAGCTAATACAACTTATCAATTGGTTAAAGCAAGTTGTTTGGTGTTTGCACTCTAGCATCGATAGTTAGCAATCCTATAATATGTGATGCATTCTTATTGTGGATACAAAGTGAAACATTAGCACGTGTTGTTTTATAAGTTCTTGATTACAAGCTGTTGATATTTTCAGGAGAGGTAGGTTGATTTGTGGAAATTAGAGAACTAATATGTTATAATTGGAACGGCGTTTTTTCATGTTTATTTTATTAGCTCTGCCTATTGGACAGCCGCCAGTCCCTGGTACGTTGGTAGATTGGTAGGCAGTGTTTAGCTGGTATTCACTGTCTGGTAGCCGGATTGGTGAGGTTTGCGCCGGTTTTCTATTTGTTCAGTTCTACCGAATTGACTAATTTAAATTGTTAGTAAGCCAGCTTGGCTAGCTAGAGCTAATACAACTTATCAATTGGTTAAAGCAAGTTGTTTGGTTGTGGCTGTTGGGTGTGTACTAAGGTGAGTGAGTGGCTGATCAAATTCATTTGGTTGGTTTATAGTTGGCCGAGAGGCATGTAAATATTGCTGGATGCGCAAGTTGGTTGGGTGTTTTTATCCTATCTGATGCTTGTTCGTTTGTTTTATATTGGTTGACTGGATGAGTATTTCGTTTGGCCCAATAAACCAAACATATACAGCTATTCCTATACTATTTCAGCACTAAAATATACAATAATTTGATATGTAAGGATTTCTAAAAAGTGCACCAAGCGACAAGGATGACGTAGAATACCACTAATTATAGCAAGTCCTGAAATACGTTTGTGTATTTTTACGCCTGACGTCTTCATTTAACTAAATCTCTATGTTTAGAACTGTTCAAATTCGTGTGACGTAGAAGCAGTAAAGTCAAAAATAGTTCAATGTCTTGGACTGACGTAATTGCATGCTCTACGAGTTTCAGTCCTCGTATAGAAATCAGCTATGTACATATATCACTTTAATTTCCGAGAAGTGGTTTCCCAAGTACATGAAAAAAATACAGTACATAAAGATAATATGTGTGTTTGTAAAACACCTTAAAGTCTTCTCTGCACTTGAAACTCTATCTTAGTTAATCTTACCAAAAAGTGATTCTTTTATAGTACCAGAATTAGTTGATCCCTTGTAATCTGCACAAGTAAAGATTTTTGTTTGCTTTCCTTTCAGCGTGGTTTGGAAATACTTTAATCTTTTTGGCATACAGTGGATACTTTAACTTTTCACACGATTAAGGTACTGGGCGAGTTAACGTCATTTTATTATTCATATTACAGTTCTTTCAATGAAAGTCGATAATTTTTGTTGCAGCAGAAATTCAAACAAGCACGTCAGATGGATTATCAAGAATTCATTCAGACTGAAAATCGGAACATTTTCCAAAAATTTTCATTTTCTATATAGATAAGACATTGTAATATATATTTTTGTTTTTATATGCTTGAGAACTTGTTTTATCAGTTTTCAGGGAAATTTATTTTTGGTTAATTTTCATACATATTTATTACAGCCAAATTCGTTGTATCGCGACCCGCCGTTTTAAAACTTTGTTTTGATTTGCTCGTTTCTGAACCGTCAATCAATTTCAGGGGCGGAATTTATTTTAGATTAACCAATGACAAAACATGTCAGGTCAAGCTCCGCCCTATGAAATCGATTGATGGTTCAGAAAAGACCAAAATGAAAACAAAGATTTGAAACGGCGGGTCGCGATACAACGAATTTGGCTGTAAAATGCCATTATTACTCTCTTCGTTTCATGTACCGCTAAAATCACTCTAAATGTGAATGAACGTCGTCTGAATCTGAATCTTTTTAAGGCATCAATTATCTATAGCCAAAGTTGTATCTGAAAAACGATATAACGGATACTCTTCAGGTTGGTATCCTTCGTGTCAATCAGGTATTAATGCTACTATAATACCATCACTAAGTAGTTAGCGCGCGGGCATTGCCACGCAGTACTTTGACGCTATAGAGATCCACTCTTAAGCCACATGCTTTGACGAAGGTACTACAGTCATGAAGTAGCTGTGGAAGATGAATTGTATCTTTTGCGTACTTTTCAGGTATAATACTGACAAAGAGGGAACATGAGGACTGAACGAGTATACCTGCTGTGTTTTATGCTTATAATGTTCACTTTAATACAAGAGCAAGCCAATGCGAGCTCTGCAATGTACACTGGTTGTCGTGTGATTCCATGCTGTCAAAAACGAGTACAACTTAGAAAGGTACGAAAATTTAAAGATCCAAAGATCCAGTGTAACTCATGAACACATTGTATACACCCGTATTTCAAAAAATCAACATTGAGAAAAATTAGGAAGACTGAAAGGCATTGTGGGAAACGTTTCTGAGCCTTTATGTATATAAAGGTACTAGACCTATTCGGCTTAGCGTGCATACCTTTTCAAAAATTATGGACCCACTCCTATATTAAATGTCATAGAATTTGAAATACCGAAATTGATTTGTAAACGTTTTGTTCTTCAGAGACTGCTCGATGAAGAAAGGACGACCGATATTTGCGCTGTCGCAAGAACCTTGAATTGTGACGCCAACCGACAGAAGCACAGAGGAGACAAGACAAAATAAATATCTTGTTAATATACCATAAAGCAGAATGAATCATTTACTACGTTTAACCATCAACAATGACTGCATCATATGTATTTCTGTATTTCCGCCTCCGGGGGGGGGGGACTCCGAGGGTAAACGATCGGGGATGCTCGTCGTATCTTTTAGGGGTAAAAATCGACGATTTGGTATCTTTTAGGGTTTAAAAATATGAAATTTGCCAAATTCTCCCTTTTTGGCATCTTTTAGGGGTTGAAAGCCACTGAAACTCATGATTTTGGTAACTTTTAGGGATGAAAAACTTGTGAAGCCACGCCCTTTTGAAAAACGTTTGGTATCTTTTAGGGGTAGTTTTGAAAAACTCCGACGAGCATCCCCGATCGTTTATCCCCGGTGTCCCCCCCCCCCCCCCGGGATTTCCGCATCATGCCGGGCATAATATCATAGTCGTTAAATGTCTTTTCATAAAAAAATATAAACTGAAATCAATGCATTTTAATATATATTTATAAGATAAGTCCGTCTTATGACTCTTATAGCACATGCACATGTGTCGAATGAAAAAACAAAGCACTAGACTCTACTGACGGCTTGCGCATAAAAAAATACAATTAAAATAAAGCTATATATAAACACTGAAAATATACAAAGGTTTTGTTTATTGATTGATTAATGTTTTTATTAATTTAATTTTTTATAAGGGGATCTAGGGGTAGGAATGAAGAGAGTGCCCGCGGGATATTAAAAAATGTTCAAAATGGCGATAAAATTTAGGGAGTACTCAAATTTCACTGAGAGATTGCCTGGATAAGCTGTGCATGGGAAAAAAACAAATTCGGTGCATCGGTCTGTGAAATGATAAGCTGGAATATATTAGAAAGTTTGAATGAACTACAGGAAGCCCAAAAACCCCACGATGCATTTCGCTTGTGAAGCCTCGACACGGTGTAGCGCGCTGACACAATGACCGCGCGGGCTGATTCAAAAATCCGTTTCAAGATCTCTCAAGGTTGTTTGCAAAAGAAGTATTGTCGTAATCACAACAGAAAAACTGTCAAAAATACAAGCTGATCTTCGCAAAAACACGTTTATGACACGATGATATATAATTGTACTTTGTACTGGAAGCATTTGAGGAAAAAGCAAAACTTTGGTGGATAAATTGTGTTGTTTATTTACGACATCATGACGACTCGCTACATGGGAAACTCGATTGAAGTAGGTTGAAAAGTAAAGTGTAAAATGTTAATATTTTTTAACTTAGATCCCTAAAACATCACTTGTATAACTGACTTCAAAGAATAATTAACTTGACTACCTTGTCTTTTAAATCAAAAATTCGGTAAAGCATCTCAAAATCTACACCAATGTGGTGTGTTGTTGTTTTCTTCCATTGTTGTCGTCGAAGATGGAGGTTATGTGTATTTTATATTCTGAGTTAGAAAACTAAAATTTTTCATTGAAGTGGCATGAATCATGCCGTTTATAAAACTACTCAACTTAAATGGTTTTTTTTGAAAAGTTATATACAATGCATTTTTGTGCATCAAAGTATTTCTAAAGTATTACAAACAAAACATTTTTGGTATGTTTGATTGTACATACAAATTGCATTAATGGATTGAGGAAACTATCTTGTACACATGTAGAGGTGCACAATATTATCTGAAAAGGGAAGAAACAACATGAATAGTTTGACTTCAGATTTCTAGAAACTTTAAATTTTGAACCTTGTTCATTTTGAAGGATTTCAAAGTTCTTGAACTGCTTGGCAAAGGCGGGTTTGCATGTGTCTACAGAGGAACATGCTTGGCAACTGGGCAAGAAGTAGCTATCAAAATGGTATGTACAGTGCTTTTAAACAGTATACGGTGGTTTAGCCCCAGGTGGTTTAGCCCCATTCTAAACAATGGCAATCAATGGAAATAACAGTCAAAAAAACTTATATTGATCGATATTCATAAATCAACTTTGATTCATAGTCATTATGATCAATTATATGAAGAAATTTTCAGTCAGATTTTTACTAGCCTGATTGTTGGCGGTCTGAAACCACAGCCTGCTGGCAACTCAGGCTAAATTTTTACAGTCTACTGTTATTTCAAAAATTATTCTTGCTCAGCATTTCTCCAACATATTGGTGATAAATTTCAAAATTGAAAAGGTTACCATTTATTGTGGTTATAAGATAGATAAAAGTATACTCTTTGATAATATTCCACAAATGTCGCCAATTATTGGTGTGGGAAGCGATGTTTTGATTTCAAGCTTCTTTAATTTATCAGGCAATAGTGTAAATCCCTCCCACCCCCTGATCCTCTGACAAGCAGCTCACTGTCAAAGCTCCTGTTTCACAACTGACTACATTCGTGTCAGACATTGAGCAATAGATCTTTTAATTATGCTATATCTCAAAATGCCTGTAATACTCTATGCAGATCAAGTTTATGCAGTTTTGTCAGTATTTCTATGATTTATTGTAGATTGACAAGAAAGCAATGAAGTCACTTGGTATGGCTAAGAGAGTCTGTAATGAAGTCGAGATCCATTCTCAACTAAAACATCCGGCCATACTTGAGGTATTTTGATCAAGCTATAAAAAAGTAAAAAAAATAGATATAGTCGTGATACTTCATGTTTACCAACAAACAAATCCAGTTGTGCTATTGTGCCAACCAGAAACACAATAGCCTTTAACCTTATTGAAATAACAATCAATGACTTGTTGTATGGCACATGGCATTGGTTGAAGTATCTCGATAATACATAGCATATTCTGATGTTAATTCAAGCCATTATTGTTCAGAGCTGTTTAGTCTTCTAGTGATTGATCACAGAAACGTTTACATCTATTCATTTTTGCAGTAATTAAAAATTTACTCATAAAATGGTACTGCTCATATTTAGCTTTACACCTACTTTGAAGATGAGAACTATGTATATTTAGTGTTGGAGATGTGTCACAATGGAGAGTTGAATAGATTTATCAAAAGTTCTGGAAAACTCACAGAAACTCAAGGTATTTACTGATACTCATTGATAAGAATATTGATAGTGCTTACAGTGTGACCAATGATAATAATCATCTATTGCACACATGTTCAAAGTATACTTTTTGCAAGCTGAACCCACATGGGTTATTGGCTCTCCTGTACATTTCACTTTGATATTGATATCTCTTTGTTATTTTTTATATTAGCTCGTCATATCATGCAACAGTTAGTCCAAGGTGTTCTGTACCTTCACTCACATGGCATAATACACAGAGACCTGACACTTGGTAACTTGCTACTCACTAAAAACATGGAGGTGGTAAGTCAAAATAATTTCATTGCTAGAAATGTTAAGATAAGCCCTTGGCAGGAAAGAACTTACAATATTTTTCTCATAGTATGTCTTTCACTACTACACACCGAACACATTCATAAATTACTACTTTACTAATTTGATTGCTGTTGCTTTACAGCCAAATTCATTGTATCGCAACCCGCCGTTTAAAACCTTTGTTTACATTTTGGTCTTTTTCTGACCCATCAGTCAATTTCAAAGGGCAGAGCTTGCCCCAGCACATTCTGTCATTGGTTAGTTTAAAACAAACTCTGCCCTTAAAATTGGTTGATGGTTCAGAAAAGAACAAATCAAAGTTTTAAAACGGCGGGTCATGATACAATGAATTTGGCTGTAAAGTGTATTCACATATAGATGAATATTGCAAAACATGTCATGATAATAGTCAGTCCTTGTATTATTGTCAGAGTCTGATGGATGCAGGAGTTTTTCAAAGAGGGGGGTGTCCCATGAATTATCCGTATCATAAATCAGTACTCATGTCAAGGGGAATAATATTTCTTATTGAAGAAGAAATCCAAAATCTATGGTTTTCAAGGGGGAGGGGGTTCCAACACCAACAGCCACCCTAAATCCGCTCTGAATGTCAGTTATGAAATAGTTACTAGAATTATCTAGATTGTTATTATTAGCAGTTAACATTAATGACATATGGCAGAGTTCAGGCTACGAAAATCTTCCTGTTCTTCCCCTTGACAATGAGCAAAAACTTATTCATCATCATTGAAATCATTGATTTTGTTTTTTGAATTTCAAAGAAAATAGCAGACTTTGGGCTAGCAACCAAACTGTCAATGCCCAATGAGAAACACTATACCATGTGTGGAACTCCAAATTACATTTCACCGTAAGTACTTTTTGGGGGATTTCTACACTCTGGAATTCTACAAATTGAGACTAAAATTATACATTGTTAATAGAATGAATGGATACACAGTTGTCATTTGAATGTTAACAATTTTTAACCAGAACTTCATTAGGTTGATGCAGCTTGTGATTTAAGGGTCCTGATTACTTAAGCAAAAAGTCATCACGATTTTTTCTTAGAAAGATATTTTATAGAGAATTTATCAATCAATCGAAAAATGGATAGAAATCTATATGGTCCCGAGCCCGTTTTCGAGATAAAAATTTTTGAACGGAACCATGTTTTGACATTTTTCAAGAACAAATGACAAAAAATGCATTTTTCACAAAAAAATTTATTACTCAAAAACTAATAAAGCTATTGACGTAGTTCTTACAGGCAATTTCAACCAGACGGTATTTTACACAAATTTGGGAAAATAAATTATATATGTTTTAAAATTTTGTCAAAATTTACAGTTTTGTTTTCGTCTTTGACTTAAAATCGCTTTGAAAAGTGAAACCCTAAACCACTTACCATCGCATGTAATGTTGAAAAGTCATCAGGATTTTTTCAAATCTTGTCAAAAGAAAGATTTTTACAAAATCTTTCAGAAAAAATGAAGAAAAATATAGAGTCCCGCGCAAAAAATGAGGGTTTTGGCTGGTTGAAGTGTAATTTTCGAAGGCTCCTTGTGTTATTCTTATGTTGTCTTTTGGCGGGATTTGGCGCGCGCGGCGTTCTCAGCGGTAAATTAATCACGGGCACAGGTTTCAAGCGTCGTTGTTGTTCTAAAGTAGTCAGGACCCTTAAGGCTGAAAATTTATTTTAAATGTAAATTGAATTGTTTTTCTTATTGTGTAGACTTAATACAACTGATTGTGTATTGTTGTTTTCATTGATGTTTGAAATAGAGATAATAAGCAAAATGTTCATTTTTGAAAATAACTATACAGTACTTAAGGTAATTCCGTAGAAATAAAACTGCCCGATGAATTTTTTTTATACTCGTTCTAACAAACAATTTTGAGAAACCCTTTCAGAAAATACAATAAAAAAGGGGGGTCACCGACTTCGTTTTTGTGCAGTATGACGTCAAAGTTCATGCATTTTGGTGACTTGACAACACAAAGAAAAAAGCTCAAAAATCGAAGAGAAACGGAACAAAAACACAGTAATTTGTTTTTGAAGAGCAAAATTCGTGTTTTGTTCAAATGCCTGCACTTTATGTTATTAAAAAAATATAAAAAGATGTATAAAAAATATGTGATCTTGAAGAAATTGACGAAATACCAACGTGCGCACGAGCTGCTAATTCATTCGAAAAAGTCCTAAGCGGAAAGTATTTTGGAAATTTCTCAAAAGTTAGCCCGATGACCTATGCTCAATTTTAGATATATTTGATGTTATGTTATAAGAAATAATTTTATCAAATAAAAAACATAGGTCACCGTGCTAGTTTGCGAGATATTGCAAAAAATATCGTCATTTTATTGTCAAAAAGCAGGTTTTCCGAGAGAGGACTGGGTCGAGTTTCAAAATTATCGCGTTTTCTCGCTCGAAAATGTCGCAATTCTTCTAATTTTTTATTAAAAGTACTTTACAAACATAATTTGACTAGATTACATGATAAAAGTCCTGAAACCAAAAAGTTTGAAATATGCGCAGAACAATGCGCAGTGCAAAACTACGGAATTACCTTAATAATGGAATTGAAAGTCTTGATTGCTTTCAGTGAAATAGCAACAAGAGATCCCCATGGTTTGGAATCTGATGTTTGGTCAATGGGCTGTATGTTATACACTCTGATGGTGGGCTACCCTCCATTTGATGTAAGTATGCCTGTCCACATATTGCTCTATAGATACATCACAAGTTGCTATGCTATGTTCATTTTTACTAAGATGTGAACAAACACAAATTAATACTGTATTGATAAGCTTCTTGTGTACAATACTTGACGGACAAAATTATTTTAGTTTCAAAAATTCTGAATTATGATTATCCCCTGCACTTGATATGGGTGTCTTTGAGCTGCAGTTTCCTATGATAGTCCCTGGTATATACCAACCTTGGCTAAGAAACATGTGTCTTATATTAACAGACAAATGCTGTCAAGAGTACTTTGAACAAAGTTGTTCTAGCTGATTATGACGTACCAGGGTAAGTCTATAGCTATTTCAAACAGCATTGTTTGAGATAGATATTAGGAAAATTGCCCTAATTCAATAGGTATTACTGTTTTTTTTTACATAGGTGGATAGAATTGGCCGATTCAATATAAAATATGAAAATAACACCCTGAATATAGCACATATTGACACATATGATATCTGAAATCAAGGACACTTTAGATAAAACTGTTTTGCTTAGGATTCAAGTTTCAAGTTTATTTCGCTCTTAATTACATTTGGAATACATTTTAGGAGCAAATTTAGTCTAAAAAACGAAATAAACTTGAATCCTAAGCAAAACAGTTTTATCTAGTGTCCTTGATTTCAGATATCATATGTGTTTATATGTGCTATATTCAGGGTGTTTTTTTTTTTATTTTAATTTTATTTTATTTTTTTTTTTGGGGGGGGGTGCTTTTTCCACTGCTTTTCTTAGATTAATACAAGTTTTAGATTTTCCAATTAGTAGCATCCATGTAAGTCGATAGTTGTTAATCTGATTTGTTATTCATGATAAAAAATACCATACTGTCTTGTTCCTTCAATGTAGACACATTTCTCCTGAAGCTAAAGATCTAATAGGACAACTGCTTAAAAAGGTATTGAAATTTACTCATTCCAATAATTATAGTGCTGTTTTATGTTGTTATTATGATTATTGTGTTCTTTTGTTTTATTATTATTGTTGTTTACTTCTAAATAGCGAGAACTGTTGCACAGATATATTTTTTGGACTCTAGCATTAATTCAAATATTTTTTTTTGTTAAATCACATGATTTGATTAAGTTTTAATGTGATTCTGTTTAAATTGTTTTAGAATCCTGATCACAGAATTACACTTTCAGGTATGAAACTGTTTTGGATGGAATATTATCATGAGTCAGAGTAATATTGTAAATGTCTTTATTAAACTTATTAATTATGTCAAACAAAGGTAATGTAATAAATTATGTTCACGAAACATCTTTCAATACAAAGTGTTTTCTGTTAACTCTGAATTCATGATGAAATGTCATGAATATGTCTTTATAATCCGCTATCAATCACTGAAGTTCAATCTGCTCATCTAGGCATTTTAGACCACCCATTTATGCTGTCACAAAGTTTGTCCTCTCCTTCAAAACATCACAGCCCATATAGGGTAAGTATTTATTCAATAGGTGGATCAAATAAGAGGATATAAGGAGATATAGTAGATAGTATTACACATTTTTGAAAAATTAAAAAAATATATGAGGGAGACATTGGGGTTTGCGGTGTTGCTGTGTTGTCCTTTTTTTAGTGCAGTGTTGTAGTGAACAAGGCTGAAAAATTGCGGTGATGTAATACGATATTTAAGTTAATTTACCATGGTGTTGCGGTGTTCACCATCAATTTTTTGCGATGTTGCAGTGTTCGAGACTCCCCAAAGTCCCCCTCATATATGCAAACTAGTTTAAATAGATCTCATGAAGCCCAATTATCTGTGAAAGTGGGGTCTTCTTTCAAGCACAATCAGACCATCATTATGCTTACAATCTGATTTTGATCAGTTTATATAATGGCAATGTGTACATGTTTAAAATGATTGGACATCCTTTAATCTGGCAGCTTTTTAAAAAGAATATCTCTAGTTGTGTTTGCAAAAGACCCCAGTCACTGACCTCTATTATTCTTGACACTATAAATTTTTGTCCTTGTTAAATACCTACAAGATTCCAAGCTTATTTCTGCAAAATGTTTTAGTCATTCGATAGTGGTAAAGGTACCATGGCAACAGTGTCAACAAGTGCTGGAAGGTCGTCATGGTCCAGTAATGCAGCTCTGACTAAATCATCTGATAACAAGTATAATAGTCATACTATGGAATCATACTCCAATGGATGGTCAGGGGATAGAGGTGCACCCCCCTCACCTCCTGTTAGACAACGAGCAAGGTGAGAACATTAGATAATGTTTATGGTGATGATGATGGTGATAATGATGAAGATAATGTTATTGTAATGGCTGGTCTCAGGATAGAGGTTCTCAACCATCACCTCCTGTTAGGCAACGAGCAAGGTGAGATCACTGGATTTGGATTATGGTGATGAGGATGGCATTGGTAATGATAGCAATTTTAATAATCATCTCCGTAATGTCACTCTGAATAGTGGCAGTATTGTTAGACTAATGGTTTGTCATGGTATATTATGGATTTGTAATTCTCTTGTTTTTGGTTAATATCAGTTCTTGTCCAAGTACTGAAAATATGCAAACAAGCACAAACCAGCCACACCTGAGAGGAACAGAGATGGCTGCATTAACATCGTTAGATAAAAGAATGAAATCAACATCTGACATGTGGCTATCCAATGTCTCAACATCTGTAGCATTTCCCTTAAAAAAGTTGCAAGAACCTCTGATTGGCACCGTAACAGGAAAGACTAATGGACTGCAGAATAAGTTCAAGTAAGTCTTAAATACGATTTCTTTTAGTAATTTGGGGGCAAATACTGAATACTGGAGTGTTTTACTGCCTTATACTTGTACATGCTGGTGGACTTCATAGCAGCTCTTTGGGAGGGGTAGGGAAGGGATTTGGGGACAGTCTGACAAGTCCCTTCCCAACCCTTTCACCAAGAGAAGTTATACAGCTCTAAAATGGTAGCTGTAAAATAAACAAGAAAATGAAAACAGATGAGGCACCAGCCAGCCAGCAAGATGTGTGTATTGACTGATACATTTCAAACTAGAAGTCTTTAACATTTTGAGGTTCAAACAGCTGACTGCATAGTACCACAGTTAGGAATCTAAGATCAGGCATAATAAATCCAAGTCAGACAAGTTCTATAAAATGTATACATAAGCCATATGCACACATCCCATGTCATAGTAATCAGATATTTTGTCAGTAACATTATTTGTTACTGTATTTAGAAGTCATTGTCTGTAATATATAGTAAGTTATTGTTCAGTTTAGTTTGGTGTTCGTAAAATTTTGGAACTTGTTTTTATTAATTCTTGTTTGCAGGACATACAATGCCAGCAAGTACAGCAGTTATTACAGTAATTCATGGGCAAAAGATGACAAAGTTTCAGCCCCTGATACAAGCAGTAGTGGTTTTCATAGCACAAATACAAAACCACAAGGCGATAGTGACACTAGGAGAATTATTACACACATAAGTGACTATAACAACAACAAACCTAACTCACCTGGATTAAACACAGTTGAACATCATAATGCTAGAAATGAACCAGTTCCTCATCATAAACGACATGGTAGTGATAGTGTTAGTAGAGATCTTGATACGTCTGAAACCCACCATCACGACAAAAGAACTAGCCCAAGTGATAAACGAAGGAGAGAACAAAAATCAAAGGCCGATTCAAAAAGAAAGTCACTTGGTGATGTTTCTGAACCATTAAATGCTGAGCGACTAAGACCGATACGACAAAAAACAAGGAACGCAGTAGTTAGCATATTAGATAACTGTGAAGTGTGCCTGGAGTTTATCTCACAAGAACATGGAGAAGAGTTTGTTGTTGAAGTGATCAGAATTTCATCCAATGGAATGAAGATTGTTGTGTATCATCCTGGACACAGTAAACGTGGTGTTCCATTGTTGATGGAGCCTCCAGATATGCCATCCACTTGTGAAGGACAATATCTTTTCTCTAATTTACCATCAAAATACTGGAAGAAATACAAATATGCTGTGAATTTTGTGAATTTAGTTCGTAAGCTAACACCAAGGGTAAGTTCCATTTTAAACTAAATTTGTGATGCTACATTACAAGACTCTTGGCAAATGATTTTTATATATTACGGTACATGTTATTTATATTTCAACACATTTTTCATGAAATAACAATTGATCCCAAGACAGTGGTATGTGTTTTGAAATACACAATAATAACCTTTTTCATTTCTTTTGAAACTGAAGAGGTGTATTTCTTCCCAACATCAAAAGCTAGAAAATGGAGCATTCCTTCTTTTACCACTTTAATCAATCTACCGTAATAACTAATTTGCTAGGTGACACTTTACTCCAGACATGCCAAATGTTTACTGATGGAGAACTATCCCCAACCTGACTTTGAAGTTTGTTTTTATAATGGTAAGTTTTAGGATGCAAATGGAAGCATCACTCTAGTTATAACAGTGCTGTACGTGAACCATGCATCAACACATTTTCTCAACAAACTACTTATTGCTAGAATTAGGTAAAATGCCTTTCACACTTGAGCTGTCAATTAATTGTCAATATTTATTGGTATATTTATTTTGTCAAATTTCTTCATTCACACACTATTTTTTCATTTATTTATTTATTACAATATTTATACAGGGATTTCTCATTCAAAGGAAGTCCTTCTTATTCATTCATGCATTCATTCATTTATTCATTCATTCATTTATTTATTCATTCATTCATTTATGTCAATACTTCAACTCATGCTTATCCAATAATTATCATTCCAGTTACAATCATTCCTGATGGTCCATTCATTTGTCTTTCCCAGGAGCTAAAGTGCACCAATCAGCAAAGTGTACCAAAGTCATTGAGCCAAGTGGTGTATCTTACACACTAGAGTCAGTAGGAGGAATGGAAGGTGTACCATCAGAAATGAAACCATTCCTTCACCACGTACAGCAAGCCTATGAGAGATGTGTGAAACTTGAAGAAACTATAGCCACGCTTGATAAAGGAGACTGTGAGGAACAGTATTTTCCTCTTATAGTTGGCCGTAGACCATCCAGAAAACAGTCAACTGATGTAGAACTTCCAACAAGTAAACCAAAACTGTAAGGAAACAGTTACTCTTCTCCATGGGAGTCTCTGATAGTGCTTTTTAGAAGCTGGGGTTCCTGTGCTTGTCCATACAAAAACAAATTGGTCATAAAATATCTTTTTCATTATTTATCAAAGATGCAACACAAACTAGTAAAAATTTTAAAATTAACACACAGAGTAATCACGATTTCATTACATCTATAACATGTCACATTTTACTCAAATCACAATATTTAAAATGTCAAATCTTATATTCAATAATTAACTTCAAGGAATACTGTTCAAGGAGTCTTACCAACATCACCAAGTATCGCTGCACCTGTATCAGTATCTGTTGTATCATTTAATGGCACCATCGCCAGCACTACACCCACTGCACACCCAAACAGTATAACCCACAACAAATACCCGTCACATAACTATGAAAATGCTACTACAAAACATGGCAATGAACTCCACCATAGACCTTTGTTGGGCCACAGAATCAGTAACAGAGAACAGTCGATGGAAATCAGAAAGAATGGCATTGTTTCACCAACAGCAGAAATATTCAAAAGTGTTTATGTGGATGGTGTAGGTTGGGCTTCACAGGTAGGGATTAGTAGCTTTTAATATTGTATTATTAGTATTGGTTGTGTTATAATGGATCCCAATAAAATAACGCTTCCAGCACAAAAACATTCACAGGATTTGATTGAAAAAAATAAATAAATAAAAACAAAATAGAGGTAATAAAGAGCCACCTCTGTTTGAGGTTTTTATTCCAAGAAAATGTAAGCCGTTCTCTTTCTCACCCACATTTATCCTTCTAAATAAACTATCTTTAATTTGAGAATGAAAATTGTTTTCTTGAGATTATTTTGGTTGTTTTAATGTAGAAAATAAATGTACACATCTTATTTTAGTTGTTATGTTTAATTCTGTCTTAATAGGTAGATAAATTTGTGAGTTTAACATCATCAGGTTCTAATCTCTTCTCTTGATGTACCCTTGCTGAATATTATGTTTTGTTGTTTTCAGTTAATGAGTGGAGGTGTGTGGGTCCAGTATGTTGATGGTTCTCAGCTGATAGTCAATGCTTCCGATGCTGTGAAATATACAGACAGTAATGGAGTTGTCACACAGTAAGTACAGAGGACATTTATTTGTTCCTTGAATTATCTGTTGGTTTACATTACTTTATTCATTCATTCCAATAGTATATTGATGTAAATATTTCCTTGTTATTTTATTTTAAAACTTCCTTGAATTTAGTATTTTAATATTTTATGAATGCCTATTTGTTTATTGCTGGTTATCCATTCCTTCATTTTTTTTTTACTTATTTGTATTTATCTATTTATTTTCTCTCAGATATGATTATACAGACCCTATGATCCCCACTAATGTTAAAAACAAACTCTCTCGTTTCCCACAAATCATTGAAAACCTGGCCAAAGCTGCAAGAACAAAGACATAAAACTATGTATAGCATAAATCTTTTTTAACATGATTGTATATTGTTGATCAAATTTTAACCCTCTCAGATTGTATGTTTTTTATTTGTTTGTTTTTTCGTTGACACAGTTTGCAACAACAACAACAACAAAAATTAAAGGTTCCCATGTCATTACATTTATTATAAATCAGTTACAATAATCAACAACTACAGTGTACATTCCAAAATAATAAAACAAAAGAAAGAAAACTAATTGTAGGAGCAACCCTATTGATAACATCTGAGAGAGTTAAAACTGATGTTTGCACAGCAGAAATCAGCACAATATGTATTTTTTTACTTTAATTTTTATTCATAATAATCATAATAAAAGATTAAATTCATATTTTTACAGTATAGTTGACATTTATTATTCAAATATTTATTCATGCTTAGAAAAAGAAATGCTCTTGGCATTGTATAGTGGTTTTCATTAACTGAAAACATGTGAAGTAACTCAGAAGTAAACGCTAATTTCATCGTTTAAAGTAGTTGGCACCTTTGCTACTATGCATCCATCTCATGCAAGTAAAATCAAGTAAAAGTTCAAGTGCGATTTAATGTAAAGAAATGACCTACAATACTCTTATACGTACAACTGAGAAAAAAAGAAAATAAAATAAAGTTGTGCCCAAATGCTTACTGACATATTGAGGGCCTCAGTAGTAATTTTGTAAATTAAGATGTTGGGCTTTTAAAAGATACCGATTAAGAGGGTAGATAGGCTTGTAGAAGGTAATTAACTCAACAAACTCATCCATTTTACTCCCTAAGGACTCACATCCCTTCTTGCACCTAGGGTGCAAAACAGGGCAAATATGCAGATTTCGCAAGAATGTTCCTTGCCATTTACCATAATCTTCTCTCATAATTTCAAGGCTGTTACCGTTTTTACCGCGCGTTCCATTCCAGCGAACAATATCTTTCAGCCAATAATCTTTGCGATTGCTCTCATCGTAATACCACGGTCCTCCTTTCTTAGTTGGATCATATGGTCGAAGATGAGGGTAGGTGTGTGGAGTGACTAGAATACGGCAGGCTGATTGAGTAGCGTAGTCGATCACTTCTACAAAGTAATAATTCCACACACTAGGAATCCGTCTTATTCCTTCAGTGCCATGGAGTTTTTTCATGTAGAATACAACATTGCCATATTCGGATTCAAAAGATGGATTTATTTCTTCTCTTCTAGCAGGCCCGAACCAGATAACTTTAGTTGCCGCATTGGGATGCCCAGGAATTTTACTAAATACCGAGTTATCTCGTACTTTATTGGTTCTTAGCTGATCTTCAAAGATCATTGAAGTGGTATCGATATGGGTAGCGTGCACAAGTGTATCAAACTCTTCATATTTTGTTTCCAATACGTTTTCCCAGTTGTTTTCTATTTCAGCGCGTGATACACCAAGAAGTCTTGTTGGATCCAGTGGAAGCCAGTGTGTGTAACTTGAAATATCTGTGTAATCATATCTGTACGGTAGCGCTGTATCAGTTAGACATAAAGCCTTCTTTTTCTCGCACTCTTCCCGAATGTTCCGTAATTCCTTCCACAACCCATGGCCTTGAGGAATCGGCAAAGATTTGAATTCAGAGACTGACATTTGTAGCAATTTCTCAAGTGTTATACCGTTATCTGCCCAGAACTTGTTCTCTATCAATTCCAAGAAGTCATACTGCATATCGTCCATGCTTGAGTTAATAGAGTGTTTTCTTCCGTGCAGTATGCACAACATCTCGGCTGTCCAGTTCACATTTGACGTTGCCATGCTCAACTGAAGTTGACTGAGAATACGTGTCAGAAAACTGTTTTAGTATAAATTCTGAATACTATGGGAATGGATAACTACTTAATCCAGAGGACAACAACAACCAGTCCCGGGCTATTGAGTAACAAAATATGCTAATAACATGTGTTCTGCTGATACGCTTCGATGAACAGAATATTAATAATCAACTCAAAAACCCACGAAGTAATGTTTCGAGGACTGACCGGACAGGATTTCAATATCCTTGCAATAGTTCAGAATAGTTGAGCGTACTACACGTTTTTGCGCCTTTTTGATTTTTTTGGGGTGTGTTTTCGAAGTTTTACAAATTTTTACGCGTTATCAGCCAGGGGTACGGGGTGTTTTTGAAACGACAATGACTACATGAATTACACCATAGTTATTTTAGGAAGATGGTTAGGAAACCTTCCTTTTCTTGAACTGGTCTTGGCACTGCACAAATTTCATCCGAAATTGAAAATGAGTAAACAAACGTTGTCTATACTAATATTCTAAGTAATATTCCTACATCTATCATAACTCAAATAATGATTTAGTATGTTCACTCAGTCGTATCAATCAAAGGTAAAACAATGGCGAAACAAAAGACTAGGGAGGGTCACGCTTAAAAACAGTCAACAAAGACCTAAACAAACCATTTTTCTTTATACTAATTATGACTTCACATTTAGAGAAAAGCGTTTGAATTTAGTTTATTAAACCAAGAAAAGTTATTTTTTGAGAAAGGCTGATTTTGACGTCAACTGCATACTACCTAACAAGAGTCCTTGCTGGACACTCTTACAAGTTACTCAAATATTTTATCGTTTACTACTCTCGGTCGTTCCGGCTGAGGATAGTCTCACCTCGCAGTTTAGGGTCGTAACGCAAAGCACATCTGCGAGGGAGACTAGGCTGAGGAGCCGTCAATTGCAAGTCAAGATGGAGCCGGGGTTTCCTGTAACTCATCTCATGGCATCTCACATCGCTAAGGCAGTTGGCTGTTATATCATAGTGTAACGTTTAGCTAGAGAAGAGAAACACGAAATTTTACATGTTCTGTGTTAATAGTGTTTTTTTAGGGATTCAGTATTATAAAAATCTACTGAACCAAAGTTGGTTAATGAAACGTGTATAGGAACAAAGTAGTTGTTTCTGAAAAAATTCACATAACCAGATTTAACCAGGGTCGTAAGGACATGAATAATACCCGACATGCAATGCAGACATTGCCGTAATACCATTTTTGGTCCCAATTATTTCTGATCGACATTGATTCAAATCTCAAAACAACACCCGGAAAACTCAAAGGAACGCCTGTAAGTTTCAGTCGTTTTGTCCATTTATTCATTTATTTTTTAGCATATTTTAACTGTACATTTATTATCCTCGACTAGCACGTTAATTATCAAAAATGCCATTTTATGCAACCTGGTATTAAACAAAAACACACAGCAAAACACAGCTACAACTTGCCGAGTTACTTTGTTAGGTCGCCCTTGTATCTCAGGCAGATACTCTTGTATGTAAGGCCCACGTTAATGGCGTAGAATAATAAGACATGACTTGGCATAAAAATGGAACACTTGAAGAAACGCCATAGTATAGTAAAGATTTCTATATTTCTCGGTAAAAGTCGATTGACTATGGATGAAGCTCTTGTTTCAATTCTCGTTCCTTCAGAATCAAGCCCTGCAAGAAATAAAGAAATATGACATTTTTAGTCAATAATGTCGGTGTTAAGTTTTAGCCAACCACGTCCCTTGAACTTTCTCTGCGGAAATATGGACTAACTACTAAGACTATGCTAACCTGTCGTAAAGCAGCCAACTGCTGAAGTATCATTTCTTGACGTGCTGTAGCTACATTTTCATTGACGTCCTACAGGATACAAAAAATAAAAAATAAAAGTGAAAGAAATAATACAACAAAATATTAAAGGAAAAAATAAAGGATAGAGTTTTAACAATCGAAAAACTATCAACGCGATCATTGATATATGTAGTAGATATTTTGGTAATAATAATAGGTTGAAAAGCGTTGAGATCGAAAGCGTATATACACCATAGCCCTCAGTTGGCGCAGACTCAGAACTTAGTTCACATACGTGACAAAACAGGTAAAATATCTGCCAACTACGAGCAGCACACTACCGTGTCAACTTATGCTACTTAGTGCACATAGTACGTAACTACCTTATATATGATCAGAAACTTACAAGAGGATTGAAACATGTAGCACGATTCCATATTGAGACTAACTAGAGCTACTACGTAGAACTTACGTGCCCAGTGTAACTGAGAGGTGTTTGGGTACTAAAATCCTACTAGTGTTTGGAGTTCATTTGAGCGATCGCAGAACGACTCGATTCGAAACTGACGACGCTCGGCTTTGCCTTTTTTAGTGTGAGTCTACAAACGGCGAACGTTTTGATCGTCTTTTTTGAACGAGCATTCATTTTTTGATATGTCTTGATAATGCTAAATATGTGACGTCTTGGCCACGTTGGTGACACTGGGCGTCCTGTGGTCTTGCTGGCAATGTGTCGTGAGACTAGGCGCCAGCAAAAACTATGCATTAAGCATAGACCGAGAAGGCTAGCCTTGACCGTGCCGCCGCCTAACGGCTGGGGACGATAATTAGCATAATTCTGACACCATATTTGGTCAATATTTGATAAGCAGAGCTAGATTCAAAATGGTTGCTTGATGCTATAAATCAAATATTTCGAAATCTCACGAGTTTTTACAAGCAGAGATGTTTCAATGTGCTGTCGATACACGTACGTTATAAACCCTTTATGAATTTCTGTCATGACGGCAGTGAGAACCTGGAGAATGTCAGTTCATTTACATACCTGTCTTCCTGATAATCTAGACAGAGCAGCCTCTATTCGTGGGCTCGTTTTCTTTGTTTTACTATTTTCAGCGGTATGCTTAGTCGGTTTGGGCTGTGAGACACTATTACCCTTCAAAGACTTCTTTACCGCGCCTCTTGGCGAAAGGCCTGGTTGACCTGCTGGTTTAGCTCCTTTAGTCCCTTTAGTTCTTCGAGGTGCATCCTGGGTACCAGTCTCTCCAGTTTTCAAATGCGTCGTTTCTGATCGATACATTGGAGGTATGGTACTAACAGGTGATTGTTTCGTGGCGTTCTTTTTCCGGGTGTTATTTCCTTTAGGCTTTACTGTCTTCTCTTGAGCTGTGTTGTCCTCATGGGTATCTACCGGGGCAGGAAGAGTCGCACTGTCTGTACGGTGGTACGGTATCATAAACGCATCTTCAAGAGTATCTATGGGATTCTCATTTTGTTGGTATCTCGCGGTAGGTAGGTCTGACTGTAGAATATTCTCAAGCTGATTTCTATGGATGATTTCTTGATGTGTTGATAAAGCCATACTACCTCCAGACGGTTCAGAGTTGGTGCTGACTGTTCGTTGAAGATATGAACCTTTTCCTGATGTCGGCGTCACAGAGCGATGGGAAGTCGGCTGAATATTCTGCGGAAGTTTGTTTCTCAGTGTAGGAACAGGAGGGGATATACCACGCACTAGATTCAAAGGAGGGACGGGTGGTTCAGCCTGACCTGCTCTTGATGCTCGAGATTTGTTTTTTAGTGTGTTGCGTTCTGTAGGTCGAGGAGTCGTGTAGTTGGATGCAATAGATTGCCTTCCTGGAGATTGTATGGTGTTGTCATGGATACCGCTATGGTGAGCTTGAGATGATGTTCTGGATATAACGTAAGATCGACTTGATGTGCCACCTCCTGCATGGGCATAAAGACGAAAATAAATATTTGAAACGATTCTATAAGTCGGTCCCAGTTCCTCTCCGTCAGGGTTCTAAAAGTATCGAGTAGAGCAAAAACTATGACCTATCAGTGAAATCAGCCTTAAATCTATTATGACAAGGAAATGGAGGGGGGGGGGGGGGATCCATAAGTTAAGCTTTGAGTCAATCAAAAGAATATTTACCTCGCACAGAACGACCGCCTGCCCCTAAATGCTTTTGTCGTTTTTCCCTTTTTGCCTTTAAAATAGAAAAAAATGTACATATTTCAGTTGTTAAATGTGTCAGTATTCTATCCTATAACCAAACAATCGACTTACCAGTTGTGCAGCCTGATAAGCATCTAACACACTTTGCTGTAGTGCATCACTTACTCGTTTGGCCTCCTCCTGTGAATCACAAACGGCAAAAATAATTAAAAAACAACAAAACGAAAACATGTATCATTTGATCCTAATATGCAATTTTTGCGATGTCGTCGTTTGACCATAACTATCGACATCCTATTTCACTTTCTTATTCGATTCAGATTCTAAATACCTTTGGAAACTTGTTACGTCACAAAAGAAAGCGGGCAAGGTATTCTGGTAGTTGTAGCTGATGACGTCATTAAGCAAATTGCTTTTTTTTGTCCCAGTTTGTATTCTCTGATGTCTTCTCTTTTAAGGTATGACATATAACGACGGCAATCCAATAAAATGAAAAAAATAAACTTATCGTGAAATGAGACAACTGAAGATAAAACCATACCTCTTTTTCCATCTTCCTTTTCCGTTCGATTTCAAATGCTTGGTTCATTTTTTCGCGTTCCTTGGCTAGACGAGCTTCTTCAATGGCTTCCTCCTTCATACGTTGTTCTCTTTCTTGCTGCTTTTTACGGCGGTTTTCCTCTACTTGTTCTTGAATAGCTCGCTAAATTATAACCAAAAATGCTGTAAGATTTGCTATGCTTTACGAGTCTTTTCGGACAACGTTATTAAATTGATGTCACACCTAGTCCACCTAACCGGCTCTCACACACTATGGCCTCAGTAATGTTAAGGTCGTAAAAGAACTGACTGAGGACGTTGGCCTGGACTAATCCTCGATCCTTTGGACGGGTTTACAATAAATATTATGTAAAGCACGTTGCTTGAGGTTAGGTGAAATTACATCAAGCATTTACATGTGTTTCAAATGAATCGAGTTAATTTTACCCAGAATTAGATATATTTTATACCTGATGCTCTAACATCTTCAATCGTTTCTTTTCTGCTTCATCCTGACTCTGTGGGTCCATTGTGTGCATCCCGAATCCTCTAGCATGAGGGTTTCTATAAACCACGACAGAAAGGATGAATGAATAGATGGGTGGAATGCATGGATAGATGAAAAAAAAACTGAATGAATTTACCGATACGAACGCTAATGAATAAATGAACAAATGAATGCATGATTGAATAAATAAATGCATGAACAAATGAATAAGTGAATGGATAAGAGCATTCCATTCTTTCTTGTTCCATTTGATTGCATCTCATTTTGTTTTGGTCATCTGTTTCATTTTGTTGTTTGTACTTTTGTTTCT
Source organism: Diadumene lineata (assembly GCA_918843875.1). Lineage (NCBI taxonomy): Eukaryota > Metazoa > Cnidaria > Anthozoa > Actiniaria > Diadumenidae > Diadumene > Diadumene lineata. The sequence goes on from OU974070.1 coordinate 28,335,406, forward strand.
GTTTCTGAGATCCAAGTCATTCTTTCCATCCATCCATTAACGTGCGAATTTGTTTATTCATTTTGTTATGTATTTCTTGATTTCATTGCCAATTCATTGTTATTGCAAAACTTAATTGATATTGCATCTATATCAAAAATCAATAATAGTTTAATTTGTTCATCCATCTATTTACTCAATTCATTTACCTAAAGTGAGCAATTCGTTCATGCATCTTATTTTTCGGTTTGATATAACATCTTTCCAAAATCCTCTTACCTATTAAAACTTTCATTCAAAGATTGATTTAGAGGAAGACTTGGCTTTTCTACATGGGATTCCTGTGGTGCAAAAGTCTTTTGTTGTAGCTCTGGCATGACTTGCGAATTGCTAATCACATGACTTGGTGTGCTAGTCTGTGGCTGTCTTGTTTGTTTATTGCCCCAAGAAAGATTCAAGAAATCCTACAAGAAATAAAATTATGAATTTGAATGAAATGAATAATTGCAGATTTTATACACAGGAAAGCATGTCTTACTTCTCTGTCTTCTTTCAATTTTCTTTGTCTATCTCTTTCTTTCTTTTCCTCGATTTGTTTTTCTAGAAAGTTCAAAAATAGCACATTAGTTAAACACAATGAAACACACAGCTTGATGCATAAGTATTTGTCGCACAGTGAGGATCAATGAGTAAGTAGATGGCATGGACAGACAAACAAACAAACAAATAAGTAGACAGACATCATTCAGTACCTAACTCTTGTTTCCACTTCAGTTCTTGCTGTCTTTTCTGTTGAGTTTCATTTGAAACCAAACCTGGTGCCTAAAAATGAATAAAGTTATAAATTTAGCACCAAATATAGGGGCATATTTCTGATTTAAGTACTTGATATTCACATTACTCAAATCCATGAAGTCCATTTGTATAGATACTTACTCCAACAGCAAATGAACTTCTCAGTGCAACAGGTAATGATGTTTCAACATTGCTGGTAGCAGTGGCAACTGTTGCAACAGGTGCAGGACATGTCTGACTTGGCAAAGCTTGGACCTGTCTTGTTGCCATGGTAACGTCATCTTGTCTGGATGTTCCCATTGGTTCCTTACAAACATCAATTACAGCTAGTTTATATATCAATTCAATAATTCAATGATGAAATCCATTCGGATTTCAGTGTTCACTAAGTAAATAATCAACGTAGGATTAAAAGGCTGATTGCAAAGCATTTTGCAGACCAGGCGACCAACACCTAGTGGGATATTGTTCAAAAAATTTAGAAACGTACATACACACCATAAGCAGCACTAGTGAACATAAAAAAAAGCTTATCTCTTGAAACATATCAAAGTATGGTTGGAGAGTACATAACCACCTTCACCACCATGGGCCAAGGGTCGCTTGTAAATGTATGCCTCAAATTCAGAAATTCCAAAAGGGCTTGGTGGGCTCAGGAAAAAAAAAATATTATATATGTTGTTATGCTTTGGGATATCCCAATCACATTGTAGATTTTTATGTTACTTTATAATGTTTACTTTTAATTAGCAGTTCTAGTTCTACTGTTAGAGATAGACTGTATATTGTTATGTTGAATTTATCATTTATTGTTTTATGATAATCAATGTATACCTTAGCTGTTCTACTATGATAGTCGGCCAATACTTTGCCAGACTGACTTCTGATAGGCGCACCAGCTCCAGGTCGACCCCATGGATTGTATTCCTCAACTGCTTCCTGTAATAATTTCAAAAATATTATTTATTCTTAATTATTAAACCTATATTTATTCAAAAAATAATAAAAGCTGTGTACCTTTTGTTTTTGTAGTTCTTTGGCCTTTCTTTTTGAAGCACCTGGCTCATCTACAATAATGATAAATGTCAAAACCTTAGGCATTTGTTAGAAATTAGCAGGCCAAACAGGGTTGAAAAGAGGGTAGAGTCACAAATAATCACTCTAATGACTTGAACATAAGAGGATCAAGAAAAATAGTACATGGATCAATTAAAGGGTTCAAAGCAAAAATGGCTTAAGTATAAACCTTCAATTAGTAAATTACACTCACCCAGTTGTTTTCCATAATCAGTCGTATTTTGCACCTGTGATAACAGCCCAAAGTTAGTTTTTAACAGTGTCAGGTAAAAAATACATGTCACTAAGAATATAACATTTGCATTTGATAATCTTGATGTGCATTTGATATTCATTTATTTTTACAAAGAAATAGATTTCACACAAACTGGGTTTCTGGTCTGTTTTGTCCATCAGTACATCAATTATTTTTGCTTAATAAAAAATGGTTTGTTTGTTCATTTCTCCTTGCAATGTGTTCTTTTTCCTTTTCCTCAAATTAAACTTTCATGATTATAAATAATTCTTTACCTCACTATTGAGCTTTGCAATATTCTCAGTTCTAGCCTCATGGTCTTGATAACTTCCTGCATTTGTGCTGAAAAAAAAACCATTGCTCAACAAATGTTTTAGTGAGTGCACCAATTTTTCTCACAGACTTTGGATGTCAACATTTCTAAAGTGAAGAAAAGTTGCAAAGATAATGCACAGTTTTACAAACTTTTCATTGCAATTACCTTTTGATAGCAGCACCATTATTATTTTGAACAGGGAGATCTGATGGCACTAGATTTGGAAAAATAAGAGAATACATTCACAAATCTATTATTTAGGTAACAATGTTTGACACAGCTGATTAGCATAGACCAAATCCAACTTGTTTTAATTACATATTACAACCAACTCATTTACAGTAATTTATTATATTGACTATCAGACTCCAAAGAAGACAAAATACCCAAACAAAATTATCTTGTTTGGGCGTTTTGCCTTCTTTGGGGCCAGTCAGTTTTATGGGGCAAAGCTTGCAGTAGACCCTGTATTTTGCCATTTGCATTGAATGGTCAATAAACTCTGCCTTTGAAACTCTGATGAACAGCTAAGAAAAGGCAAATGAAAATGTAATATTATGAAGAAATTGGGTGGTGATACTAACAACAAATTTTGTAATTTTATTTTATTTTACAACAATATTTCTACAGGAACATCTGTTTAGCTTTAGCTAGTTTAAGTAGAGTCCTGTCTAACATAATATACTTAAAAAATAATAATAAATAGATGTATACATAGAGATTTATATAGATTATATGATCTTTAAATGGTACTTTAGGCTAATTTTACTACTGGTAATCGGTTGGATGGTAGTAAGTTAATGCCAATTGACAATAGTTATCAACAAATTAAAACATAATAGCTATAAAAAAATACCATTACCTTGCTGTTGTTCATTTGTATTAATCTTGCTGAAAGACGTCACTAGAGCTGAGACTTGTTCTGGTGATAGACTGGTAGCAGCTCCACTGACCTGAGAATTATTCAACATTGACAAGATACTTTCTAGCTTAGCCTGAGTTATAACACCAGTCCCTTGTGATGAGCCTCCCTTTGAGGGAACTTTCAGCTCATCTTGTTGCTTGGGTATTTGTTTTCCTTGTCTGGAGGAAGGTTTGTTTTGTTTACTGACTGGAACTTTCTTGGTAGGCTTTGCATCTCGACTGTTCCTGTCCTTGGGAGTTTTTTCTGCATAGCGTACAGCTGTTTTCTTGCTTAGGGGTTTTCCCTGAGCATTAGCTGCTCTGGATGTTGCTCTTGTTCCTCTTTGTGTAGCTTGCTGTATAAAACAATGGTTAAAACTAATAAATAATCAAGCACACATAGCAAAAATCTACTTGATTGCAACAAAATGGTTAGATCAACCTAAAGCTAATGAGTTGCAGTAACACAAAGTTTGGACAACACTATTCACTAGATGAACACCTATCCATCCAGCAGATAAAATCTATACATTCCAATTTTATACAGTGGATTGGATAACTTTGATCTGATGGATGCCACTTTATCCAGGGTTTATATGGTGAAACTGGCCTCACGATATTATTCATTTTACATATAATTCACCATTAGAGTATCACACTCAAATGTGTGGTCAGTACTAATTGTACCTTTTTGCTTCATAGACTATTCAACCAATAATTGCTGATATTGACAAAGCACCCAGAATACCCAGAATGGTAACCGGTTTAAAAGATCAATGCAAAAAGTATCACATTTGTTCCAGATAGATTATGAATAATTTGAATACCATATAAATCATGTACCTTGATAGGTGGCTTTCTACTTGTTCCAAATAAAGCATCTACAATACACAATCAATACAATTATTTAAAGTTATTGAAATAAAACCCACAGATAACAATAAAAAACGTGGTACAATACAAAAACAAGTTAGTGATTTTTGTATCCATGCCGTTTAATATTGCCATCAAATAATGTACACATAACTGTATATTAATGTACTATTTACTCACCGTCAGTTAGAGTAATATCGAGCTTACCACCAGTAGAGTTCAGTTTCAACCTGTATACAATTGAGTACAGTAAATGTTTAAATAAAAAAGGCTTGAAAGCAGAAACAAACGACACAATTCTCTAACAAATTTGTTACTTACATTGTAGCAAAAACTTCCTTTAGTGAACAAGAAAGCAATTAAGAATATTATTTTCGGCTTTAACCATTATTCAGAAGCAATTTTCTTATCTTTTATGTTGAAAATTAAGGATTTTTTGTTCGAAATCTGGCCAACATCATCTGTTTTGTTTTGTTGTAACAACTGACTCGGTCTGTGGAGCTAGGAACTAATTTATTCCGCTGACCATCAATTCCCAGTCTTTCATTACCTCACGTCCAATATGGCGGATTAAATGTTTGTTATTGTTCAAGGACAAAAGGTCATTGTAGATGTTGCTTTATAAGGACTTTAATTATTAAGTATGTCATCATAACTATAAATATAAAACAAAGGGTTTATTCTCGAGCTGCATCGTAATTTTTTAGTGAGTCATAATGGTTTGAAGTTTGTTTATTTGATGGCTTCGATATCTTGGGCTAATCTTCCAGATCACATAATCGCCTCAATATTGGCGTATTTTAATCATGTAGAAAGATGTAAACTCGCTCTGGTATGTAAAATATGGCTTGATGCGTCTAGATCGTCAACACTATGGCATTCTTTTCGATTTGATTTTCTTGAACCTCGAGAATATCGCTATTCTTCATTGTTAAAACATCATGGCCATCATCTTCGTTCAGTGACAATCAGATGCAATCAAGGAGATAAAGAAAATAGAGAAAATGCTTGCAAACTTATCCGAGATCTTCGTTATTTGCCAAAGCGTCGGATTGACATCTTAACGGTACAGTTTGTCGGCGAAAACCCTCTGTTTTACTCTGGCAAAGAATTTATTGAAAGTTTGAAGGAATTTTTTGGAGATGCACCGGCCAACGAAAAGGGCAAAAAAATACCTATAATATCGCGATTGAAAAAAGTAGACTTGTCAAGACTATCTGTGACTTTCGAAAATGATCTATTTTTATGTCTTGCTGAGCACAACAGTGAAACACTTGAATATCTTAACATCCAGAACGCATCCTTAGTTTGTAAGGTCACTGCAGACTGTGTTCTGAGTGTAGTCGAAAAATGCCGCAAACTCAAGCACTTAGCAACGCACTATGGCAACATCGCTGACTTAACTTTGCTTACTTTCACTCAGCCAGGTAGAACGCCTTTAGAACATCTGTCAGTTTTGTGCAGACGAGAAGAGAAATATCGACATGATATTGAATCAGAGACATGGAAAACAGTTAGTAGAAAGCTACCAAATCTTCGTGTAACTTTAGCTTTCGACTATTCGTGCCCGATGTTTAAAGTGGAGGGCATCCTAAAGCCTGAAATCCCAGTCTCGTGTCTAAAGCTGTTGGTACAAGCCAGAGTTGTTCCCCATGTGTACTTCGCTACTTGTTATTACGGCAAAACCTTGGAGAAAATTGCAATATCTACGACCAGTAGTCCAGAGCTGGAAAACGCACTACTGAATCTCGTATCTGCTTGTCCAAAACTAAACGAGATCCACGTGTTCCAATGTGGCATTTCACCGCAGACTCGGGAAGAAATTTTGAGACTTCGACCAGAAATGAAAAAGTTTACGCTCAAGAATCGTGCAGAATTTTAGAAAATATGTTCTTGTTTTGTGTGTGTGTGTGTGTGTGTTTTTTTTAGATTTTAAGGTCGTAAAAGCTAAAAAGCTCTGAATGCTAAGAAGAATGACAATGTTTCACCTGGTTGAATGTCGATGTAATGATGATGATGTTGATGATGATGACATCAAGGATATCATCTGAACATAATGATAATAATTGATTATAATTTCTAATTTTTATGCATTTTGTATTAGCTAGGACATTTTATAGAATGATTTGAAATGAGTAATTATTGATAAATCATGATGAACTGAATAAGACACAAAATAAACACATTTTTTTCAGAAGTAGTTCTTATTGTCAAAATATCTGTGAATGTTGAACACGTGTGAAAGTATCGACAAAAGTTCACAAAGAGCGCTAGACAAAGAGGGACTGGGACCGACTTCTGGCTGTTAGTCTAAAATTAAGGAGAAGTTATTACAATGTAACCTTTTCCAGTCTTGAAAGCAATTGAAAACAACCCTTCAGATTTGTTAACTAGTGAGTCAATTGTGGATGTGGGTAATTGACTAGGCCATTTGAGTGTTGATTGTTTCGAAGACAAAAGAAGAGGAGGGCAATGCTATAGCAAACTGCTCTGGTATATGACACAACACGTTTGCCTTTTGAAACGAATAATATCGTAACATGTCAGAGCAAGTTTTAATTCGTATTTCACAAATATGCAGTTGAGTATTTCGTTGTAGTTTTCTTTTTGAAAGTTAATAGTTCACTTTTTAAATAGCAAAAAGATTAATTTTTGATGATTAAGACAGAGAAATATTGTTAAGGTTTCTATTAGATACTCGATTTGCGCCGTTCTTATTTTTTTCCCGAAGTTTTTCAATAATCAGTTGTATGTCTTTTATATGCGAACAGACATGTTTTTTAATTGTTGATATTCAAATGATCTTCCATCCAAACGGTCCAAACGGACAGCATAAATAATCTTAATCTAGCCTTAATAGCCTTAATCTAATTAAATTTATGAGATATCTAGCTCTCTAACAAAAATGTGATTTTTTTGTAGCAAAAATATATATATATATATATATATATATATATATCAATATATATATCGAAGAATAAAAACTGTTTCAAAGCAAAAAGATCTCGTTTGGATTTAACTGAGTTAAGAAATCAAAGTGAATTATTGAAATGTTTTGTTTAATTAGCATCTCACCTAATCTCGTATTCATTCTTGTATTTGCCTGTACATGTTCAACGTAATGCTGACGTATTTATATTATTACAGCCGTGACTGTCCCATAGTTCGCTTTGTATTCAATATAGCAAGAGATCTCAAACTCGAAACCGTTTGGGTTGTGATATCGAATAATTACAACCCATAGCTATCAGTCTATTGAAAACACAACAAAAGAACACAAAGTACAGCTGTTTTGTTCTCGATGTAAACAAAGCAAACCCTTGGCTATTTGAGAGTATAAAACCTCAAGATATAAATCGCTTAAATCATGGATCCAGAAATGGAAACGTTCAAGAAAAGCATGAAGGAGACGTTCTGTTCAAATCTCCTAGCCAGTGCGAATGAGATGAGAAAAGATGGGATCCTTTGCGATGTGGTGCTAAGAGCTCAAGGAAAAGATTTCACAGCACATCGAAATATCCTTAGCGCTGGAAGCGACTATTTCCGTGGATTGTTCACAAATCAGATGAAAGAAGAAAAGCAAGATGTTTTTGAATACGATGAATTTGAGCCAAACACGATCGAGACGATCCTAAACTTCCTCTACACTGGAGACATTAGTTTAAACGAAGACAACGCTCAAGATATCATAGCACTTGCAGATTATATGATTATACCAAGTCTTAAAGAAATCGGAACGCAATTTCTACAGAAACAAATAACGTCTCATAATTGCTTTGACCTGTATATCTTCAGCAAACATTATCAATGTCACAATCTCGAGCACAAAGTCAATGATTTTATCAACTACAACTTTGCAATGCTATGTTTCACGGAGAGTTTCAAATACCTCGATATTGACCTGCTGATCGAACTTTTTCAACGAGATGAAATCATTGTCTCAAAGGAAGAGGTAATCTTTGAAGCGATACAAGAATGGATTTATCACGACTTAGACGCTCGCCAAGAACACTTTGAAAGACTTTTTAGCTGTGTGCGACTCTCCTCAATGTCAAAGTATTACTTAGCTGACTATGTCGAGAACGAACAACTAGTCAAAGATAGTCAGTTTTGCAAAGACCTTTTATTCAAGGCGTTTATAGCACTCGCTTTACCAGATCGCTCCGTAGCTGCATCTTCTAAATCTCCGTTGCCAAGGAATTGCTTAGTAACCGAGGATGTTGGTATCATTATCACGGGAGGGACATATCTTACAAACCAGCACATCAAGCACACCGAGTGCTTTATTCCTGGTAAAGACAAATGGCTTCAGCTAGCCGAAATGAAACACCCCAGAGACGAACATGTTACAGTTATCTGTGAGAACTTCTTGTATTCCATCGGAGGCCTTAAGAATACCAACACCGTCGAGCGCTACGATCCCTGCATTAACACATGGACTGAGGTAGCTCCTCTTCCTGTCAAATGCGCAGCGGCAGCAGCAGTGGCTGTCGATGGGTGTATCTACGTCATCGGAGGTCGCGATTCGTTCCGTCCACACAACACAGTCCAATGTTACAACCCTACGAATAACACATGGACTATTAAGGCGTCAATGATTGCAAACCGTAAATCGCTGTCTGCAGTAGTCCTCGATGGTTATATCTATGCGATTGGTGGTATCAATGACAAAGGTTTGCCTCTTGGTGGAGTAGAAAGCTACGATCCTGGTCTGAACCACTGGAGACATGAAACCACTATGAATACGCGACGAACCCTCGCCTGCGCCTCGGTATTAAACAGAAAGATCTATGTCGTTGGTGGATACGAGAAAGAGAGCATGACTCCATTGTCGGGTTGTGAAATGTTCGATCCTGATAAAGGGAAATGGAGCGTACTTCCCGATCTTGTTGTAAACAGGGCAGCGGCAGGTATTTCGAGTTTTAATGGGAAAATTTACATCTTTGGTGGAATCAGTGAGAATGGTGCGCGTTCTGACGTCGAGTGTTTCGATCCCGAGAAAAATCAATGGCAGATAGTGGCCTCAATGCCTGGAGCAAGAGCATATATACAATGCAATGTGATCAAACTACCATTACCATCCATATCCCATAGCCATACATAAAACACTGATGAACTAAATTACATATTAGTCGTGCATGGCCTAAATGGTCTACATTTGTGTATAAATCATGGAAGACATTAGATATAATAATACTAATAAACTGTTAGAATAATTTACAGTTGACTTTTATCAGTTCATTTTGTAACATAAATTAATACTGACATTGAAATTAATTTTAACTATGTGTGTCTTGTTTGGAAAAATTAAGGAAATAATCATATGTCAAAAGGAATAATATACATATATTATATTCAAAAATCTTTTTAGTCATTCATATTGATTAAATAAGGAAAAGCCATGGGTTTGATTTATGGATTCTGAAAAAAAAACGCAATTACTATTCTATATATTTGACAATATTGAATACAATCTATTCAGTTTATTTCTGAAATAAATAGTGGGTTCTAAATCTTCTCAAGTTTTATTTTAATTTAGCGGTCAATCTTGAGGTTTTTGTGAATCGGATGTTCAGTCCATGTTCTATGACTATCAATTATGAATTTAACTATCGTGTTCTTTATTGACTTGCACATAAGTTTATAAGGCGTTTTGAAACAGTCTTCCTGCTTGAATGTAATAATATAATTTGGACGCATCTGAAATCCTTTTTATATAGGCTAGGCCTAAGAATAAGAACAAAAAAATTCAATTTTTAGAGTGTACGCACTGTGCAACAGTTGTCGCTATTTAGTGGTAAATAGCACTAATTAAACAAAAGAAAACAATAGAATTCGCATACAATAGCAGTATTTAGTGGTATTTATGTTGCACACTTTTAGTGCGTGCACTCTATTATTCTCATCCTTATTATGGGCAAGTCAATAAAGTACGCAGTAGTTAAACTCATAATTGATAACAGTGCATGTAGAATAAACTTATTCTAAATACTCTACATGAATGTACTCGAATGCATCATTGAATACATTCAACATTTATCAAATAGAAGAGGGTTGAGCGTGCTTTGTTCAGTAATAGAACACGATGGAAAGTGACGAGAGCACGAAAGGAGTGATGGGAGAAGAACGAGCTGAAAGCGAGCACGCTTCTCTACCAATCAATAAATAACAGTCAATAAGACACTAGAAACATCTCTGTTTTAATAAGTTGAATATTTACAATACGAAAAATCCTTATTTTGTCTTTAGCTTTTATAAATAAGAAGCCTCTGAAAGTGTGCCTTCTCTGTACGAATTGGAAATTTAAATATTTAAATGCTATTTTTTTCTGATTTCGAACCCTCAATCTCCACTCCCCCTTATACATGCCAACAACAATAATAAATATAAAATACATTTATATATAATAATATAAAAACAAAATGTTAAGCTAACTCATAAACCGTCCACTCCAATGTTAAATTTCTACACACACACACACACACACACACACCTTGAGGAAATGTCTCCAAAACTTAATATCTTTATTGCTAGAGAAATGTTATGGACGGACCATTGAGGCATCATGTCGAACTATCACCCGAGCTGAATGGTGCGACAGTTTCATGAAATAAAAGTAGAAATGATTCTTGAAACCCATGCTTTTCAAACCCATTTGCAGATGCTAGATCCTAGCTTAGTAAGCAGTGTTCCTCTTGACAGTTTGTAATCTTTCCTAGTACAGCATGCAGAGTCATTCCTTTCCAATAACTTGAATACAAAATTTCTCAAAGTAATACTATCATAATATCTTGGACAATACCGTTCTTGATGTGCGAGCTTTGGTATTAGTTTTCGTCCGTATAAAATAATACGATCCGAACTTGAACCCGGGTGATTTTCCACTTGCATCAGCCTTTTCAAAATGTAGTTTCTCGTGGTTTTGACCCATACCATATACGGGGCATGCAAAACCTGGTTTATAAACAATCTCAAGGATATTGTCATCTTTATAATTTAGAAAAGAAACTTGAGGAAATCCTGGTATTTGGTGGAGCTGGAGCACGCCATTTTCTAAAGTTACGTTGAATACTACATCTTTTATCCATTTGGAAATAAGATCATATGTGCCTAAATACTTGCGTGGATCAGGGGGTGTTTTGATCTGAAAGAAATAACCAACACGTCAAACATTTATTCTTGGAATAAATATCAGTCTACGAGGGTGAGAAGGTGAACATCACCATCGCCATCACTGAAAACTAGTACTTCTTCACAAATGCTATATGCACGCACACACGCACGAAAGAACGAGCGAACGATTGCACGCACGCACGCACGCACGAACGAACGAACGGACGAACGCACACACGCACGCACGAACGAACGAACGAACGAACGCACGCACGAACAAACGAACAAACGAACGAAAGAACGAACGAACGAACGAACAAATAAACAAATAATTAAACAAATACAAAGACAGGTACAGGCAGACAAACAAACAAAAAAAATAAAATGTTCCTGTTAGCCAAAGTTAAAGTGTCTGTATCTTAAAAGACAACTGAAAAGAAAGACGTCACGTTTCCAGGCAATTAAGGTTGGTGCCTATTATTGTCATTGCGCATCGAGTACTGCGCATGCTGCTGACGAAGTTTGAAAAACAAACACTTTCAAAGGCCGATCGTTTTGTGTTAAAAAATGTCCAGAAACAAGCTAATTTAGCAATCAATTAATTCACATAAACCTTTTCATAAAAGAAAAACATTTAATCTTTGCAAAACTGACCTGAAAAATGCACTTTTGTTTAAAAAACAGCTTCAAAAGAGACTGTTATGCTATCAAACTTCCGACAATCTTTCCCCGGGCGCCATCTTGAAAATCTCCCAAAATGCATTGTTACTTCTTCTACTGTCTAGGGAGGGGTAGGGACTTTTGTGCAATTTTTGCAAATTTTGGTAAAATTTTGTGCTTTTACAACGATTATCTTATTAAATTGCACGGGTTCCCCTATTTTTCATTTATTTGTGTGATAAAGTGATAAAAAATCTTTCATATGGTGAGTTTTTTGAAAATTTAAAATTGAAAGATCATAGAAATATTGGTGATTTCTTTTAGGGTAGCTAATTTGAAAATGTTAATATTCATGCGTTCAACTGCTCGCGAAAAAATATTTTTTTAAATTTTCTTACCTTTAAAGACATTTATCTACAAGAATATTATGTGTGTTATGATTTAAGAGATATTTCCTTTAGAAATTAATATTATATGACAATTTATGAATTTTTTCCCTTCCAGTTACAATTTGTCTAATTTGTGATATTTGATGACGTATAACTCATTAAAATGCACGGTGACCTCAATTTTTTTCTTTCAATCTATCAAGTGCTGAACTAGTTCTTTACAGATAGAAAGGAATTTCGAGAAAAAAATCACTATTTAATTAGTCATCACCAGCCTTAACAACACCAACAAATACACTAAAGTTATATATCAACCTACCTGGACTTGCTTGACCATGTATTTAACAAATCGTCGAGCTAATGGTTTAAGCAGAAGTTCGGATGCTGCTGGAGCTACTTCTCGCCCAGTCATTAATACAACAGAGCCTACATAACAAATAACATGTCAGGTTCCCTATTACGTCACGAAGACGCATATTCCATTGCCGACTTTCATGCAGTTTCAAATTTCTGCATATGTTATGGCCAACAAATGATAGTCACTAGTTTGACGGATCTCGTCAGGTTTTTCATATTTTGTAAGTATCAAGGAAAGTTTCAAGGGGGTACAAGAGTCGGAAAAGAGCACTCTTATCAAGGAATCCACACAAAATATCGATTTTCTTTACAAATTTGAACGATTGTGTCTGGGCCAAGTCACAAATCAACAGCAAACTTCAAAAACACTCAATTTCTACAACATGTATGGTAATAAAAACAACACTTGATCTTTGCGTGTGGTCCTTACCTAACTGCAGCTTGGGGTAAAAGGAAAATCCAGCCGAATAGCCCGGTATGACACCAGACTTTGAGACCAGTATGTAAGAACCAGTTAATTTCATCTCCCAGCCTAGACCAACCATGGTGACACCATCAGGATAAACATAATCTGAAACAAATCAGTAACAGACTATGAGATAGACTGCTGCGAAAACACAGCCTAAAAATGGATCACCCCACTACAATCCCAGTCCCCCTCGCATCCGTCACGTGTCACACAACCCGTGACCGCATTGGTTGCCACTTAAGCCTAGTTTCCATAAATTCACTCACGATCCCCGGATCGCTGAAATTACTGATGCGAGGATCGCTCACGATCACTACCCAGGGTTTTCAATATCTTTTTGAATAAGCGTCTGAGTAAATGAAATAGGTGTCTGTGTCCCAAAATTTACAATCATATTTTTTTACGAAGGACACAAATAGCCGGCGGTAAGAGGTAAAATAGGCGGCCCTATACCGCCGGTAGCCGCCTGTTATTGAAAACCCTGACTATCAATCGTTTCCGTGTGTTTCGATCGCTGAAAAGTGTTTCCATATAATCGCTGACGATCGCGGACATCATTTTCAGCGATCCGGCGATCGTGAGCAGTAATATAAAAAAACAGACTTTATATTAAAAAAAGACTGTAATTCAAGCATTTCAAACTTACTAGGTGTTAATATCTGAATAAGAAGATTTCGTGTCACTACTTTGAATGGAGATGCGTCGAAGATCGCCATCATTAGCTGAGAATTGATACAAATCAGTTATTTGATTAACAACCCTAGTTGAATGATAATTTGAAAACAAATTACCACAATCAAATTAGTTATTAAAGGCCCATAGAATGTTATTGAAATATTGTTCTAGAAAAGAGAAACATTCATATTAAACTTACTTTAGACAAATCTGCTACGCTGGAGTACAACTGGAATGCAGGCGCAGCCCAGCCCCAGTCTACATCTGAGTTCAGTCCGCTGGATCCATAACTTACAGCCTTGTTAGTTGACATACTGTGAACAGAGAAAGTAATATCTTGAAACTAGGGTCCAGCAATCAGAAACGAATGAGGAAAAAGAAAGTTGATGAGAGAGCTCAAGGAAAACAGAAGCGACAAATTAATGGGTTGGGCGGTTGAGCGTGGCCTTCGGGCACTAATGAAATAGACACAATCATAAGCGCTAGTGTTGTCCTCGCTGAAACAACGTGAAATAAACACAAGTACATAAGAAAAACTGTTAGTGCGTACGTTTGTGTTTATTTAACAAATGAGGACAGCTCAAACGAAATATGTACATGATTGATCGCTTATGCTTTCGTTTGATTCACTAGTGAGGCCAAGAAAACCCTTGATGCACTTTTACACACTTTAATAAACTAATGTATTATGCTTTATTATACTGTACGGCGTACATTAGTTAAAGTTTTTGCTTATAGTGCTTGCATTACACTTTGGTTATTACGGGAGTTTACCTCTTAAGGTTAAAACCAGAGTTTGTCATGTCCAGTGGTTGGAATATGTTCTGTTTCACCCACTGCTCATAGTTTCCACTGGCAAATCGGTGAGCGAGAATATGAGCAACCAATGCAAAACCTAAATTGCTGAAAATCAAGAGAAAACAAATTATTTGAAAGTGTTAAACAGGGTTAAACAGTGACAGTGGATTTGGTTCAGAGGTTGGATACAGTAAAAAAATTGCACGCAGGTTCATTTATCAATCAATACAAGAAAGCAAGAGACCCCGCAAAGACAGTTGGCGTCCATCAAAAACTTTCGCTGTAAAATATTCACTTCTGTCATGATCGGATGTACCTGTAATTGGGTTCTTTTCCAGGAGGTGTCTTCAGTGATGTCTTCCTTAGTTTTTCCAGTACATAGGTGGTATTTACTGGACAAATATTAGTACTGCTTACAGACCAGTCTTTTCCACAAGGTACTTCTCTTGGCAGACCAGATGTGTGCGTAAGAACATGCCTAAACGACAGACAGCTGAATACGTGAATGGGGGAAAACAAGAGAAGAGAAATACTTCCGATACATGCAGGGTTTTTTTGAAAGGGAAAGTACCGTAAAAGAAACAACAATATACAAAAGAACAAACCTGAGGGTTATTTTGTCCGAGTTGAATTTGTTGATTACTTTAAAATTAGGTTCGTATTTTTCCAGAGGATCATCGACACTTGATAAGCTCCCAGAATCAAGTAAATGGAATACAAAAAGGACCTAAAAAAAAAAAAAAAAAAAAAACATATTACGAGTGAAAATCGAGTGGAGTCGCTGAATGCTGGCATTAACGATAGCGGTGTCATCAACAATGACATTACATAGCGAAGATCATGTATTTCAAATAAAAATGATGTTGGTATTTATAGCGATTCCAGGAATGGACTCCTTTAGGGAAAAATCTGAACCCTAAAATATGGAGCTTGATGGAGACCCTTTCCTTTTTTATAAATAGGTACTGACGCGAAGGTCTCATTTTCGATCCCTACACACTTGGAAACCTCCTGTAAAGATTATATCCACAGCCGGATCCAAGGGGGAGCATGGGCGGCCGGTGCCCCCTTGATTAATTCTTATAGATAAATCTTTTAATTTTTGATTGATAATCAGTATTTTTTATTTGTGCCCACCTCCCCCCTCCCCCCTTCAAAATGTCTGGGTCATTTTTTGATTAGTGGCTCCTTCGATTTGTACATTATCCCGCTTGCTGACTCATTAGCATTAAGTTATGGATAGCCTCCTGTTGAGTCAACAACAAGCAGTAGGATGAGAAGCCAATAATAAGCAAGTCGTTGGGGAGGGAGGGTGGGGTGAAAATTATTTCTAGCGTTCTTTTGCGAAATGACACCTATGCATAATTAGTTTGGTCTTATATAATGCCAATGACGTCATCACTCGGATAATGAATATTCAATGGGGTTTGAATAGTAGTTAAGTTTGTCTTACCGTTAATATTTTACTAACACTTGCTACTCTAAACACTGTATTTTCATCGGGAATACTGGTGCTTGATGCTTTCTTATCTCTGACTCCATGTGTTTTCCTCCAAACAATTTTACCCTTGTACACAAGACTCGCAGCTAGCCCTTCCTGAATATAGAACAAAATACTGAAACGTCAGTTCATCAATCCGTCCAACATTAAGTCAGTTCATTAGACAATTGGTTAGTAAATCAGCCAATCAGTCAAGCGAGCAATCAGTGACGCAGCCAGACAATCGACCGTGATGATTGATTGATTGATTGATTGATTAGTTCAATCATTCATTCATTAAATCATTCATTCAACTTAAATGAAAATATAAAAAAGCAAACACGAGTTTACGTAAATAAGTCACAACTTAAGTCTATCAAACAATCGTTCAACGTACCAATTGTCTTAGTTCTGTCAAAGATTTAAACACCAAATCATCTATCTGTAGGGCGTTGCTTACTGTATCCGGTAATGAACTGGGAAGCAGCTGCTCTGATGGTACTATGGGGCAGCGTTTGGCTTCTAAGTCAAGTAGACCCTAGAAAAAAAAAAAAAAAAAAAAAAAATCGCAGAATTACATTTAACACTAATTCACTTCACCTACACCTGATGGCAATGGTAAGCTCTTTGAACCTCCCACATTTCTGTCCATCCTCTCTTTTACGCTACCTGACTACATTCTACCAACCAGAAAATAATTCAACATTGAGTAACGAAACTCAATTAACTGTGTCATCTTTCTTCCCTCACGACCTCCTTTAAAAATGTTTTGAAATAGCGTTTCTATTCCCCCACACAAAAGGCATGCAATCTTACACCAATATAAAAAAAAAAAATTCATAATTTAAATTTCTTTATCGCTATTGAAAGTCACAGACACCACAGGGATCCCGCCTGCTAATTGTTTATTGATATCCTATGGATTCTAGTTATTGTGAACGTACATCATGGTTAATGGTTGGTCTGTCATCCTTGTTGGAGTTCTGTGGAAACAAATCAAAGCAGTCAGTACGACACTAATTGACGATCGTTCACCTTGACTGGTACATGTTATGACTAACAAAAACGCAACTAAACCATTACAATATCGGGTACATAAATAGCTTTATCCTGGCTTCAAGCGAACGACCCAACACGATTATTTCGCGTGATTAATACATCAACCAATGTCCGTGATTGGCATTCAGTGATCGTGTTGCGAAAAAAAAATTGTGCTGAAGACGATCAGAGCAAAACAATAACATGATTCGTTAACTATGGTTAATTCTTGGTCTAATTATAGCTCCCAGTGGTAGTAGAATCATAAAACGATAAGTGTTTTTTGTTTCTTTGCATAGACACACCCTTGTAAACATCCAATATTACGCTGTGTGAGAGGAATTATAAATAAGAGACTTATTAGAGGGCTTTTTGCATATCACGCGACCTAATTCAAAACAACAGAGCGAACGAGTTCTCTAGAACGAACGAACAAACAAACAAACAAACAAACAAACAAACAAACAAACAAACAAACAAACAAACAAACAAACAAACAAACAAATAAATAAACGATGAATGAATGAATGAATGAATGAATGAATGAATGAATGAATGAATGAATGAATGAATGAATGAACGAACGAACGAACAAATAAATGAATAGAAAACAAAATGTTTCAAAAACTCTACCTTTTTGTTGGTTATATTAACTGTCAGCTGCCAGACAAACAACATTAATATTATAAGACATAGCACTGTAAGTCCTTGGATAGCGAGCCGTTGTCGTACAACCAGCCGTTTAGTTTTGTCTTGAACGTTAACATGACCTACTAAAAGATCGTCCGGCTTTGCTTTAGACGACATTAGAGGAGTACTGTCGATCTGCTTCCTACAAAGCACAAATAATGTTATTATTGTAAGGTGATGGATCAGAGGCCTTATGTGCCACTAGGCTCGATGAAGACAAGTAGATGGGTATTTATCAGTCAAATTTTACTTTAAATGGGCACCGATATTCGATCAAAACTCCAAGCCGCTCCATTGTCTTTGGCCACTGAATCAATTACCTTTGCCGAGAATGATAAATGACAATAGACTGCGTGATCAGTCAAGTAACAATCTTATTAGATTAAGTACAGTATTTAGTGTTGTCGTGATTGAATAAAGTTGAAAACACACGCAACAGCTGACTACAAATAAAAAAACACACAACAACTTGATAGAAATACTGACATACGACCTACATGCTAGCTTATAATGCATCAACGGAGGTCTGAATCTATAAAAAACTTCTTGCGCCTTTATTTTCTTCTGAATCGCGTGATTAAATTTAATATACGTACTTACAAAAGATAACCTAAAATGGGATCTTGTAAAATACTACAGTCCACAGCCCATTCACTATTCTATATGCTAGTACAAAATAATTTGGTTTCAAAAGTGTCAGATTCAAATGTTCACAAGTGTATGGAGTCTTCGTTTGAACGATAACGCTTTTTAAACGAAATGAAAATAGCAAAAGATTAGATGTATACTAAAAAAGTCAATATCAATTGATCAATCTAAAAAATTATCAACATTTATCAGTACACAACTGTTATCATATCCGTCCGTCGACAGATTTACAGTAAACTACACGTACCACAGAAATGCAAGAGTATTTAGTCGCTGACACACATTGTAGAACTTCCAAACCGCCATCCTGTTCAGTTTGTAAAGTCAACTTCACTGCTCGCTAACTTGCTAGGAGTCGAATTGATCAGATTCGTGCGCACAGAATTACCGGACAAGCTGTGTATGTTAGCTTCTTAGCTGGCTAATACACCGTGAAAACAATGGAAGAATTAAATGGCATATTTCTAGGTCGTACATCATGTATTCATGTACAATCACGTACTGAACAATACAAAGAATGCTACTTCCTGCTACACTATTATATTTATGTATACAATCAGAACATAAATATAAAACAATTGAGTTGTAAAACAGTATTTGCTGGACCTAGTGGACGATTTCATAGAGGAGGTCCAATGAGCTCTATAAGTTGTATTGCATATCATAAATTTATTGTGAAGGCACGAGTGCTTTATACACAATCGCATGTTAAGTATCGAGGGTTCATAGGGGTAAAAATCGTCTTAGGTGGCCCAGATAGAGTTTTTACTTAAGGTTTCTTTTAAGGTACTATAAAAGTGACCTTCGAGTCACTCCTTGTGTATGCATCATTCAACATATTTAGCAAATAACAACATTTCTGATTGGTATCTTTTACGGGTTGATAACTGCCTTTGCCATGCCCTTCTTACAGGACATGCATTAACTCTTAAGGTTTTTTTTTTGACGAATCAGTACCCGCTCATTTTACACATCACTAGACTCATTCTCACTCACTACCCCTACACTTGATATACTCTACATACACCACTAGACTCATTCACACTCACTACCCCTACACCAGATATACTCTACATACATTTCTAAAACTCATGAATAATTAATGAGTGATTTTCAAAGCAAATCAATACCCGTGACGAGTTTTATAACTACTCATATAGAACTGTCCTAATTTGCATAAACTTAAAACTCTATTTTCTCCCGATAAAGTTGAAAAAGTCTTGATTATTTTAATGAAAAATTTGGAGTTTTAGAAGCAATTTATAAAATTCGAGTTTGTGTTTTATCGGAGCTATAGATACGCGGCTTCGCCTTGTATCTATATCTGCCGATAAAACACTCTCTCTCATTTTATAAATACTACCACTAGACTCATTCACACTCACTAACCCTACACTTGATATACTGTACATACACCACTAGACTCATTCACACTCACTACCCCTACACTAGATATACTCTACATACACCACTAGACTCATTCACACTCACTACCCCTACACTTGATATACTCTACAAACACCACTAGACTCATTCACACACTCACTACCCCTACACTGGATATACTCTATATACACTACTAGTCTCATTCACACTCACTACCCCTACACTGGATATACTCTACATACACCACTCAGACTTGGATCATATCGATGAGAGGGTGTTGAAAATTGTACTACACCAAATTTTATTGATGTACATGTGTAAAAGTTATGCATGGATCTTATGCATTTGGATAAAATTTGGGGTAGCTTATACAATTAACACACTGGGAAGAAAGGAGTTTTAAAATGAAAGGTAAAATGCTTCTGAGAATATCATCAGCCCTGGTAGTTATCAATGGGAATATTCATACCACTCTATAACAAACATTACCGGTAGCTCAATTAGGTCTTGGCCACCTATGACTCACTTATAGATTCAGCACCCACCCTATAGCTGCATGTGGCTACAGCATGACGATAAATAGTAATGTTGGGGGACATAACAGAATGGCTGAGGATGCAGGTCACGACCATCCTCTGTGATAGGCCTATACTAATAACTTAGTAACTACTAATCAACCTCATGCTTGTAAAACCGGATTACATACCGGTACTATAAATATCAGAGATTGTAAAGTGTATTGAGACATTAGGTGAAATGTGCTATTATGAGCACTACATTACATTGTAAAATTACCATACATATTGCATGCCTGACTTCTGTTTACTACAAATATATTTATCTATTGTGCATATTAATATGAAGTAAAATATTGTGTGGCATAACCTCAAAAATTGTAGTAGATCAGTTTGTGACAAAATTGATTACCACCACTAAATAAAAATTATTCACTAGACAGTGGACACTGGGAGTATTTCAAAAATGTAGGTTAGTTGAGTATGTTCAGGGGTGCTCCTAAGGCCCCCTTCCCACTAGATTAAAACAACAGAGGACTTCAGACAAAACCTCATTTCCACTGTTTGTGAATGTATGTATATGTTTAAATTAACTATGTCAACCCACCAGAAAAGTATTAAAAAAAACATTTTTAAAAAATGATTTTTTTTCAATGGAATAGGTTAGGTAGCACACATTGTACTGCAAGGGTAAAATAGGGTTAGTGTTATATTAATTTTATTTCATCATAAAATGGGCAAATTAGGATTAGGCTTTAGACAAGGGTAAATCAGTTTTTCTAAGGTAAAATTGGACAAAGGTGGCTCTCAAACCAACATATGTGCATAAACAACTACAACTGGAAACCAGAAAACATGGTTTTGGGTATATCAGATTATGCCAGAGCCCTTGTTCTTTGCCCCAGGCCACAAGAAAACACAGGCAGGTATAAGATTGGACTTCGATCAATGTGAGCAAATTGACGAATCCCAATGGAGTACAAACATTTGTAAGGTTGTATGTTTATATCGATCCCATTCAAAATTAAATAGTTTATTTTACTACATTCAGGAATGGCACATTACATTGAGATTCTGTTTTTCTTTTCACAGTTTTAGCATTCTCAAATAAAAGCATTTTTTTATTTTAAATTTATTTAGCTTTCGTGCCAACAATGTTATATACATTTATATGCTAATTTGAATGCGAATATTCACATAATACATAAAACAATGGGACCACCAAACGATTAATCTATACAAAAAGTGTTGGCAGAAATTCTACAGTTTTAAACATAAGCTTACTTAGACGTTCTTGAGGGACTCAGATATTATAAAAAACCAAAAGTTCGCATTACTAAAAACTAAAATATTAAAAGATATTCTAAAGAGCGCAAAGTAAGCTGATAAGCTGTCATTGGTTGTTGACTCAAGGTTAGAGCCTCGAGCAGGAATTCTAACCTACTCTAAGCAGACAATAAGCTTTTAAAGCTAAAACGTTAACTTGAAATGGTTGAATTGTGCTAGTTTTAGGGCCACTTTACGGTCAAATAAATAACAGCACGATGGCTTTCTACTAGTTAAATGTAAACATTACGCGGTGTTGTATTGCCATGGTTCGCCGCATTCGATAGAAAAATACGGATTATATATAATTATGAAGAAACTTTTCAACGGCTAAAGTAAACCAACCACTTAAATATGACATCAATAAACTAAAACATACCTTAAATGTTATATCAGTGATGTTCAACTTGCCCAAAATAGACTAAAAGTTTTTAAAAGCTTCACGGTAAAGTTAACTGAGGTCGTTGATCTCACGTGTGTTCTTCGGCAGTGGGCTGAACTTTTTCGCTGTTGGCTCACACCGTTGTATAAATAATAATGTCAAGCATTCTAGTCAACTCCAATTGATGTAATATCTTTTGAGATGAATTTTGGCTGAAATACAGTGAAGTTTGGCTGACATTTGCATGAATCGAACTTTCAACAAATACCAGACACCTTGCGCTTGCGCAGTGATACCCACTTGTTCTGGTGACAATGGGTGTGCTGAGTGTGGGAGGGTGGGGAAACATTTGGTTTTGTTGGGTAAAAGCAACAACAACAACAACAAAGTACAGCAACACTGCAGCAACAGGAAAAGCAACATTAACAACACAAATTTCCTGATGAACTGTTTCTTTATTGTATATTTTAATACAGTAGCTGGACAGTGCTCTCGATCGTGACAACACTGTGGTTTCTTTGCGACGATTTAGATTGTCAAGATATTACAATATTACATGCATTGCACCAATTCAGAAGGATTCATAATTATTTAGTGTGGCTAAACACACGAAAACAAAATTCAGAATTTACAAATATTTTATTTTCTTTTTTCTTTGAACTACAGTTGTTATCTACTTGTTTTCATACCACTAGGAGACAAGACGCTGTGACACCGTTGACGCAACGACAGCCGTAATGCTTCGTGTTCCAAATGTCGCTTTAATTCTAGCCTGCGTATCGGCTCTTGGTAAAGGTCGGGGTAGGAATTTATAGACGAGGAAGAGATTGGGGACGAAGAGAGGAAATGAGCCGCTACGCAGGCTACTTTAATTATTAGCGTCGTTTTCGCATGCAGAGTGGCAAACGTTACGGTTACGAAACCGCTGTCATACGGCATGCATATGATTCGAATGTTTTCTTAGAAACTACGGCTACCATACGGTACGTACTGTTTCCCACTCATACGAAAACGACTCTAATACGTGTGCAAACTGTGTAGCGCGCATTGATTTGATTGGTGTCCATTGATTGGTTTATATTTTTGTTGGGGAGTTGCAAATGCAAAACGCACGATACAACAATGCCGCTTTCAAAGAATTTGGTCGCGGCGACTCGACGCACGAATAGCTAGCGAGTGTAATAGGAAGTTAGCATTGACCCAGCTTGAGTGAGCCAAAATGGCTGAGCTAAAATGAAGCCCAGCTAGAATTCGAAAGAGCATACTATAATTCGTAAAAGTACTAAGTTTAAACTCACCATACACAACCAAACTGAAATATCAATGATTTTAAGATTCGGATGTTTTTCTCGGAAACAAATGTTATAAGAAATGCCATGATCTTCAATTTATTGTTATTTCATTTTCTTGCGTACGTTTTGCATTAGCTATAGAAGCTGTGCTTTGGTTTACTTTTAATAATTTTTGTTTGACAAAGTTGCGAGTATTATGGGAGATAGGGTCATGTGACCTCTCAGGACAAGCAGCATCGGGTCATGTTCGTCGCGGCGACTGAATTCTGTCGTCAAAGCGACATGAGGTAAATGATCACTTCGGCTTGTCGAAGCGTCGATCATATTTATAGTATAGTAAACGATTTGACTGCCTAGCTTGTGCTGGCGCTAAAAGATAGACCATGCAAATTGAACTGCCTCACCCTCTCAGTTATTCCAATTTAATAGAGGTGATGACCTACAAATATCATTCTAGAAATCTTTTTTTCCTTTTTTTTTCAAAACAGTGGTCGTCCTTGTTCGTTGCCATATTCTTCAACCATGTTTCTTCTTGGTTTTAACAATTCTTTTATAGAAAGTTTGCTCCTTTTCTTCTTACATAAAGAATTTCTACAATTTTCTGCACTGGTGGAGCAAAGTCCACATTCGCTCGGACTTTCACACATACTGAAGCAGGCTCGAACAGCTCCATTGCAGCATGAACACGCGGTGCACACCGAACCGTAACAAAGATCGTAAGTTAACGATAATATCACCATAGTAACCAGAAAAGATTTGAAAGGTTTCATCTGCAAAAAAATCGTAAAACCAAAATTAGTCAAATTATTGAGTAAAGTCACCTTTCCGGACCATAGTTCATACTATGTTATTAAATTTAGTACGATTTGCATCGTATACATGAGATCGATGAAATGAGAAAAGACTTAGCTATATTAATGTCCCTCTCTATATACATATAACGTCCAAGACTTCTGGGTCGATCGGCGATATTGGACTGCGCAATGCGTCGGTTCCGTTTGCTGTAGAAATTGACCATGCATGCAGTTAGACCTATTTCATTTTGCTGGACAATGATTGGTCATGATTCCCACCTGCCCACTGGTAGTTACGGACAGCGATGAGGCAGAAATATTGTTGACTCTAAAAATCGAAGCTAGACACTCACTCGTTTAGTCTGTTAGCGCGCGGTCTCGTAAATTATCATTAGTATTACCATCGACGTACCTTAACTTTCGCCAACACTACTTTTAACTCGATTTAATCAAAACAGGTACCAACGCATTCAAAATATTAGCGTTAAGACTAGCCATAAAGGTACTTCTTATTTCGTAATCATACAAGTTGGTAATGTAGAGTTGTTTCAAATCAGCATTTTATCATAACACTTGACTTCAAGAAGCCCAAAGGCGAACTATTTTCTAAACTTGATGAGTTTTCCGGAAAGCGCTTTATACTCGTAACAAAATTACTTTCAACAAACGCTAAACAGCTGGCGGAAAATGCCGTCAACATCACAAAATTTATAATTGACGACTAGCTAAGAAATATAAACTTATATATCATATATAATCGACTGCTTTCTTTGGAAAAAAATGTTGTGCGATCTAGTTCGTAATACCACGCCCAGCATGTACCAACCGTCTTAGTCTTCGTTACAGAACTGATACTACATTTCGAATTAAAATTTTAGTTGAGTATGATATTCTAGAGTTATGCAATTAAAAGCTAGTAAAATGTAAAAATTCAGAAAAAAGATAATAGATTTTAAGGAAAACTACATCAGTCGTACGCCAAATTATACTGAATCTCGAAGGTTTATTTGGCTCCTTGGCGGGGTTCTTTGCATTCAGGGCATGATACAGTTTGCGCAAAAAGGCGAGGCGGGTATAAAATAACCATGGAAAATATAACAAAAATATTTCCGTTATATAATCAACATTTTTCAGAAGCGTATAACTAATGTACATATTAACTTACACAAGAAAGGCAAATTGAAAACAACTGAATTAGTTAGCAGAGAAATTGCAAGCCTATGTCTTTATTGATTTTTTTTGCCTGGGTGGACAAGTGCACATTTTTTATTTTTTATTATTTTTGTTAGTTTGAAACCGATATATCTTCAACTCGACACGAAGTCCAACAAACCTACGTCCGTTTTTCAGTTGCAATAAAATCTCACTTCAGTGACTCTTTGAAGTTACTAGTGCTTTCACAGAAATAACCGATAATGAGAACTGAGACCACGAAGCACTCATAAAAAGTCATCAATGTGAATCACTACAATGCACTTCAATCAAGTACGTTTGTATATTGTAAAATACTTCATTAGAAAAGATGTGATTACCAATTGATGTATTGATGAACGCAAACTGATGAATTAATGGATAAAAGGATAAATGAGAATGAAATACATTGAGATAATTGTATATGAAAGTTCTGTTACTGACTTTTCACTATATCAGTGAAATCACTTAACTCAACAATCGATTTCCAGTCAACGCATTTCTACCCCAAAACTAGGTGATCTTGAATTGGTTACTTTCAAAATGATATATTTTTAGTTCAAAAATAATATTTTGTATGAAGTCTTGCGGTTTGTTAAAAATTCCATTTAAAGTAAGCTGCTGAACTGTCATCAATCTAGCAGTTCAACTGATTACAACATATGACATTTAAATCTAGTTTCCATTTGAGCAGGAAATAATCTTACCTCGTCAATTCAAGAAAAGTCTAGAAGGACTTCAAACCTGGAAAGCCGTCTGTAATTAAAGCGCACCAACTTATTCGCTGTTTGGATTTTGGAATCTTTTATACTTTTGCCAACGAAATTTGTTTTCGTTGGTGAGTTTTCATTGGTTGTTCAAGTATGACGTAATTCATTGGAGATTTTCTGGGGGTGGGTGTTTAATGAGTCGTTTGCAAAGTGGTTGTATGGTTTTACCTAACTTTCTTTTAGCTGAATTTCAACAAAATTATCAATGTTTGCTATTTGCACCTTTTCTTTCAAGACATTGTTTCATTGATCAGTTTAGGAAGTGCAAATACACGAGGTGTTTTAACACATCTACTTTTTGTGATCGTCAGTTAACAACCAAATCGTTAAATTCATTTGTTATTTGCACCTTTTCTTTTAATCCATTGTTTTATTAATTTTCAGAAGTACAGAGTAAAAAAAAACACACACACAACTCATTAATTGATTAATGAATAAAATAAAACAGCTGGCTTAGAATCGAAACTTGCAACTGGGAAGTTTTATTACGAAACCAATATGTTGCGGTTAACAAAAGCAAGATATGAAGGATGAAGCTAGGAAGGGAGGAAGACAAAATTAGTCATAAAAGACAAAGAGTAGCCGGCCAGGAGAAGGGAGATGAGGAAGAGGACTAAGACGAAGGAGACCAAATAGCGCTTAAAAATGAAAATCAGGAGAAGAAGAAGTAGCAGGTCGATGTGAAAGAAGAAGTTTTATTCATTAGAAAGAAGACAGAGCAAGAGCAAATAGCATATAGAGAGGGAGAAAGCAACAGAAGGCGGATAGCTGAAGGAGGAGCCAAAAGATCAAAGGCAAGACAGGAGGAAAATTGAAGAATAAGAAAACGACTAGCGAATAAAGAGAATAACGAGGAGATCGATCAAAATTACTGAAAATCGAGAAGACGACAAAACAAGTAGTAAAAGAAGAAAAATGAGAACAACGAAGAAAAAGAAAATAATGAAAGTCAGACGTGACAATGAACAAGACAGACGCGACAGACCGCAATAAGCGTAAGAGAGGAGCTGTAGGGTCAACCTCCGCCAGCCATGCCATTGGCACTGCATTTTTTGTGCAACTGAAGGATTTTTTTGACAAATTGATATTAACAGTACATTGGCTTCAATATTGAGAGAGAAAAAAAGGAGCGCCAAGTCAGCAATAAATGAAGACTCCCTAAACAAATTATTCTTATTTTCCAATCTTCTTTCATTTCCTAGCCATAGCTAGCTGCAGGTCGAGATCAAAGGTAAAACTCATTACACCAGCAGAAGTTGGAAGGCTATATAATTAACCGCTGTAATGTTTGATCATGTCAGCACATGCTAGTCTGCATTCACATATTATGGGTTTGAATGCAACTTTATACTGTATTTTTACATTTCGGTTTTTGACTATACCTTTACACTGTTTTAAATATATATTTGAATTTATAAAACTAAGATGTGCTCTATATAAATGCACTAATGAGATCGCAGTTATAAAATAAATACAAAAAAGGTGCCAATTATCAAAACGTTCGGTGTTTCTCATTGTTCATGATTGCATCAATACTTCATTTCATGCATACATACACAACCAGCCATATAGATGTGAAGAACCTGCCAATATATGTTGGAGTACAACATAGCCCAGGCAAAGTCACAATTGAGAACACTCACATTTATTCTTCTACTGACGCAAGTTTTTCGAGCACGTTTTACTCATTTGTCACTAACTGGAGGAAATTCGCGGCAACGAAGTTGACTCTTTTTATGCTAAGGAACATCTTGAATAAAATAAATTAAAGCTTTGTGTGTGCGTTGTACCTCGAGGCAAGCTAAAAAGTTGAAGCACTTTGTTATAAACCGTCGTTAAAAAGCCTCAAGACTATGGATTGTTGAAGAAGTATAAATTGGAGGAATAAAAACTAAACGAATGATTAATGATAATGGGTTTGTATAGCCGACTGTTTCTTAAATAGATTCAAATGCGCATTTAATCATAGCAGAGTTTGTTAGTTATTTTAATACATTATTACGTAAGTGTAAGAAATTTGGAGATCCACCGGTAAATTGTACCGTAAAAATGTTTTGAATTTGTCCGCTAAACTGATC
Organism: Diadumene lineata; assembly: GCA_918843875.1. Classification (NCBI taxonomy): domain Eukaryota; kingdom Metazoa; phylum Cnidaria; class Anthozoa; order Actiniaria; family Diadumenidae; genus Diadumene; species Diadumene lineata. The sequence continues at coordinate 28,363,635 of OU974070.1, forward strand.
ATCACCGCTTCTGAACCCTTTACTATATAAATAGTTATTATAAAACAAAGAAGACAGATTCAATATGATATATTTATTCCACCGGTAAGATTAACTCGCCCAACTACGGGTTTGGTAAGCCTATCTCTTGGTAGATTTGTTTTTACGTTGCTCTGTTACTGTTTAGACAAGCAAACGAACAGACAATGCAGCAAATAAACGACAACTGAAAAGCTTGCACCAAACACACACACACAAAAAAAAACAACAACAACAACTAATCAACCAGTAACCCACCTACTGACGCACTCAACCAATCAGACTACCGAACAACCAGCCCAATAAACACATCGAAACAAAAATCCTGGATACATCCCAGAGATCAATAAAATACACTCCCACGTATACAAAACCGACCTTTTATTTTAACTCAGCTAACAGCCTTATTAACGCTTCCATAAAAAGCACTGAACTTGTTGACAAAACAATAATAACACTTCAGGAAATTGGTTTTAATGAAGTACAAGAAGTTTACATGTAGTCTGATGGTTGTTGGAATAATGCCATGTCTTCTATACACTTAAAGTTTTCAGTATACTATGTACAGTACTAGTTAGTAATGTCCACATCAACGTCTTCCTAAGGTGTACAAGGACTTGGATAAAATAGTAACAAAAAAAAAACATCTTCATTTTTTCATCTTGGATTAATATTCTTGGTTTACTCAATGAACAAAAATTGAGTTAAAATGACCGACACCTCACCACTATAGCCCAAGTAAACTCGGTTTTTCGAAAAATAAAATAAAATGACTGTTATTTGCATGGATGACTCGGGCATCAAGTTTTGCAACTGAATGACTATCTGCATGAAAGCAGGATTACCTGCAGTTGACAAAATCAATGTTTCGGATCAAGATTTCATGGTTGAGTGTTCACTCGAGTGTTCTTGTTATCAATTTTTGTCCACTTTAAACATGCATTTTACTTCAAGTAGACGTACAAAAAATCACTTGAAAAAAAAAATGTTATAGTTAGTAAAAACACTTCATTGTCTAATTTTTGTTGAGAACGATTATCAATATGTACTAAAAACATGATTCTGGCGTGGGTCTATTGACTTGGAGTCATGTTAAACTATTTTCTCTTGTTCTGTGATCTTCTCAACTCTCAAAGCGCACATATATAACAGGCTAGTCATGGGTGGTTCTAATGTCAGTTGTCAGTAAAATTATTGGTTTGAAAGTGTAAAATATGACAACATTTAAAAGTTAGTAGTACCACAGAAATACAATTTCTAGCATTTTGATGGAGAATAAGGTACGATAAATTTTAGATAACAAACAAAGTAATGCACGCGGCTTCCCCCTGGTGTTGACCCCCAGTCGGACCCAGATAGGTGGGGGAATATAGGTAGATTGGATCCAGTTATTGCCCCTGGGGTAGGGAAATTATGTTTTTTGTTATTACGATGAAGGGACATGGTACATTACTGAATGTCTTGACCAGGGGACATTGGCCCGGGACATTGGAAGGGACATTTTCCCTTCCCCAGGGGAAAATTATAAACATTGTTTATGAAATTTTACAATCTCCCTGGTCAGCCCGGGGGTCAACCACACACTGATAGGTGCATAACGAAGGACTAACGTCCGAAACATCAGTTTTGCCTTCTTCGTTCTATGGTGTACAACTTATCGATATATTTTACAACTGTGCATGTTTCTCTAGAACTAACACCGACGCAGTATACTCTAGTATATTCTTACTAGTTTTATCTTTAACTCTTTTGTCAGTCATTATAATGGATGCCAGTTGTCAGTACAAAATAGCCTTGTTCAATTTGCCAGTTGTCAGTGGCATTTTTCGCCATTTGTCACTTAATCACATTCCTGCCCTGATATCTTCAAACCAGTATTCATTCCCTTATATCTATTCATTCACTCATTCATTCATTAAACCATCAAATCATTGAACAATCCATATCATCAATTTATTCATGTATATATGCAGTCATCCATTCAATCATTCTTTCATTCCCATTCATCAATTTAACCATTCATCCATTCATTGAATTGCTTGGTACTGGGGGGGAGGGGGTATGTGGTTTTGTTTTTACAAAATTGATATACAGTATACACTTCTTCAGACCAAACCCTCGGCTAAAAACTTTACCCTGTCGGGAATATCAAACAACATATCACCATGCGATAATTCTACAATTGTGAATGTAAATAGCTGGTTCAACGCGTTATGCTATATTTAGGGTTTTATTTTTCTGTTGAGATGACGTTTGCTTGAAAGTATGCATTTATTAAACAGCAGTCCACAAAATAAAATTTAAAAAAATACGGAGATTATTCATTCATAATTTAAACATGCATAAAGAAAAATAAGTATTTCGTCTTGAAGTAGTTTGAAATATTTGACTTGCATTGTGCAAAATCGTTCTTCTTCGAAAATTTTTCAGATACATAGAGGATTTGTATGAATTTTCATACCGTAGATGCACGTTCAAACTTGCAAAAAAATATTTTCACTTTCGGTATTAAATAACATGATCATGTTAGTGATTTTTAAGTTTTTTTTCAACCGTATGAACATCTGGCTTAATTGTATCATTTTGTTTTTTGAAGTTGAACAAATTTAAGTTAAAGTAGTAAATTTTCTAAAAATTATTCACATTTAAATTCTAATTAAGAACGAAGGAGGATTAATTTTATTTTTTTTCAAAATATCCAACATAAATTTTGTTGGTGTATTCAATTCATAAAGTTTTACAAATTTCTAATAAAATTTGTAAAATTCTTTGTAGTCGTTCAACTATTGCGATCAATAAAACATGACGTTTTCTACAAGATTCGTCTGACAGGTTGTTTTGTATTTTTGTCTTCCTTCAGCTATTTTACCCACGGTCGCCACGGTAACGTAATGAATTCACTTTCATTTTCGTCAAACAGTTCATCCATGGAAGAGATTAATTGGCATTCACTGTCACGCTAGCGGTGTTTATGGGAGTAGACCTCGACTAGAAGATTCTATACACTTGTTTACAACTTGTTGTAAAGTTATCAACAAGTGCAAAGGTATAGTGGATGTTCCAGGCTAGATAAGCATTGGTTTGAGTGAGTTCTTGCCTCGTAATCTTGCTTGCTTTTATGAACGTTTTCAAGTGTATATTGTGTTTGTGTCAGCGAATTTGGTTGTAAACATCACAAAAACACGAGTGTTATTGTGGTAAAAGATTGCTGAATCAATATGTCTACACAACAAAAAGATGCTTTACATCCAGGTGACCTCGTAGAACTACTAAAAAACAATTCGGGTGATGCCGATGAAGAGCTATACAAACTAGGAGGCCTAAACAAAATAGTACAAACATTGAAGACGTCCAAAGTTAAAGGAATAATAGCGACTTCCAAGTCTTTAGAAGAGAGGAAAACAAGATATGGAGCCAATGAGTTGACTGAACAAGATTCTGTAAAAGGGTTCTGTCATTACTTTCTGTATTCTTTACTGGATGTAACCCTGATAATTCTCCTAATCGCAGCCATAATATCCGTCATTTTAGGTGCTCTTTATCCCGAGATCTGCCAAGGGAAGACCATCTCCAAAGACAACGATAATGCTTGGAAAGAAGGAGTCGGCATCATGGCCACTATCTTGGTCATTATATTTCTGTCAGCTTTCAGTGACTACTTCAGGAATAAATACTGGTATCGCTTGCACACTAGGATTGAGAACGAGCGTAAAGTTACTGTTATCAGAAGTGGTAGTGCTACTCAGATTGGGTACAGACAGATTCGTGTTGGAGACCTAGTGGTACTCGAGACAGGCAGTGTCATTCCTGGTGATGGCATCTTAGTCGAGAACACCGAGGTGGCAACGGATGAGACAAGTATCAACCGAGAAGCACATGCCATCAAAAATACGAAAGATCCATTTGTCTTCACAAGTACTCATGTCATACGAGGACAGGGCAAAATGATCGTTCTAGCTGTTGGTGAGCTAACGGTTGCAGGAAAGATAGCTAAATCCAACAGACGTGTCGCTGCAACTCGTAAACTGGAACATACAGGGCAATCCCTACAGGGCAAGTTGACATTTGCATCGTCTGTCCTGGGAATTTTAGGGATCATCGTTGGCTTCATTGTTACCCTCGTGATTTTGATTAGCTTTCTGGTGAAAACCTACGAGATAGATAACCTGCCGTATCAAGCAAGTCACTGGAATGAAATCATCAAAGCCATCATCATCGGAGTTGTGATCATCATCGTGGCAGAGCCAGAAGGTTTGTCCCTCGCTGCCACCATCGCCATGATCTCTTCCATGGGATCAATGCAAGAAAAGAAGATCTTCATACGCGACCCTGACGTTTTGGAGTCGATGGGAAATGTCACGACAGTATGTGTCAAGAAACACGGCGTGCTGACAACCGTTAGCAAGGAAGTAATGAGAGAAGAGGTTGTCGAGAGTTATATTGATGGCAAGCACTTCAGAGGGGACTGCAATGATTACAAGGACAAGATAGGTGAGAACTTGAGAGAGGAAATCGGCGTTGGAGTGTCTGTGAATACTAGCTACTCTACACACTTTCAGGTTAGTGCATAGTATTATATGACGAAAACTGCATCTGCACAATAGGGTTTCGAAGAACTCGATCAGTGGGCTTCCCCATGCCTCGACATCCCTTAATTGCAGTAGCAAATATATACCCATACTGTATTAATAATATAAATGATTTCAAGTCTAGTGCATGGGAGCGTGTTGGATTGTATAGCTGTACAACAATAAACCCTTATTCGTGCAAATTAATAGTCAAGCGAGGAACTAGCAAAACTCTGGAACAATATCTTTCTAGATTGCTAAAAAAACTAAGTTAGAGTGTTAATGATATGGATAGCAACTATAACTCTATTATACTCCAGTAGCCTAGATATTAGTGCATGCACTTGACTCGATCTAATCACACCATACTTTAAGAGTTTAAACAGATGGAAGCTGTGACGAAGCATGACGAGTTCTCTTAGTAAAACAAATCAAAATTCTTTATTATTTTCGCAGCACATCGTAATAATCTCAGTGGGAATATTTGTCTATTATAAACTACGCAAAGTAGAGAGCTTATTTAAAGGATCAATCTGACATCGATCGTTATCCTTTAACAGAACATTAAGCTCATTTCCATATTGATGGTATTTACATCGTCTTTATAAGGACCTGCTATTCAAGCTATTGTTCTTCGCTGTCTGCCGTTAAGCCTGGTTTCCATATAATCACTCACGAACGCCGTATCGCTGAAATTACCGATGCGAGGATCGCTCACGATCGCTGTCAATTGTTTCGATGTGTTTTTTTATCGCTGAAAAGTGTTTCCATATAATCGTTGACGATCGCTGACATCATTTTCATGGAAACTAGCCTTTGACGTCAAAAAACCTTGCGATTGGCACGGGCCATTTTATATTATCATATATTATTTGTTTATTATTAATAATTTATTTCTTTGTTCATTTATTCGTTAATTCACTTATTTATAACATGCTTTTTGAAATTCTTAATTTCTTTCTTTTTTTTTTCACTAACAATATTTTTTTATTTTTGTATGGTCACTTTCATTGTGTAACTTTTTTTTTAATTTTGTAAAAGAAAAGTTTTACGCGAAAGCCTTATGAAATGTATAAAGACAATTACTACATTTCAGAATTATTACTAATACTTTAATATATATCCATATACTTTCTATCGACATACTTCGACGTATCGCACACTAGTGAGCCAATATCCAATATTGACAATCAGCTAAACATGATGACGATACCTCAAAACACAAAGTTAAAATTACATGGACCTTTATCAAAACAGTACTTATGATATACTTTACTAGTACACTTTTAACTTATATTTCTATTACAATTCAACAGTATTCTGGCAATGTCCCAAAGGCGGTCGGCGATGTCACTGAAGGAGCCCTGTTAGAGTTCGTCGATGACCTGGACATGAGCTATACACTTATCAGACGAAAGTACCCAGAAGAAAGTCACTTCAAGACATTCCCTTTCGACCCTAAGTACAAGTATATGACTACCGTTATCAAGCAAGACGACAATAGTTACAAGGTGGGTGGATGCATGTGTCTCTTCTGGAAGACAAGGATTTTCCAGGGCAGTGGCTGGTTGTACGAAGTACGAATAGCGCCATCCAGTGGATAAATCTCTATCCAGCCAACTGATGGAATGGATAACTTTATCCAGTGGATAACTTTATCCATGCTTTGTATAACCGACTAAACCGACTCCTGGTGTTTAACTGTGTGTTCATCTCATTAGCGAGAGCGAGTCAAATGAATCCACTGCTATAAAATACCATTGACATACATCCTGTGCTACCTGTTGTACTCCTTCACTCGGCCCTAATCGGGACCACAGGTCGTGCATGTTATGACCTAGTGTTCCGCTATCCGTTGGAATTCCTCACAAACCAAAAATCACGTGGACCAAAGTGACCACTGCGTCGAGTGATGTATATATCAATTTCAAATAGGAATGATGGGTAAAAGTCATGACAAAATGTAGAATGGCATATTGGACAGTCAAAATAAGATGAATGTTGAACTTTTAACAGAAAGAAAATCACTGAAGTCATAACTAAATTTCTTGTCAACTGGTGCAATAATTATGGCAGTAATATTTATACCCATAGTTCCTAGCAGTCTTGGAATTACCCATTATTGCCATTTGGTGATGACGTTATTTGAAATAGCTATATAAAGTATTCAGTAGATTGAGCTACGCAATCATCTCAGCTTCTCGGCAGCGATTTCTCAAAAGAAACCTCTGCATGAAAGGACTTCAGTATTAAACATTCGTCAGCGATTCGTCAGAATTCGTCCAAAACTAAGCATAAAGGCAAGTCATCTCAATATGGGAAACTAATTGTTGTTTTCTTTAAATTAGATGTTTACCAAAGGTGCACCAGAAGTGATTTTGCCACGATGTACATCTGTGTTAACAAGTAACGGTGTAAGATCTCTGGACAAGGAGGAAAAAAACAAACTTTACCGTGTCGCGGATGACATGTCAAAAAAAAGTCAGCTTAAAGTGATATGCTTAGCATCAAGAACCACTGACCAACAAACAGGTAATAAGCTAGTTCGACACCCAACCAGCCAAATAGAGAAACGAAGCGGCTCGCAGCCAACCAACCAAACACACCTAACATCCAACAAACCTCCCAAAATCAGACAGACAAACAAGAAAAAGATACAGGAAAAATAGCCCAAACATTATTTTCAGGATTTCATAAAATACGTCCAGTAAAATGCGGAATTGCATATTTCAGATGATGAAGAATGGGTCGTGGGTGAAGTGGAGAAAGAATACACTCTCGTTGCTATCATGGGCATTGAAAGCACTGTGGGACAAGAACAGGTAGGCATGTCATTAACATCATGAGAGGAAAACAACAACAAACAAACAAAGTGGCCTGGACTGTTTTGCATATAACAGAGCTAGATAGACCGTCATGTTCTCGTGTGTCCTGTACTGTTTTTTTGTTTGTTTGTTTGTTTGTTTGTTTTTTGTTGCCTGGGTGGGAAGTTTGTAATAAGGACTACTTTAGAACACACTTTTAGAAGCGATTTTGAGTCAAAGACGAAAACAAACCTGTAAATTTTGACAAATTTTTAAAACATGCAATCTATTTTTCGATATTTGTGTACAAATAATTATTCTAGTTGAGATCGCGCGTGAAAACATTTGTTCTTCAAAAATGTTAAAACATGATTCCAAACAAAATTCATCATCTCGAAAACAAACATGTTTTATTTCCTACACTTTCAGTATCCATTTTTCAATTCAGCGATAAATTATCTATAAAATATCGTTCTAAGAAAACGTCCTGACAATTTTCGCTTATCTCATTTGCGAATCAACAGAGTGCAGTAACTCGCATGGTCGTTAAAGCTGGACGTATCTTTACCAAAGATCAATTTGGACCAAGAAAATCCGCATCACAAGTCTTGCGAGCAGCCAATCCAGTTCTTATGCAAGACTTTTGCCGAGGTGTTGCAGTTAACACAAGTTATCTCTCAGATATCAAGGTACGAGAAAATTATGCACCTTATTTTGTATTTCGAGAAAAAGCCATGGACTTAGAAAACTCTTAAGAAACCAATACTCACATACTCGCCACTCAAATTGTGACTTTTCGGTTAGTTTTAATTTCCCCCTGGCTTAAAAAAATCTAATTTATCATGATAAGTGTATATAAAGTTATTTGGAATTCACATGCGGATTGGTGTGGACCGAACCATAACAAAATTAAAAAAAAGATGCGTTCCCAAATTTAATCCAACTTTTATGTTATGTTTTCCATTGTTTTGTTCAATAGGACGAAGGTAAAGACCACATGAGCCAACACGTTGGAGACTCACGTGACTGTGCGCTGCTGCAGTTCTTACTGGACCTCGGTTTTACATATCAGTACTACAGGGACGAGTGGCCCCATCAAAAACATGTTGAATACAAAAGCGTTGCAGCAGTCGATGCAAACAATCAGTACACTGCTACTGTAATCAAAATCCCCGACGCTAACGTATATCGGGTTTACGTGAAAGGTGGACTACAATATGTCCTATCTCACTCGACCAAGAAAATACCTAACCATCCAGAAGAATCGTTGGGACTTCAAAGTCATGACAAAAAGAAGATTGAAGACGAATGCGTGCAATTACAGAGAATCAACATGACAGTTATTGCATTTGCTGTGAAGGATATCCCTGTAGGTAAGAACATTGAACAAATAAGCCAAGCTTATAAAAAAAAAAAAAAAAAAAAAACAGTCCACGAAAAAAAAACTAGACCAATGAACGAACGAACGACAGGAAAACGAGCCAAACAGGCAACGAAGCAAAAACACGAGAAACACGCTATTTAGGAACGCAAAACAAACGAAAATGCAAGTAAACCTATCAACAAAATAATTTTTTAAGCGAGACACACTCATTAAAGTACATCATAACCTACGTACACTGACATGTTTATGCTCATTTAGCGAATGGTCCTCCAGACTGGACGAACAGAGAAGCGATCCTGTCAGACTTAAGCTTCATTGGATATTTGGGAATGATCGAAGAGGCAAGAGGAGAGGTACGAAATGTGGAAAATGTTTGATGGAAATATTCTGCACTGTCTTGGAAATATTCTGCACTGCCTTGGAAATAAAAAACAAGTGCTATTTTCCTTAAAGTCTCTCTGTGTCATCTGTATGTGTTCATATCATATGTAATGTATGCTGATATATTATTTACATATACCAACGTTATTATGATTTATAGCGTATATTAGTACTCTCACCCTGTATCGATTTTGTCGTAGATTGCCAACGCTATTTCGACTTTCCGAGCTGCTGGCATGCGCGTTTCCTTGGTAACAGGAGGAAGTATTCAATCATCAGGACGACTGGCCAAGGCCAGCGGTATACTCTATACAACTCGTGATTGGCCTGCCAGCGATGGAAGTATTTTTGGTCTGGACTATGGAGTGTTTAAGCAGCACGCCATGACTGACAGGGGAGATGTGAGTTAGCTGTCGTATGAGTACATCCGCTATCCCGATGTACTTATACATTCATCTGGTCATATCATTCGTCAGTTTCATTGATTTTCATTTATTTATTAATATCATTAACTCTGTTATCCATTTATCCGCTAATTACGACAAACTAATAATTCATTCATCCATCCATCCATCCCTACGGCTTCCTTCATCTATTCATTTATTCATTTCATCCATCTATCTATCTATCTATCCATCCATCCATCCGTCCTTCATCCATTCATTTGTCCATTTCATCCAGCAATTCATTCATGCACTCCTCTTCTCGTTCAGTGTCATTCTTTGATTGAGAAGTCGCATTAATCGCATGTACAATTGAGGAGCAAGCAACAAATCAAAATATTTTTCATGCAAATTCTTTCCACTGTTTTGTCTTCGTCTATTTAGAATAAGTGCAATGCGTCTATCATCTATTTATTTATATCGTATGATCTTCATCGCAAATACACACTCATTGGCTCTATGTGTGATTAGATCATCCAACAAAGCTTTGATACTCTTTGGCGTAAAGACGAACTGCGAGTTCTTGCAAGCTGTCCACCGTCTGAAAGCCCTAACCTCATCAAGGGAATCAAAGGCAGTTACGTCAGAGACAGTGGCGAAGTGGTAGCAGCCGTGGCATCTGGAGTACACGATGGGCCGTTCTTAAAAGAAGCCGATGTTGGAATATCATTGGTATGGATAAATATCCTGTGTTATTTTATATCATGTTTCAATCATTTAAAAACCGAAGTGACTTGGGCCCTGTTTACATGAGGCGAGTAGTTCCCCGAGACATCTCGGTCAACCAAATTACCCTACTAGGCGAGTCCATACATTTCTTTGAGAATCTACTGTTTACATAAGCAATTTTAATGATATATATCTCTCCTCGGCTATACAGGAGGACAGCACTAGCAGGCGGGGCAACGAAAAGCTACCTCGGTTGACCGAGACAACGCGCCTCGTGCAAACAGGGCTTTTAATGCATGTTTTATGAACCATAACTCTATTTTTTAGGGTGTAAGCGGTGCTAATGTTGCCCAAGAATCTTCAGACATCGTTTTAAAAGAAGACAAGGTTCTCAGTTTGTTAGAGACGATAAAATATGGCCGATATGTCTACGAGACAGTACTCAAGTTCTTGCAGTTTCAACTTACAGCAACATGGGTCACTCTCATTGTCATGATTGTTGGTGCAATTCTTTTCCAGGTAATTTGTGGTTATTTATATAACTTGGTGCAATTGTTTTCCAGGTAATTTGTGGTTCTCTATAGAGCTGAAAAAGGTCAGAAGAAGCCTTATATCTAACGTCAATATTTTTATATTAGTTAGACTAATTACGCTGTCAGATTTACTTTTACCGATGATACTTTAGGCCCATCTTTTCATCGATGCTTTTTTGTGAGCTAAACTGAACTGAACCAGAGTAGATCGAAGTAAAAGTCTTTAACAATGACACTTAAGGATACTTTCATTGAAGGTCGTAAACAAGCAATTGCGCTATCCTCGCTCCTGTACATTGATTGGAACTAACGGGCGCGTGTGGCTGATTAGTGGGCGATCTACTTGCAGAACTTTGACATTCACCATTTTATCTTTCCTTTTTCTAGAAAAGTCTGTTTTCAGCCACACAGTTGCTATGGCTTAATCTGATAATGGACGCTCTCGCCAGCATCGCCTTGACTAGAGACGAGCCTACTTCAGATATTCTACGACACAGGCCTTACGGTCGCAACAAACCACTGATCTCACGTGCTGTACTACGTAACGTCATCCTTCACTCTGCGTACCAGATCGCTGTCATCTTCATCATCATTTACGTGTTTGCTGATTTCACAGATACTCGTAACGGCTACGGGACAACGTCGATATGTAAACCAAGCCAGCACGCCACTATGGTGTTTACTTCATTCATTCTAATGCAATTGTTCAATGAGATCAATTGTAGAAGAGTACAAGATAGGAATGTGTTCCTAGCCAAGGGAGAACGATTTAACTTTGCCTTTTTTGTCATCATAATGGTGTGTTTCGCTATCCAGGTAAGGATATCACTGTTATTTTCAATTTCTGCATAATTCGGGTGTTTCAGTTGTATCTACATACTGATAATCCTTTGAACAAATTTCCACTTACAAAATATGTTATTGTCAAATGATAGAAATTGGAGGTGTGAGTCAACTCACACATCAAATTTCCATTTTGTTCACAACTTTCATTGCCGTCGAATTCAGGGCCGTAACCAGAACTTTTACCAGGGGGTGCACATAAAAAAATCCTGGACCACTGATATGGTTTTCAATATATTTTTTTATTAGTAGCTGTCATATTTTTCAAAAGCCGGCGTTCTTTTCAAAAACCCACGAAAAACCCGTATCACAATTTACTGCTCTTATTTCGCTTTACAGTTGTTTTGAGTGACTTTATTCTTTGTATTTTCGGTGATTATTATAGTTTTGTGCTCTTGATTCAAAATCTAAGAAAGAAATTCTTGTAATAAAATACATGGAGATGGACCGGAGCGGAACGTTTTACTTTTCTTGGGGGGAGGGGGTGCACGATTACGGCCCTGGAATTAAATCATGTCAGTTATGTAGTTGGTAAAGAACATCCCTTTCGATTCAAGACGGACGATGCACACAAGCATGACAGATATGAAAGTTTTATGTAGTTGTTTCTAAAGTACGAATATGTGGATGAAATGCACAAATGGGAAGCCTGCTAATGCGACTATTGAACTACCAAGACTGGCCGTATAACGGGGCGCACCTCTCAGTATATTGTATTGATTTGATTTCTTGTTTCTAGATTTTGATGGTGTTCTTCTTCCAAGACGCTTTCCGCGTTCGACAAATGGATGCCGAGCAATGGCTCTGGTGCTTTTTCTTTGGATTTGGTGAGCTATTCTGGGGTCAGATTGTGTTTACTATTCCAAAAGCCATCATTCCAAAACAAATTCGTTGCTGCAGCAGAGGTGTTCCTTCTAACAAGACTGGGTGTTGCTTCTGTATTCGAGGTGTTCGAAGCAGGGATGAGGTAATTTATTATTAATTACTAATTATTAAATAATAATCATCTATCTAGTTATATTCGACGGATAAAATTTGACAGATGTTGCCTTGAAAGGTGCGAAAAGAGATATCAAATTAGAAGGAAAGACTGAAGGTAGATAGCAAGGCGGGATGAAGGAAGATCGTCTACTGTATACGTATACACTTATTGTTTTATATATTTTTCTTCCAGATCGACGCACCAACTGAATTCTTTGGAATAGCCAATCACCCATCATCTCAACCAGGATCAAGGGTGAACACAGTAAATCCAGTGCTCACTTAGAAATGAATTGCTTCGCTAACACAGCGATACCTTCAAAATGATAAAACAAGAATCATCGCTGATAAGTCTGATATGAAAGCCAAGATAGATGTTAAGAATAGTCATTCCATACTAACAGCATGAACGTAGTAGCATCAAAGCTGTAATTACGCACTAGTAAAGTCAGTAAACCAATAATCAATATTTGGAAAGTTTTTCATGCATACAATTTAAAATATTTGCTACAACAGTTTAAAACGTAAGAAAAAAACAACAACAATATTTTGTGTCAAATGAGATTTGTTATACAGTTTCAAATAATCATCAAATAAAGATAATAAATTAATAATTTCATGATGACACAAAATTTCAAAGAAAACGTTGTTGAGCACATTTATAGCACACAATATATATTTTTTTATCATTATCATCTTTCTACTACGAAAGCTTTTAAACGTAGGAAATTGCAGGGACAAAGCTTTTAAAGATTACCCATTCCAATATAGTACCTCGAAAATAATTATAGTCGATTCCATACTGGCCTCTATACGTTTTATCCCCGGGGGTGGTAACGGATGTTTACGGGCAAATAAAATTTATATAATTTGTACCCTGCGATATAGTGCACGCACTAAAAGACTTAAAAGTGTGCAACATAAATACCACTAAACAGTGCTATTTTATGCTAATTCTATTGTTTCCTTTTGTTGAATTAGTGCTATTTACCGCTAAATAGTGACAAGTGTTGCACACTTTTAGTGCGTGCACTCTAAAACTATATCTAGGATAGCTTCAGTTATAGTTAACCAGTCGTGAAAATAGCTTTATATTCTCGAAGCAAAAAAGGCTTATAAAATGTAATGATAAGCCAAAAAGAACACAATTATAGCCATATAAAAACAATTTACGTATTAAACTTGATAAACAAACCTATTAATCGTTGTATTGTTATATTACATGCACTTATAGTTAAAACTAAACAGGAGAAGAGATGACCGGGAAGACACGCCGGGGTGGGACATCATTTTGTACGCAATAGTCAGATTGTCAAGGTAGATGGTCTGATGTAAAGGGATATGAAAGACAAAAGCAGAATAAAAAAACAACATATAACAACAAATAACATTAAAACAACATATAACAACAACAACAAATAACATTAAAACAACATATAACAACAACAACAAATAACATTAAAACAACATATAACAACAACAACAAATAACAGCATAAATAAAGACAACAGCATATAACAACAACAACTAACATTTAAACAACATATAACAACAACAACAAATATCAGCATAAACAACGACAACAGCATATAACAACAACAAATAACATTAAAACAACATAACAACAACAAATAACAGCATAAACAACGATAACAGCATATAAAAACAACAATTCGTGTAAAATATTAGATTTTTAATTATATTTTTTGTCATAACAAACAATAGGGAGCGTTGCGTGACGATTAAAAAAAAAAATAATGGGAAACTACTTTTCTTAGTGACGTCTTTATTTATTAATAGATTTACAGTTAATTCAACAAAACACTAGCAACACAAAGAAAACTATCTTCAATATAAATACTACCGTGTAAAATGATGGTGATGTCTACTCAATTATGCACACAGGCAGGAACATTCGTAATTATAAAAATATTGCATTTCTCTTTAAATCAAAAAAAGTTCAACATCAAAGCCATGAATCACATAGACGCTATCGCAAGCAAAGGTGACATTACGAAGGAGTTCTTCCCAAGAAGAAAATAAGGAAATCAGAAAAGGAATCCTTAGCGACGATACGAAGACCAAGCTCCGTTTTCAGCCGTCGGCTGAATAAAGCTGAGCCTACTAGAACCGGTTATGAAGCAGTCATAAAAAAGAGTTTCGTATTACAGTTTTGCAAGGTTTTACAAGTTAGACAAGTTCAGCTCACGTGACCTTCAATTGCAAATCAATTAGCCGGAGACTGGATAAATTCTATTACATTTTCTTAATAGTAAACTTAAACAAACAGCCACATAAATTAATAATATTATTAATTACTATTAGCTCTAAGATTATGATACGCAATCGACTGACCTGCAGCCAATTGTTTTAGCTACAAAATATGTGCTTTTTGCTAATTATTTAGGTTAGATATTTGCCATCGTAAACGTCAACCAATTTGTCACTAATCTGGTTAGACTTCCAGCTAAAGAGAACGAGTTTCGATGAATCGATTTATTTAGTAATTACTAATCAGTCTTGCTGCAATTTAGACAGTTACTGAAATTCACAAATTCGCTGATTCGCTTTGTCAAAGGATATATCAGTTTCTATTTACTCCATTATTATCTTCGTTACGTTTTAGAGTATCGGTAGCTTATAGATGGGCATCTCCCGCCCTTAGTTTATATTAACACAGAACTTCAGCCCCATCATGCATCACGAGACCCTAAGTGCGTCAGCACCAGAGGCTATTCTCGCTACAATGACAAGTGAGAGGAAGAACGAAAGAAAGAATGGTCCACCGCAAGTTCTTGTACAACATAATCCAATGGCTATGCATCGTTTAACTAAGTATTTCCACTTATCTTCCAGGTACCCACGCAGTCTTGTGCTAAAACTTTACAATTGAATAGAATTCTTCTGCTCTATTCTTGTGCATTACATTGATTATAAGGCTGGAATAAGCACATTTGAGTCATTGGCGATTGAAAGACGCTGAAATGGAAATGTTTGGCGTCAAGATAAGGATTTTTCAATCCTGAGAATAGAGGACGTTTTTTTCCGTTTATTTCTTGAAGCCTGTTTATACGAGTTTCAGCTAAATGGCAAGTATGGCACAAATTGTTCATATTTGTTAAGTCTGGCCTTTACTTGAAAATAGACGTAAGCATAAGTGTAAGTTTTGTCCTCGTCGCGAATTAAGGCGAGATAAGAAAAAAAGCAAAGTTTTTTATGTTTGACCGCTTATGCTTGCGTTTATTTCACTAGTGAGGACCATATCATATCTATCTACGGCCACAATTCTCAGAAAAATTCGATGAAAACTTACAGAGACTGCAGTGAGTGACTTTACCAAACTGGCAGCCATTTTGAATTGACAGGAAACCCCCCAAAAATGAATACACAGGAACCCCGACGAACGACAGTAATTGTTTGATATACAGGCTTTATGAAAGAAAGGGGAATTTATAACACCAACCTGGAATGCGTTCATGTGTCCATCGATTCTTCGCCTCTCTCTTCGGGTGTACTCTGTTCGCTCACAACATCATCTTCTTGAACACCGTCATCACTGTCGGGTTTACGTCGTTCGTAGAACAACACATATGCAGCCTTTGACTGAATATAAAATATTCAAGTTATATTAATAATTGGTGCTATATAAAAAAATGTATAGATAGATGAATAAATGCACTGGTGTGAATCAGTGAATGAATGAATGAATGAATGAATGAATGAATGAATGAATGAATGAATGAATGAATGAATGAATGAATGAATGAATGAATGAATGAATGAATGAATGAATGAATGAATGAATGAATGAATGAATGAATGAATGAATGAATGAATGAATGAATGAATGAATGAATGAATGAATGAATGAATGAATGAATGAATGAATGAATGAATGAATGAATGAATGAATGAATGAATGAATGAATAGACCTTCCCTGCATCTGCTTGACTGGCCACAAAACAATAGATTCACACAGAGGCTGTATTGTATAAATCCATACATTCTCTGTATTTTATACACTCCAGCCTCGACGTAAATATATTGTTTTGTAGCCAGTCAAGCGAATGCAGGGAAGGTCTATTAACGAACGAACAAACAAACAAACGGATTAATGAACGGTAAAATGTACTTTTGTCTTGATAACAAATCCCATATTTCATACCACAATTTGGTTTTCACTGATGGGCGTTACACTGCTGTCATCATAAGAATACCACTGTTGATCTTCATGATTCTTGGCGTATGCTGTATCTATTACATGAATACAAGAACTAAGTACATGGGTGCGTTTGTTTACAATATTTTACTCATTAGAATATGGGATGGACCATTAGATATTTGAGGGGGGGTTGAGCAAACACCAAAAAAAAATCAAGCAAAGCCTTAACCAGAAAAAAAACCATGGTATGGTGAGGAAGAAAATATCTTGCACAACAATAATATGGAAAAAAGTATCCTTAAAAAAATTGCCCAAACATCCACCCCCTCCTCAAATATCTAATGGTCGATCCCTAAATAGAATAAATTGCATATTGCACATTCTTTGTAAAATATAGAAATTTTTAAACTTACTTCACAACAAACCTATTGCATGCTTGCATTTTAATAATGAGTTAGTTTAATTATAATGTTCTTTAAATATTCAGAACAGTTTTGGACAGGTGTAAATGTGGCTCAAAAGTGGAATTGAATGCTAATGAAGCAAAACGTAAACAATCACGATACATCAGCCTATATCTTATGTACTACAGACTTTAAACAGATACTTACAATGTCCACCGCCCATTCCTCCATAGTGGTTCTAAAAATTGAAAAGATATACATTACAGACATACATGGAATCAATGTCTTTCATTATCTCTCTGAAGTATTTTTCTACTATTGTGTGTTTCATTCACATATTTTTTATTGTTAACACTTACCGATACAGCAATGAGGTCATATTTGGAAGGCGCAGCATTCTTACACTTTACATATGCAGACATATCCAAACCCCTATAGGTCAAACAAAAATAATCAACACTAGTATCAAGTACAAAAAAACACTAACATAAATAAATTAATGTTTTGCAACTTTTAATATCTTCAATTTTCAAATTTTAAATATATCTAAATCAATATGGTCAATATAATTTTCACAAAAAAAAACGATTAACTAACCTTAGAGGGAAATCAACCAATGCATCAAGTTTATCTCTCCAGAAACTGAAAAAGACACAATAATTGAAGAAAGATGATGCTCCATGTGGTTATGATGATGATTATAGTATGATTGGTCATAATGATGTTAGCATGATTGATGATGACAATATCATGATTGGTCATGATGATGATGATAGTATGATTGATGATGATACTATGATTGATAATGACATTGTGATTGATGATGACAATGATAATATAATTGATCATGATGATGATGATGATAGTATGACTGATGACTATGATGATGATATTATGATTGATGATGATGATAATATTATGATGGTCTTGGTATTCACAGTGAATCATGATGACATGATGATCATAATAGCAATGATGAGCATCTTACCTAGTGTAAGAGAAGCGTTTTAGATGTACAACCAACACTTCAGGTAATGACCACAAATCTAGCTCCTTCGTTGCCTGCTTGTGGTCTTTGCAAACTGGACAGTACCTAACAATGAAAAAATAATAATTATAATAACAATCTGATGATAAATGAGAAACTACGGGTCTTTCAACAGATGAATAGCACACTAAGAAGAGTAATATAAACAAAACATCAAGTGCCAATTCTATTTAATATAACACAGGATCTTTTCAATGGCAGCACTAAATGATTGAATATTCATCAAGATACTTTATCCTTGATGCAGATTAAGAGAAATACTCCGTGGTTGTTTTCAATGCAACTCAATTCAGCATGTAATAAAAAATGTTGTCATTGGTTTTCCTAAAACACTCACCATAGATCGTTGACTCCAAGTTCTTCTCTTGTTGAAAACAGCTCTATACAGTCACTAAGGTTGACAACATTCTTCCTTTGACTTAGCTTTCTTGTCATACTATCATGTTCCTTGGTATCCTAATAGAAGATGAAAACGTAGGTAATATAGCATAGGTTATATAAAGGCAGCTCAATGGCTGATGTGGAAAAAATAGCTGTAATCAGAAGAAATATAAAATTAATGTTCTTATCTTGTGACTGCCATGCTAGTAAATTGATTTTCATATAAAAGTTATAATAACATTAATCAAAAGAAAAATATAGTCAAGTTGGGTGAGTATGTTTGGTCTTGATTTAAATAAAGATCTAACATGACTTTCTCCCAAAACTCTTTGGCTGACCAATTGAGATCTTGTCTAGAAATCAGTGGCAGTTCCAGGGGGTTCCACGGAACCCTCAAGCAACGTGTGCCTAAAGAATTTTGAGGCTTTGTGAAGTGCGCTGCATAACAACATTCACATTACATTTGGTAGAGTACAGGCGGTAATGTCAGTAGTGAAAGTGCTGTGTGAAACCAACTTTTTAAATCAGCCATTACACTGGATGAAACATTTACAAAAATGTGCAAAACTAAAGTCGTTTTCACAAAGCCATCAAATACACTTCAGCATAATATTAAATGTTATTCGACTTTACTGTCTGCATTATATTGTGAGTTGTTCTTGAGTTTATATTCAACTTGTTATACTCTATTCCACTTCAGTAATTACACATTAGCTAGGACATGTCGTTTTATAGGTTTTTGAAAACCACTGTCTTCAATAAAGTAACAAAGTCCAACAAGAGTCTTACCAGTGCCAAATGGGTGTTGTAATGTTTATCTTTCATTTTAGAATTCCAGTCAAGAGAGAGATAGCTTTGACCTGCCAATAATGAAAAATAACCATATTTAGTTACTGATAGCTGTAGACAAAACAAAGTCTGGATCTGCAGAATACCATATATAGAGGATATTACATGGCCGCGCGGAGATACGGATTTTATCTTCGAGTGTTGAAAATATCTAACGAGTGAACGAAGTGAACGAGTTAGATATTTTCAACACGAGAAGATAAAATTCGTATCTCCAAGTGCCCATGTAATATTCTGTTTATTATAAAAACTCCAGTGAAATAGAAATATTCAATTTAAAACAATATTTTTTTATTGGCGTTTGGTAACGTGTTATTTTCACACGTGAAAATAACATGTTATTTTCACGTGTGAAAATATCAATTTTTCGCGCGAGAGATCACCTGATATTTCACTGGAGTTGATATAATAATGACAATTATTATTATTCTATGACTTGCTTTGTCTTGTATCTATATCTGCCAATATCACTCATTCTCATTTTATAGGAGAGTATTATTTATGAAAATGGTATTACGCTAACAATACTGCTACTATCAAATAAATATTATAGGACAATGTTTTTATTATTATTATCATAATTTAATATATATAATTTATTATTATAGTATCATAATAACTGTTATCCAGTCATACCAAATCCTGACTCAAATCCTTCATCAGTGTAGTTTTTAATATGTAGTTCTTACAACTTTCAGAAACATGAATATTACAGATTTTAATCTTCGACTGTAAATGTTTTGGAAAACTTGTGCAGTTTTCAAGAGTTTCAATATTGTTACATTTATTGTTACCTGTAAGTTTGATAACCTTATCATCATCTGATAATGGTTGTATGTCGTTAGTTCCATACATGTTGACCAGGGTAAGGTTGAATAGAGAACCTGGACTGTTCTTAGTGTTTCCTTGTGTCTGTGTGGACTTCTTAGTGCTGTCATTAGAATTGTCATCAATGCTTTCTCCCTACAGTACCAAGCAAATAGCATTACATTGTATCATCCATTAATTTGTTATCTTAAAATACATTATCAATAATAATACTTAATTATTATTCCCTAATAAATACTAAAAAACACCGTAAAGGTAGAGTGCATGCACTAAAAGTGTGCAACAGTTATTACTATTCACAATAGAATTAGCATAAAATAGCACTATTTAGTGGTATTTATGTTGCACACTTTTAGTGTGTGCACTCTATTTTCAAGTCCTGATAAAGTTCTTGCTCATATTTTATCTGTTCCATGAAATCATCACTTTCTTTATATCAAATTGTTTTCTACATGTTCCAGATTTTCCAGAGAAGGATAACCACTTTCATTTTAACTTCATTTGATGTTCACAGCACACTTGTAACATGTGACTAACATGCTGATGACTTGTACATTGATATTTAGAACTGGATTTCAATTTTGTTCTTAAGTAAGGTACATTTTACATAGAGCTGCGAAATTGTGATGACTATAAATGTTTTGATAATGCTTGTCTGACAGAGCATGTTTTATGGTGATGTCACAGAACAATGAGTGAGTAAGACAATTAAAACAAGTGTCAGAGTTGTTGGCAAGGGAACCTTTAATCCTTATATTGAAACAAAGCTGAATAACCGATGGCTCTCTTATTGGCTTATGATACAAATTGATCAAATCAGTATAGTACAAGACAGGGACTGCAGAGAGGGAGGGGCTGGGGGGCTGCATCCCTCCCCCCACTTTTTAATGCTAAAGAATAAAAATACAAATAAAAAAATAATTATAATTATCCTCAAAAGCTTCTTTTTTAAAACTCTGCAGTCCCTGCAAGAGCATGATTGTGTTCAAATTAATCATATTGAACTTATTTCAGTTTAATATTTATTTATTCATTTGCTTCTAATTTTCCGTACTTACATTAACTGTGTCCTTATCATGAACAGATCTTTGGTATTCTCTCTCAATTTCTTCATCACTTCCCTCAGTTTGGTTGTCATTCATCTCAACATCACCATTTTCAATTTCATCAGGAACACTCTCATCTTCATTGATTTCATCAGGAACATTCAAAAATCGCCTACAAAAAGGTGCATATCGGAAGTGTGTATACTAACAAAATATACTTTTAAAAAGGTGTTTCTATTAAAGGAAAATGTGCTATTAAATAAATATATCTGTTTGACTTTTTCAGTCTTTTAATACTGATTAGATATGATCATTGGTGGTATTTTCTATGAATTGTATTTTTAATGATTGTACCATTCAAATCTGACCATTTTAATCTTATCTGTGATTTTAAACAATTAGATGGTGTGACTGTCACAGGTACATGTATGTCCTAGAGCCTAGCCAATCAGAACATGTTATTCAATAGCATGTCAATTTTGATTGGCTGGAGATTGGGATAGCCCTGTCACACAAAATTCTGTAAAATCTCTCTCCATATTAAAATGGCAAAATACAATTAATATAAATAGTATTAACATTGTTTTCTGTTCTTTTTCCCTACCTTATTTTGTTCATGGCAGCATTGTATATAGTTTTGAATGTTGCCTTTTTCTTTGGCAGTGTAAGGAACATTGGATTACCAAACAGAATCTTGGAACTGTGACTGTAGTTAGCTACTCTTGATCTGAAACACAAGCAGAGGGGAATTTTAATTACAAGATGACTTATGTTTTTACAATAAAATTACTACAACTGACTCTCTGTGAACGACCAACCCACATTCCATAAGCAACCACCTTTTGAATGTCCAATATTGTGTCCCCTACAAACTATTGGGAAAAAAAAACTCCCTTGGCAATTGTACCTCTTTTCTCTGCTATACACTGGAATAGTGATTGTCTCTGGGTCTTCAAAGTTTTCTGCCATTTCATATCTACAGTATTGATTACATATTAATTAATAATCATGGTATTTACAAAATACATGTATATTTTGGAATAAAATAATAGTCATTAAGTATCATCATGTCCATCAACTTCATTGTGATTATTCAACTACAATTCAAAATGCCTACAACATTCCTACTTAAAACTTCTTTTTGAAAATAATAACTTACACATAAATGTCATCCCTTTCAAGTATTTGAGTCAAAAAATCCTTTGGTTTGAACACTTTATGGAGACGATGATTGTATACATCACAGACAATCAGCTAAAACAAATAAAAACAACCATTATTGTATTGTCATCACCAATGTTGTGTAGTACATTATATTGAAACCCAAACATTCAAGGCTGGGTTGTACAAAGCCCTATTAGCACTAATCCTGGGTTAAACCTAACCCTGGATTCATGAAAACATTAGTACAACATAATTTCATCACAGTCATGATTCTACATCCTTGGCATCCCAGTTGTATACTCGAAACTTGCTCCCTGACAAAATCTAAGAGCTATAAAGGATGAATATCATATACATTTTGTTTCATTGATGGAAGAGATTCACTGACCGTAGTTGGTAATAATACAACCATGCAAATCTGGCAGCAATAAATACTATACTCACCCTGTTTTTGTCAAGAGTAGTTTCCTTGCATAAGGCATCTAATAGGTCACTGATAGTTCCCATCTTAGGCACAGAAACCTTGTACTTAAAAAAATGAACAAATAAACATATAAACAAGTTAATGAATTAATGAATAAATAAATAAAAATACACCATTACGCACACAAACAAATGAATGAATGAATGAATGAATGAATGAATGATTGAATGAATGAATGAATGAATGAATGAATGAATGAATGAATGATTTTCCAAGTAGACAGACAGAAAAAAATTGAGAGCATGTAACCACATTTTGTGTTTCAATTCCCTTGAGAGTTTCTGGTCAAATGAGATCAAAAGAGTTTCTGGTTTCTAATCTAGCTGGCATAATAATATTATAACATATATTACTATATATTATAACATATATTAGTATCATATGACTATTAAACATACCTCTGTAGGCTTTTCCAGTGGGTCATCTCTGATTAACAACAACTCAATGAACCTTTCCTTCTTGACTGGTAGTGGTAGTGACAGGTAGCAAAATGGATCAAATGTCACTGAAACCTGGTTAGGAAAAAAATATTCACCAATTGAAAATGACATTATGATAAATCATGCCAGACTCTTTATCATGCATCTCCTTTGGGTTCCCTGTATCAAGCAAAACTGACCAAGAGCTACTGAAAACTAGTCTTAAAAAGACTGTGGGGGTGGGGGCCCTTCACTGCATCCACAACAAATCCAAATGGCACAAAAATATCATTAGAGCCCAAATAAAGAAAGGAGTAGCCTGCAGATGATTAAAATTATGATATTGACTGTTTGACTTACTTTACCACATTCTGGACAAATAAGTGTAGACTTGAACTGACCATGGAAGATGTCAACAATGATGGAGTCATTTCTTTGTAAATGGTTATGCCAGGCTTCTTGTGCTACTTCCTAGATAATGTAAATAACACAAACCAAAATAATAACTAAGTGTAAAGAAACCTGTCAGATGTAAATTGCATAATAGAAATGAGAGTAAATCAACTTGAATGAACAAGCAAACAAACATCAATAAGTATATTCTTGATCGAAGGGAAGAAGGAAGTAATAATGGAAGCAAGCAAGGAAGAAAGTAAGGATGGAATCAAAGAAGGAATCAAGCAAGGAAAAAAGAAATGAAGGAAGGAAGGAAAGTAGGAAGGAAGCAAGCAAGGAAGGAAGGGAGGATGGAAGGGAGGAAAGAAGGAAGGGAGGAAAAAAGGAAGGCAAAAAGGAATCAATGAACGAATCAAGGAAGCAATCAATAAAGGAGGCAAGGAAGCAAGCAAGGAAGGATGTAGCTTGATAATATTGTAAGTCACAAACCTCATCAGGTCTGTCACCAGCATCATCTATTTCAATATATGGCTTTTTCTTGATCCTATTCAAATCTTCATGCAACCCATCCAATAAAAATGCTAACAATTCATGGGAATCTTGCTGCTGATATCCAGAAAACTGAGGAGCAAATCTACCAACTTGCATTTTAAAGTTCCTGGGTGACACAGAAGAATAATTCCCTGACCAAAGCTGCTCAAGAAGATCAGCATATGCCTTGGCAATTTCACCACGCATACCCAGAGGATTGTCAAAATTCAATTCTGATTTGTATTGGTCTGACAGAAAGTACTTAGTAAGTCTCATGGTGTTACTGAGACACTGTAATCCTGAGTTCATAAAACAAGTGTTTCCTAAATTGCCAAGTCCAGTTAAGCCTGCTTTTGTCTTTATTGACTTCCTTTCATTGTAATTCATGCCCCAGGAACTTCCCGATCCATATGATCTAAAAACAAAAAGAATACCTTTCAATTTGTGATAATTGTTGGTGTATAAAGATTTAGCATTCAATAATTTGTATTATTAATATTTTTATTAGTACTTTTTTTCATTAATTGCATAGAGATATACATGCAGTTGTTTTCATTGGCAACCAAATGACCATTAAAATTAAAATAATTCATGAATAATGTTTTATTGATTCATAAAATCAAAAGTTTTAGTTTTCCATGTTTGATGCTCTGACAAAAACAGGAGCGAAACCACAATAAGCAGCGACCAGACAAAAAAAAAACCTTAGGTTGAAACCTACCCAAATGTGCCAGAGGATAAACCATAGCTGCTTGTACTGGATGTGTCACTACTTGATGTTATCTACAATCAAAGTAATTTAGTTGATCATCAAAACGTGGAAGAGAGTCTTACCGAATGAAAATTAAAATATTTTAGAATTTGTCTTAATATATTACAGAGGAAATTACATGGGTGCACAGGGATACGAAATTTATCTTCAAGTGTTGAAAAAATATCAAAAAATTTTCAACTCAAGAGGATAAATTTCCTATCTCAAACGCACATGTAATATTCTGTTTATCATAAAATTATCCATAAAATCAACTTCTGAAGATTCATAGGCGTAACCATAGTAATGATACTTTTTGAAAAGGAGAAATATTGGTATTTTATAGAAACTTCCATGATAATATATTGCATTTAGACAGTATATCAAATGATGATGTAAAATAGATGTACTTACAGTTGATGAAGAGTAGGAGCTGTGGATAAGAAAGCAGGGACAATCATTCAGTAAAATTGTGTTAGTAATGTAATGTGGTGCTTATATAGCGCATTTCACTCAGTCTCAATGCGCTTTACAATCTTTTTAATATTTATAGTATGTAATCCGGATTTACAAGCATGAGGTTGATTAGTAATTAGTATGTATTAGTGTAGGCCTATCACCGAGGATGGTCGTACCTGCGTCCTCAGTCGTTCTTTTACGTCCCCCCGTTAATGGTTAATGTGTAGTGTGGCGAGACGGGACCTCCAGTTTTATCGTCCTTATCCGAGAAGACGCGAACCCTTACAATTATAAATCGAAGAACATTCTCCTCAATTATTTAAAGACCCTGAGTGATGGTCCGGTTGAGGGTTCGAACCCGCAGCCTCCCGGTTAACAGCCAACGCTCTCCAAACTGAGCTAACCTGTTAATCGGTTACAGTTAGTCACAGATAAATTGTCACTCAATATTGAACCAACTTTTAATTATACGTTATTTTTTACCAATTGTATACATCACGCTACATACATAACTCACAGAAAAGTGGACTGTGGGGGGGGGGGGGGTGGGTAAGTGTATGCTTGATGATGATTTTAATTTGTTTCAATCTGTTTCTATTCCTTTAATTACATTCAATAGAATGCATTTTTATCTATC
Organism: Diadumene lineata; assembly: GCA_918843875.1. Classification (NCBI taxonomy): domain Eukaryota; kingdom Metazoa; phylum Cnidaria; class Anthozoa; order Actiniaria; family Diadumenidae; genus Diadumene; species Diadumene lineata. Next base: position 28,389,819 of record OU974070.1, read on the forward strand.
TGTCTACCTTTTGTTGTTACTTCTTTGCCATGAACCATCTTCATTCTTTTGTTCGATTACCAACATCTACAACATAAATCACAAAATCAGAATCAACAAACTTAACAGAAATGGTTTCCAAATATTTTAAATTACGTGGAGAGAGAGAGAGAGAGAGAGAGAGAGAGAGAGAGAGAGAGAGGGGGGGGGGGTAAGTCTTAATACAGTAAACCAAACTTCTCAGTACTTAGATTGACTAGCAAATTAACCATTAATAACGCAAAAGTATGTATTATATTGCTGATTAATGAATTGAAAAAAAAAATATGATTTTTTATCACCTGTCCTTGGTACAATCCAACATCCTGCACAGTCTGACTTTTGTTACCAAGCAGTTCAAATGTATTCCTCATGTATTTATTCCATAATCTCGTCTCTGCTTCTTTAGGGATATTAAATATCTCTTTCATGACATTTTCAATGTGTTCTGAAATTATGAAAAAAATAATTTCTTAGATTACATTTAGAATACATTTTGGATAAAATTATTAGAGAAAACTTCACTATAAAGGATGATTACAGGTACATATTGTTATGTGGGAGAAGTTAAAAACTATAGTATTTGAGCGTGTAGTGGAAGCTAAGTAAACTGGATACTTAATGAGTCAAGGAAGAAGTGAGGAAGGATGCTGAAGACCTTATGAACCACCAAGTTGAGAAGTAGATACCGTAAGTCAAGATGAAGGTGATGATAAATGTATAACATTTTTATTCACTCTGCTGCATGAAAATGATTAATACTGTACTAGTACAAGCTTACCCAAAGTATCGGCCTTGCTGAACTGTCTTGTTAACACATTATCCATAGCTGAATTCTCACACAACTTGAATTCAATCAGATATACTTCCACTTTACAATGCTTGACGTACATGCCATATTCAACAACCTTCCTGGCAATGGGTGGTTGATTCTCAACAATGCCATACCAAGAGACCAGTTTATTCCAGGCTTCCTCTGGTACAAGGTTATAGTAGAGTTCATCAATAAGATGTTCTTTGAGAGTCCAGTTTGGATCATCCTCTGAAGAGACATTTTAATTCATTTTTAAATAGTTTGACAGGGTTCATGTATTGTGGAGAACTTCAAAGTCATTTCCATGAGGGGGTATTTAAGGAGCAAAACAACCAAATAAACAGAACAAATTCAATTATGAATTTACATATTACAAGAAATTCAATATGGGACTTTTGAATAACATCTGAAGTAAACCAAAAATTAATTTGAAAAATGTCTATTATTGTAATAATAAAAGTGAAATGAAAAAGTAGAATTTAATCTTGAATGAGTGTAAGCTCTTGGAAAATTATCATGATACAAGCTCAGACAATATTGTACTGAATTGCATTGTGTATTGTTTTGTATTGTACAGTTTGTGTACCTCTAAAGAGATTAGTGTTGTCTAATGGGCCTGGGAAGTTAACCTGGTCACCAACACCATACACGTCCCAGCTATCAAAGCCAACATATTTCTTCCACTGTTTAAGCCAATGACATTCTATCAAATACCTACTGACAAAAAAACCTGGTCAGAAAAGCTGGAGGAGAAATCTTAGAGCCAGCGATATTGCATTGTTGTGGAATAAATATAAAATATAACATATAACAGAATAATTTTTCAGATTGAAGCAAAATATGTTGAGAAAATTAATGTTTCAGCTACACTGTGGGAATCTTCATCAGAATAAGGTTCAACAGTGATGTGTGAATCTAAAATCTAATTACAAGGAAGGTTATTTTGCACAATTTTGTACTTTAATTTAGACCATCATGAAATCAATCAATTCACAAACTGAAACAACTATATATACAAGAGAAATACAAATGAACATGGAGGTGAGAACATACTGTAAGCTCTTGAATTTTTAGTTAATTTATCAGATCACCATTTGATTTATGTCAGCATGTCATTTAGAGTGAACACACTAAAAGTGTGCAATAGTTGTCACTATTTAGTAGTAAATAGCACTAATTAAACAAAAGAAAACAATATAATTTGCATAAAATAGCGCTATTTAGTGGTTGAACACTTTTAGTGAGTGCACTCTACCTTCAACATTTTGCAGTGCTAGACAAGACAATTAGTGCTGACATTTGCAGCTGTTATTTCTTGTCTGATGCAACAGCAACTACAATCCATAATAACATGTACTTCAAGAGTGTCCTGCATACTCTACAGTGGTGCTATGCCAAAAGTCGCTCTCTTGTGTGTCTTATTATTTTCAGATCATTAGCACATTCAGACAAACCCCCAACACAATATAATGTACAAACAATACAAAATCATATAAATATTCAAACAAAAATGTAAATCTAAAATTTAAATGCCTCACTACGACGAACAAACTACAAAAATGGTCAATAAAAGGACAAAAATAATTAAAAATTCGGTAAATTGTTATGTGGTTATGAATAACTATCAAACGGACAATTATTTCATTCGATACTGATATCCTACTGACAATCATGTAAGTTACTTTTCGCAGAAATGGCGAAAGCCTCTTGTTAAAAATTACCATCTCATAAATAAGTCTCATCTCTTAAAACCTGCATATTCAAATCTCTACATAATATAAACGGTTTACTATCAAATAAGACAACTTTTCGGTGTTGTTTGATTGAATTTCTGTTGGATGACATTCGTATTCCTGGCACTTCCGTGCTGAAATTCGCCGGTATTCTGTTAAACAAAAAGCACGTTAAAACACATTCAAAAGAAACTAAATCTTACCATGTGTCTCCTTTCCTTAAAGTTTTATTTAAAAGTTCTCCAATTTCATTTTTCTGAGTTTCTAAGTCGGGAATATTCTGTGAATTTGTTTCATTTTCTTCTACATCTTCTTGTCTCTCTGAATCGGCCATTTTGGAAATGACGTCATTAAGAACTCCACCAAGGACATCCAAGCGAGGCAATTAGTGAAAAATTCTTGGTGGGGAGATGCTGGGGATCTGGTGGGGTAGGGTGCGTTCTCCAACGGTTTGTGTAAAAGACCAGGAAAAAACAAACACAAACAACAGCAACAACAACAACAAAAACATTGTAGAAATATCAACGACAAGTAATCAGCCACTCATGATTAGTGTTGATACAAGCAAGGGGCATTGATTTAATTTTTGACTTTTTAGAAGAATATAGACACAAAACCCAGAAGGTATTTTATGACATGGACAGTTGTCTTTATATTATTATTATATTACTCCAGCATAATAAATTCTAGGCACAGGGTCCTATCCACCCTCCCCACCCCTGTCATTTATCTCCAAACCAAAAACAAATAAAAAATATCATCAATCTCAGAAAATTAGCAGGGCAACTTCTCCATGTCATGTAATATAGTTTATCCCCCAGGCAAAGCTACATTATATTACAAAATGGAAGAAAGAAAGAAAAAATTAAAAGGAGAATTAAAAAAAGAAAGACTTGAGTTTCCATTATAAAAGCACTATAGACATTGACCATAGACTACTATATTTCTTGTGTTTTATTGTGGAGCAATTGCATTAGAACTACTATAACATCTTTATAGATGAATAACAAAATATTGTCTGTGATTTATATTTTTATGTACATAATTTTAGTGATGATATTGATTGTTTTGTAATTATACTAGGCATTGTAAAGGAAAATATGTCATTATGGATAAGCATGAATGACTAAATAGCTTTTTGACGATAATTGCACATATGGAGTTGACTTCTAGCTTTAAGGTTGGTACACACTACTTGACAAGTTGCTGTGACATGTCCCTGCAACAGGTCACCTCAGTGTACACTGGTTCAACATTCATTGCCTAGACATCTCTTTGGCCTGAGGGAGATTTGATTTCATTTGGCAAATCACAGCGACAAAATTCTGTCACAGCGACTACAATCTCCATCAAAATGCTTAGTACACACTGGGAAAAATTGTCACTGCGACCTGTCTCAGGGAAAAGTCACTACGACTTGCCGTCGTGTGTAACAACCTTTACACCATAGTATAGTTTCCCATTTTTATTGATTTCACCATTTTACTATTTTGCTATCAATGTCCACCTCATTAACTTTCACAAAACCTATATATGATTTACAGCTTGAAGCTGAAAAATATGACCAGTCAATAAGCTAACTGCTATAGATGTCTACTTTGCATTAGCACAATGTTTAGATTGCAGTGCAAATGATGACTGAAATGTAGGCTTAAAAGTATGAAAAATACTGATCACTGGATGGTCATAGTTTTGGGTATCTTGCTCTAATTTGGTTGACAACTAAGAGAATTCTCATATTGCTACTCCAAATCCCAGTTTAAATGCCATTTCTACCATGTTCTGAGGTATTTTACTGTGATAACAAACGTAGAACTCTCTGGGATGTTCATCTGGAAACAGTCGGCTACAAAATAAAACAAAAAAGAAAAACTTTTAGTTCAACAACGAGCAGGTGCTAATCTTTTTTGCAAAAGTGGGAAATAGCACAGTTAAAATATTGCTATAATATAGCTTGATATAGTGAGAAGTAGTACAGGACCCAAACATGGACTACTAGCTTGAATGCAAGATCAATGCTCTGTCGACTTAGTACAATCATACCGTACATCCTATAAGCCCCATATAAAGCAGCTGTCTTAGACTCATTAGGACAACATTACCAAATTGTATGCCCTAAGCAGCTGTCTTAGACTTATTAGTACAATATTTACAAATTGTAAGTCCTAAACAGCTGTCTTAGACTTATTAGTACAATGTTTACCAAATTGTATGTCCTAATAACAGCTGTCTTAGACTCATTAGTACAACATTACCAAATTGTACATCCTAAACAGCAGACTTATTAGTACAATATGTTTTCAAATTGTATGTCCTAAACAGCTGTCTTAGACTCATTAGTACAATGTTTACCAAATTGTATGTCCTTAACAAGTGTCTTAGACTCATTAGTACAATGTTTACCAAATTGTATGTCCTTAACAGCTGTCTTAGACTCATTAGTACAATATTTACAAATTGTACATCCTAAACAGCTGTCCTAGACTCATTAGCACACCCATATTGTACCTCCTACAAGCCCCATATTATGAAGTAACAATAAACAATCTTAGATTCATTAGTACAACCATAGTGTACCTCTAACAAGCCATGCAATGTTAAGTGGTAACAAAACAGCTGTCTTAGACTTGTTTCCATATTTTATTTTTTGACATGTACAGTAGACAAATGGACTCACCCAATTACCCAATATTTCAATGTGGGTGCAGTCTTTTTCTGTTCTGTAGTGTCTGGCATACGATGAAATAATACACCACGTTCGAGTGTGGTTTCTTGATATGGATTTGAAAAATTGGACTTATCTCTACTTTTGCTACTTGTTGATTTTAACCTCTGAAATACAAGAATGAATAAGTGGAATAAATCAATGGTGAATAGTAACACTCACTATGGCTATAAATATATATGAATAAATAAATGAGTGGATGGATGGATGGAATCAGAAACACTTGTAAATGTAGATGAATGAATGAATGAGTGCATGGAAGGATGGAATGAGAAACACTTGTAAATGTAGATGAATGAATGAATGAACGGATGGATGGATGGAATGAGAAACACTTGTAAAGGTACTAAGATGAATAAATGAATGAGTGGTTGATGGAATTAATTAAGGATGAATAGAAAAACTTGTGGATAAAGGGATGATGAGTGATAAATCTGTTCAATATATGAATTGTCACATAATCATTACTGAATAAATGATTGAGTGACTGACTATACAGATAAATGAATAAACAAATGAATAATAGACAGTCTAGAATAAACAGATGGATGGATGGAATGAACAGATGTATGGATGAATGAATAAATGATAATAATTTTTGAATGATTGATGAATAAATAATTAATAACAGAGATGCTACACCAGTCCTTTATATGGATTGAAGAGAAATAATTGATGGATGGAATGAACAGATGTACAGATGAATGAACAAACAATATTATTAATAATTGATAACAAATTAATAATAGCTAGGTCATACCTGTTTATAATATGGAAGAAAATATTTTCGAATAGTAAGACAAGTGTTGTAAAAATTCTGCATGACTTCAGTATGAACACTTCCAGATCTTGACACATTGTCCGTAGAGGTAGGACACATTAGAACTCCACTGAATGAATCAAAAGTTACATAGTTGAACAGGGTATTCTCTTTACCGAATGTCAATCTGGAAAAAAAGGAAGAAAATGATCATGTATAACAAATGATTAACTAAAATAAATTCAAACATTGGAAAAATGTGTCAAACACACAGTTTATCATTGAAATTGTTTCCCAATACCCAGCAACAGTTGTTGTGTTATAAAATAGATACACAAAAGCTGTGATTACATAAGTTATGAAACTAAATCAAGATAAAGCAGGTTTTTAACCGAGTATAAGAACTTGTCAAGCTTGCATTGAATAGTTTGATTTCAAAATTTTCTAGTTTGACTAAGATTCCTGTTTTGTTTTTATTTATGCCGAGGGAACAAATGACTAGTCACGCATTACCAGTTTAAAAAACAAAATGTTATTTAAATTGTATTGGCTTATATTTCTATAGAGAATATAGGTAAAAGTCCCAAGTGGATATACTTATTACATGTAGTATGAATTAAACCAAGCAAGTACCTGGAGTTGTTAGACTGTGCTAAGTCAAAAGGACTTTCAGTAAAACTCTTTCTCAAAGTTCCCACACAAGTTAAAGAAGATAATGATCTGTACGATCTTAGTTTGCCTTTAGCTGAGAGACTGTTTTGGCTACCAGAGCTATCAGAACCTCTCCGTTTGAATGGCAGACTACCACTGTCAGATGAATCAAGCTCATCACCTGGAACAAAAATATCACATAGAAAAAAAATATTAATAGGTAAATATATGTCAGGAATGTTTTATTAGCCAATAAAAAGGAAGTACAAATTGTTGTTTTGAGATTAGAGCTCATTTATTGTGTTGTCTGTGATTGGCAATGGTGGATCTAGGGGAGGGGTGCAGGGGGGATGTGCACCCCCTCCTGAAAGGATTTCATGTCTTTGTTTTCTTAAATATTTTTTTTTGCAAAAATAATTAATGACCTCAGTATTTCATGTCTACTGGGTAGTGCACCCCCTCCTGAAGATAGTGGACCCCTGGCTGAAAACAATCCTGGACCCTTGACCTTGAAACATTCCCTGAAAGATTATTGTCTGACAATGTTTATTTAATTAAGATAGTAAGCCATATGATGTGTTGCTGCATTACCAGGTAGTTTCAAGCTATCAAGGCTACCATATCTTCTGCCTTGTGGTGGGGTAGCTGGATTTGCAAGGTTGAAAGAGCTGTTGCGTTCACTTGTGGAGACAGTTGCAGAATTTGACAAAACAAGGTCAGCAGAAATGATTGGTGGGTTTGGTGCACTGCGAAGACTGATAAAACAAAACTATACTGAGTATTTATAGATAGCACATACATGATATCATAATCATTATTTGCAACAGCAACAAAAAAAACATTCATTTCTGGCATATCATAAAAGTATATCAGAATCACACTCTACTTAATACAAAAAGGGATTTTCAAGGATTTCAAGGACAAAGCATAAATTCAACACTGACCATCCACAACATTACCTTGCTTCACAAACTGATGATATATCCATTGTTTCTATCTGCATCAATGTATTTTTCAGCTGTTCCACATAGTAGGAATCTGGTCCTGGAAAGCCTTCAGCCCTATATAAACACAGGAAATAGTCAGAACATGGCACAAGTATCGTTACATCACAATTTTCTTAGGTGAACAAGTCTTACTTTCTCGCTACTCCTCCAGCCTCAAGCACTACACAAAGCAGCATATGCTTCTAAAAGTAAAATAGAAAAAAAAAAAGCAGTTGATAATGAGTGGTAAAATAATTATCCTAAATGGTAACCAGCTTTCTCTTTCAAGCTAACCATCCATCATAATTTGGTATGATTAATTGGTATAATATTCTAACCATGATGAACATCACATTGACCACCATCACTGGGCATTGTCACTATTAATACAAACAAGATTAGCGACTCACAATATAATAATTATTAAGTTCAGTACCTGTCCAACAATCAGCACAAAATGTCTACCAGATGGTTCCCTATATTCTGTTCTGTTGTCTCTTTTGTTATGCCGTCTGGTTAAAAATATCTACATTAAGAGCAAATCATTAAACAATATTAGTTTCATTATAGTTAAGTTACTTACAGAGTTTAAAGGTAAAGTTTTGCATTATTACTCTCACTCACAATTTTTTTTCACATTTTAATTCGTTTTCCTATTCATTTTGAAACAGATGCAAGATTTCAATAGTTGAATGGATTATCCACAAATGAAAGAAGATGAATATTAATAATAATGAATGGATGAATAGTTAATAATGGATAGATGAATGGACAAATGAACGTTGAATAAATGAGAAAAATAAACGAAAAAGATACATTGAGCACATTAAGAGTTTAAGAGTGAAGATTACTAGTTTTCTCACCTCTTTCCATACAACAAGTTGTCCTATTTTTTGTTTTTGTCCAACATCCAACAAACAATAATATTTACAATATAATAAAATATCTTGAAAATCCTCTGAAATTAAATGATTTGCCAACAGCATACCCTGAAACAAAACAATAACAATAATAATAATAATAACAACAACAATAATAATAATAATAATAATAATAATAATAATAATAATAATAATAATAATAATAATAATAATAATAATAATAATAATAATAATAATAATAATAATAATAATAATAATAATAATAACAATATTTAATGAATAATAATAAAAACACATATCAGGGGTCTAGCTACATGTAAGAATGACAACAACTGCTCACACATACCTTATAAAATATGCATGATCCTAAAATTGTGTATAATCTTCTAATTTGAAATAATTCATCTACAAGTTCACCATAATCAGCAGCCTCCAAGTCACTCAAGCAGCAGTTGATATTCACCTAAATGAGATTGAAATAATGATGATTAATGATGAGTAATGATGATTATAAAATTTAATGGTCGAAAGTGTAAAATCACACACACCTTCAAAGTATATGAGCGTCAGCTTTTTAAATTTCTGTGTATGATAGTTTCAATCAAAAAATAATTTGCATCTTCCCTTGTTATAATTAATTTGGCATTGATAAAGAATTTTAGTTGCAGAAGTTAGTGTGTCACATACCATTGACGTAGTTGGAAGATTTAGACACTGAACTCCAGGTAAGCATTCCAAAAAACTATAATTACTAAGAGTTGTCTTTCCTTTACTTGATGAGCCAGAAGAACGTCCTAATATGCTCTCAAATAAAAGTGAGAAGAAATGATCTAGTCTTTGTCTGTTACCTCTTCCACAAAATGCTCTGTAAAAATCAAAAGAAGGAAGTACATCATCCTCTATAGTAAGCCATCAACAAGGCAGCAACAACAAATTTATCTGCACCATTATTTACAAATATTATACAATATTATATCAAATATAATTTTATAATAAAATAATTAAACAATGATTAATAACAATTATTGCTAGGTTTCAAGGAACATACAAAGTTATATTTATGCTAGTGTCTCTTCATTTGTTCTATTAGTAAAAACACATATTGACTTGAAAACAACAGGGTTACCACTCATCTGACCATAATGTCAGAATGTTGTCCTTGGTGCTCACCTGTCAACTGTACCAAATACCACTTGAAGTACCTTGGTTATATCAGACACTAGTTGGTGAAGCTGTACCAGTGACACCCTGGATTAAAACAAATACAATAAATGTTTGAATATATTTCATTATAATTACATACATTGATTATCTTTTGTCTCACTTGAAGCATTATGACCACCAGTGACCATAAGCCAACATATTAATCTCAGATTATAAAATAACTGCATGTAAAAGTTCCACAACACTTACTTATCTGATGGAAGACATATAATCATCACTTGCTGCTTGCCAGTCTTGTGATAGCCAACATTCACCAGTTCCTTCTTTACCATAACTGTGGAGCTAAATAAGCAAATCACAATTCAATTTACTAATCAGTCAAACAATTGTCATAAACAGGGGTGGCAGAACATTAACTGCATGAAGGGGGGGACTATAATCCCCCACCCCTCCCCTCCTCATCCCCCACCCCAAAATTACAAAACAAAATTTTTTTAACTGTGTAAACTCATGCATTAATGTCCTTTAACAGTTCCGCCGTATAAAAAGTCAAACTATCTTAGTTCATATTTCTTGTCCAAAGTTTTGGATGTATTCTGGCAAATGTTCAACTCATCTTTGGAAAGGTTAGAAATCCCTGACAGACAGGGTAGAGCATAATTCATACCTTTGCGGAGTTGTACCGGTGACTGACACTAATAAATCACTCAATGTCAGAAATACACCCCTCAATGCTAGTAACTGTGTGGCTTCATCTGATGCAGGATTCTGGTAGAGAATATCCTATAAAAAACACACACACAATAATACAAACACAACATACAATAATTATTAACACACCCTTTGATTTTACAATATTGTAAGTTATATAATACTTACAAGGACACACAATCAAAATATCACTTTTTGCAATTTATTTTCAAGTGACTTTTTCACAATTAAACTATATCATCTTTTCATTGAAAATGAAAAAGTATAACTGTTTAATTATTATTAATTTAATACTATAAAGCGATGTCTGTATTTCACACCAATGAGTCACATGTGATCCTACCTTGTTGGGTTCATCATCTTCACTGCTTGTCATGCTAAGATAAAATACAGCATGTGGTTGATCTCTAAGATCAGTTCTTGTATTGCTACTGCCACTGGGTGGACCACTGATCAGTTTAATCAAATGACTATCATCTTTATTGACAGGAGCTGGCAACACCACTGGTTTAGGTGGATGCTGTGTTCTTTGAATTGTCAGGATGATCTACAAATTAGTGAGAAATAGTTAATCGTTAATAACATTGTCACATCTGGATCAGTAATCTAGTGATCATTGAAATTTGTACTATTGAAAGATTGTGTGATCAAATCCATTTGATGGCCAAACAGTCAACAATTCACATAGCATCAGACAACAGGAAGAACTGGTATTCATCAAAACTTCATTATTTTAATGCTTAAATAATACATCTACTAATAATGATTCAACATATAGCTGTATAATGATATTACTAACCTCCATAGGGCCTGTAATAGCTGCCAATATTGTATGCACATTGCTGGAGTTGAGATCTAGCTTATTTAATGATAGAATAATGTCTCCTATAATCAGAACAGAAAGAGTCCATGATCAGTCCACTACCAGTGTTTAAATGGCTACATGGAGTCATTTTCATATGAGTGGGAAACAGTAACTGGGGTAGCAGCTGTAATTTCTCAGAAAGCATTCAAATCACTTTTCATTTACCAACTCATGCAAAATTGACTCTATGGCTATCCTAGACAAAAATATCCACCTTGAGCTTGCAATAGACTGATGTCAATGAAACCCATAATAATATTTTACTTGATTAAATATTATTAATAATATTATCAATAATATTAAAGTTCAATACAATTGCTTTTGTTACTTCCCTCCATGGTAACTGGGGAAGTTTGACAGGAAAGCCAAACTTACATATCCAAACACAGGTAGACAATATTATGTTCATTTGTGTTGTGTAAATGAGGTCAATGGGTTGGATTGATAGCAGTCCACTGAAAACTGTACAACACAATTATTTACTTAGGTGACCAGGTAGCAAATAGTGGACATGAATTTATATGCAGCTAATTAAAGGAGCCATCTCAGGTTGTTATTGTTTACACACAAAATAACTTAAAAAAAAAACAGCAAATAAATAACAATTAATCATTTGGAGATTGAAAGCAAACTAGGATATTCAAGATTTTGTACATATTTTTCAACAGGTTCACTTGTGAAAACAAGCTGTGTCAAAAAAGGTCTGTGCAAAGAGTGTGATGCATCCTGGGTAAGATGGCGTCTTTAAAATACACTTCATATAATAATTGAATTCACCTATCTTAAGTTCTCCACATTTTAATGCTGGTCCATCAGGCACAAACCCCTTAATGTAAATCCTTGACCCAGAGTAGCTATCATTCTGAGAAAGCCGTCCTGTCTTATCACGGCCAGGAATGATACCAAGCAATGTTTCCAGATCTTGATGTCGTCCAGACCCAAGCTTTGGTGGTGAAACTATTAAATGTATATCTTTCTTTAATGAAGTTCTACTTGAGCTATGATTATCATGGTGGTGGTAATGTTTCTTAGACATGTCATGTCCATCAACTACAAGATTATTCTTCACGTTTTTCTCATCTGTTTTTTTCTCATTGTTTTTATCCCGTTTTAAATTAGGTAAAATTTTCTTGACATTGTTCAGCTTTTTGAAAACATCTTTGTCTTTGGCTTGCTTGTCTTTTCCTGCGTTTCCACTAATCTGTAAGTTGTCAATGCCATTTATTGGTGGTGGGGACGGTTCTCTTAGTGGTTCAATATAGAACAGGTCTCCTTTCTCGTTCACTTGTCCTACCCATGGAGGCTCTTCATAACTACAAACAAAATCAATGAGATTATAAACCAGAAATCTCTCTTTATGGATAAGAACAGAAAAAAAATTATGTTCTGTCAAGACAAAGATAGATTGCTTTAAGGCTGATTTACATGATGCAATAACTGCATTGCACAAAGAATTATTTGTTGAATGCGATTTGTAGTGAGGTTCAAAACCTTCTAAAACTAGATTGATCCAGTAGAAATTATGTTATCCACTTTTCTGGTATATCACACTTGCTCAGGTTGTTTCATTGTTTACAAAAAAATGTTTAGAAAATCAAGATTGATTTATTCTTGAGCTCGGGCCAATCATACTTCATAATAAACATTACAATAACAATAACAATAAACACAATAGCAATGTATTTGTAAGTATGTACAATATTCTATAAAACTGTATTATGTATCCAATATTTTGTATATCATTGCTATCTTAGACCTGATTGTAAATGGCATAATTTTGTTGATATCAAAAAAAGAGACAGCAGTTTTTGTCATATATTTGTTGTATACTATGCAATATTATTGAAATTTTATGCTATAAAAAAAAATCAGTGAACTAAAAATATAACTACTGTTTTGAAATAACAAAGCAGTCATCCAGTTTGGTCAGATTGTTATGGACTAAAATATTTATGGAATTTGAGATTTTACCAAACACTAATAAGAAGAACAAAACAGATTATGAAAGACATTGATATTGCATGGTAGACGAAAGTTTAGCTTTCTTCAAATGGTAACTTCTGAGAATTCGTGATTAATCAATGGATGTCCGTGTAAAATGACGACAACCAAAACAAACACACTACTTGAACTTGATGAAGTTTACAAGTTCAAGGCGTTAAGTTTATTAGAAAATTATACCAAAACTATTCAACGAAAAAATCATTAACTATATAACAATATCGATTAAACCATGGATGACCACACTCAAATGGAAATTATCCGCGATAATTGATAAATCGCGATTTTAAGAATTTTTATATCACATTTCAAACCGCGGAATCACAACAAGAAACCAGACCAGATTTCTTAGTGTTTCTAAATAATTGTAAAATATCAGCAGGAAATTAAAAGATAACGGAATAAGTGCATAACTATCTGATATAATGATGACCGTCCAGGATAAGAAGATTCAAAAATAAAGCAATAATTGTGGGTTTATACGAGCTGATTTAATACATACGAATCGTCTTCATCTTCAGATGAGGAAGAGTACGCATCTCGGCCGATTGGCTCCCGAAAATGCACGTTAGCTTCATGATATTCGGCATAGCGTGTTTCACGAGGGTCTCTCTGGTATCTTCGGTGATCATTGCCGTTGTATTCTTGGTACATTTTAAGTAAAGGTCGCGAATTCCTTCATCTTGCAGTCTTTCTCTGTACTACTCACTTCAAAGCGGCCGCCATGTTCGTTTTGCTTTACATCCGGGAGAGTTTTGTATACCAGATCCAGACCCCCTACCTAGAGCTCGAACAATATAGTGTTCGACGATAGTTAATATACTAACTATGGTTCGACACGCTTTAATTTTAGCTATCCGTAACCTTACGGCCATGGTTTGAAATCAGTAATGTTTTCCTGAACTTTGAGGTGTAGATTATTTGTGAACGGGATTTTTTTTAACTTTCTTTTAGATTACGAATTTTTAATTGTATTAAAACAATGCGCAGATGAAGGAAATAAAGGAAGATTATTTGGTCATGGCATGGCATTTCTGGTATAAAGTCTCTAATCTTGAATTTCCTGGATATTTCCTGTGATTCAGAATCCAGCTATTTCCAAACAAATGAGGGCTTATGTCTGTGAATCTCTTGTGGTAAACCCGCGGAACTCATCCATGTTATCAATTCGAAAACAAAAATGGAAACCAACCACAAACAAACAAGGCACCAAACTGTTACCGAATAAACTAGCTAACCAGGCGCCAAACGAACGAGCGAACGAACGAACGAACAAAACAAACAGACAATCAAACAAAGGAATGAACAAACAAACAGAAGAAGGAACGAACAAAAAAAAAACGCCTTTTCGTGCGTGTAAGTGCATGTTCTTGTCGTTCTCGCTCTGCTACATTTGCTGCTGAAAATTTGTGCGTTAATAGTTATATCGTGCGCAAATCCACAAAATAATCATATAATAAGAGGCCGGTTGTACGGAGATTAGATAAAGTTATCCACCTGATAAAAGTTATCCATTTGATTTTGTCCTGTGGATATAGTCTATCCGATGGATAGCGTTAACGTACAACCGGCCCCAGCGTAAACATCTTTGGGGCTCCCAGGCAATTCTCGAAGGCTCCAACAACTATATGGGTCTGGTACATGATTTAGATATATTGACCAACAATCCAAAAAGCTCCACCCTAATCTAATTATGCTGGGGACTTAGCCCCTTGGGCCGTCGGGCTTTAATTCTCAGACAACAGAGTTCAAGACCTGGCAATTCATGAGGAAAAGGAAACCGCGCGTAGGAAATAAAAATATACATAAACTGAAGTGTCCTTAAAATAACCATGAAGTCCGCTATTATTATAAGTATAGGCGTATGCTGGGTTTGTGTGGCTGTATTCTATCAAAATACATAAATCAAACACTTGAACTTATGAGCTATTGCGACAGCCATTCAAGTAAAGTTTCATTTTGCCTTCATGTCACCAGTATAAGAATGTTACATCAGTTTTTGCATTCACTAATTTAATTAGTTAAGTAAATGCAGTTTAGATTAGTTTTATCAACTAATCATGCAGATAGAAGAAACTAGAACTTTGCGCAATTAATAACATATTTTATCCTCACACTAGTTTTTCATACGAAGAAATAAACTCTATTTCTGATTCACTGAATTTTTTACGAAACATATGCATATACTATAGTACATCCCCTTTTAAAGTTACAACTAGTTTTCTACGGTCCAAGGTAATGAGCGTATCTCAACCAGCACCGTTTTGCACCTGGAACCGATAGTCTAAACACGTCGAATTATTTAACATGTTTTAACTAATCATTTTCGTAGATTTATATATCCTATAAACAATATAATTTCACATACATGTTGTGTCATTATATATAAAAATGTTGATATTGAAAATGTGTATAAATAAAAGAATTAACGTTATGCAATGAGTATGTTGACATCAAAGCTACCGTGACTCACATCATACACTATTCAAATCAAATTGAGGTATGCTGAAATCTCCTTTACGTACTTACCGGGTGCGAAGTATTTGCAGAAGTTTCAGTCTTTTGCAGTGTGATGTCCGTCTTCTGGGTTGCGGCCATCTTGAAACGGTGCTGCGGTGAAAAACGACGCTGTTGTCTTGACGCATTTGTCCGAGCTATCTCCTGCATAAAAACAAACACGTGATAATTACCGATAGTGAAATCAAATGTGACTTAACAGGCCAGAAGCCTAACGGTAGTTCACATTTCGGAATGACTTTATTGATTGAGAATGAACCTGCTTATTTTCTTACTTACTTATATATGATATAATACGTCATTACTTATTTTACTTACTTATGAATCAGTCCTATAGCTTATTTATCAATAACTTAGCTCATTCAGTTACATACTTACTTACTGCGTCTTTGACGGTTTTTTTTGTCACTTTAAAACTCTAACTGTTATGTTTGACGATACACCGTCCTTTGTATGCTACTGTGGTTCTAGTAATTAGTCATGACAGCTGTAGTCATTGCTTACTGGCAGAAGTCTATGCAGTCTGCCCTTTTCCTTCCCTCGGGCGTAACGTCAATGATATCCAAAATGCCCATGTCTTGCGGTTGCATATGAAGAACAAATAACATGGAATTCCAGTTAAACAGTTGACAAGAGAGGTCAAAAAGAAAAGATCTAGCCGCAGCGTTGAAAATCTATTAGAAACGAGAGTTTGCGTCGATCTCAGTTCAAGTACGTACCAATGGATAATTTTCAGAAGTTGTGCCTTTTGCTATTTCTGTCGCGGGATTGTAAACTCATCCAGACCATCCAGGCTATAGGTTATGTCAGAGTAGGGCACAGAGGAAAATATTTCGAAATAATATGTATTTATGTCATCCTAGGTTAATTACAAACCATTCACATTCTTGGGGGGGAGGGGGGGGAGCGTAGTATCAAGATCGAGTAAATTACATACGTCGTTGTCAAAAAAAAACTGTAGTTATAAAAAAATAATATAGTTATTCTTAAAAAGGTTGTCCTGTTGAAATACTGATTTATCGAGAGAAGAACAATATCACTTAAAACAACGATACAAAGCTGCACAATGATATGGTCACATGTAATGTTATTTTGTACATTTTGAGCCGTCATTTCTTAAAAAATGAAAAAAAAAAAAAAAAAAAAAGAGAGATACGCAAATGACTAAATTGTCTTCCAACTGGACAACCATTTCAAGAATAGCTGCATACAGGCCGATATGCAGTTTCAGAAGGGCGTGGCAAACATTTTCAACCCCTGAAAAAAATGTCATTGCAAAAATGCTGGCGCGACAGTCGATTTCGGTAGCCTAAAAGATACTTCTATCTAGACACCCTTAGAGACACCTAGTCGTTGATTTGTTACCCCTAAGGCCACGTTTACACGAGCACACAAATTTTGCTGCATTTTTCTTCTTAAATATAATAATAATAATTTATTAGCTTATAACGCGCAAATATCAATATAATGCTTTTGACGTAGAAATTTTCGTAAAAATCGCAGCAAAACTAATTCACCGGTACACTCGATACTTATATCAGTCCACAATATAGTCCACAATAGTGACCTTTATGGCAAATCTAACAGTGGTAGGTGGGGAGGGGTGGTAAACTTGTCAGATACTCTTCTCTATGAATGTGCTAATGTGTCAATGATTGCAAACCTCTGGCACTGGTTCCAGTTGTGTCGTCTATAAATACTATTTACAGCCTGATTAATCAATTATGAAAACACTCGTGATTTCTTTTTAATTAGACTATCAACCCCGAAATCAGCACGCTAATGTTCTCCATATGCTGCGAGACGCCATTTTATTTATCCCTAAATACCGATAGCCTTTGCATGAAAAGACACAAGAAGTCTTGAATTACTGCACTAAAGTAATTAGTTTTCTTGATTATCGTGGAAACATCAAGGTTCTTTAAATTCCCTGCCCTTTTAATGTGTGTTTTTTTTACTTGGAACAATCTAACAGTATATAGATAAACGTAATTACATTAAATGGGTTGCAACTTCCGAAAAGAGATCAAATTCATTCCAGCTTAAGCTTGATTCGTTTTTGATGGCGACGGGAGTCGGCGGACTCATATACACATGGATTAATAATATTGATGTTTCATTATTGAGCTGTTTTGTCGTCTGCATGGCTAAAGTTGACCATGTTATTCAGCCATTCACCGTAAAAGCTGGGCTGTTCAAGAACATATGTTCTCCATCCCTCCAAACTATCAAGTCTCCTAATATAATACTGTCTTAAAACCATATCACGAATCACACTAATAAACTAACCTATTTTATGTATAATTACAACCCGATCGAAGCCTTTCGCGTATATATGAAATATAACTATTTCCAGTTTGATCAGTTAAAATTAATTCAAGTATATATATAACACGGTATGTTGTACATCCCTCATAAGTATCAGCCTAATAACATGATACTTAAATAATAATAATACTTATCATGCATCACAATGATAAATTAACCTATTTTATTTCTAATTACAGGCCAGTCGAATCCTTTCGCATACAAAATGATTATTACCATTTGATGCTAGTTCTTCTAAAGTATATATACGTCTCGAAGATATATGGAAAAATGCAACGGAAATTCGTTGAAGAATTATCGTATACTATCGACACACAATCTCTTAAGGCTATGTATTATCTACCATTTCTGTCCTCCGGCTAATTGGTGATAGTATTTAGCTAAAGGCTGCTCTACAATCAATTCATAAGCTCATTAATCTTCTTCGACTAAAATTATTTTTGTCTGTTTGCGTCGAGAGCATTTACCTCAAGCTAGCAGGTGAAAGAAAAGTCATCTAATCAACATAGATATGTCACGACCCCTTTTTTATGCAGCAAAACATAACATTTTATCCTCGAGTACTCGAGCCATGACTGTATAGCAATATGCAGAGAGACGAGAAAAAACTATTGAAGTCGTTTGGATGGCGATATTTTAATCGGCAACAAAAAGTTTAATTTTATTTAAGTTCACTATACCGAAAAAGAAAATAATAAATATATATATGCATCGAGCATTCTGGACGATAATCTTACCAGATATAAGCATCTGTTACCTACAAACTTCATAGCACGTAATAAAGGATAAAATTAAACGTTTTTAAAACAATTCTTAAACTCTAAAGCAATGTGCTACTCGGTACAATGTTAACTTGCATTTTATGCAGTCAAATCAGTAGTCAACTGAAGCAAATTTGTCATGAAGCATAGCTGACTCGACACGCATATGCATGGACACCTTTAAAAACGCATACTGAACTTCAAATAAACATATACAAAGCACATCTAAATTATTTTCCTTCTATCTACAGAATTGAGTCATACCAAAATATAATTTTTTCTCCAAGAATCTGCAAATTTTACACAAGCGCGCCGCTGTCGATTCTGCACGAATGTATGCATATCGACGCTTTCGTACTGAGCTTGAATTCGATGCGCGTTTTCATATATTTGTATGATGACCAACACAGCAATGGAACTTTTTGTTCAAAGTAACAATCAAATAGTTGCACACATTTGCGAAACAAGTGCATGTAATGTACCAAATACTTACTCTAGTTCAAAGTGAGATTGTACCTTTCCTTTCTCTGGAGCTTGTTCCAACTGAGTATAAAAACAAATTTTGCTCAAACCTTATAAAGTTTTATCACTTTATATAATAAACAAATAGAATCCTATGATTGAACCAAATTTCGTAGCTAGTATACTGTGGTCAATACGCGTCAAAAGTTTGAAAGATGACCCAGTAAAGAGCCTTTAGTAATCTGCAAGGCATACCAATGGTGTCACGTGGTCAGAAATTAAAAACACTGGCAACATTTAGCGTTTGGATATTTAGCAGCTCGTTTTACATTACTTTACGTGTTTTTCAGTCATTTTTGTCTCTAGCGAGTAAGAAAGGGAACAGGTATTATATTATATGAAAACCTAACGTTATTTTACCTAAACTAATTTTGGCACCTGCAAGACTTACATAAAGGTACAGAACTAAAAAGTACTTGTGCGTGAACTAGAATTTTGTCGTGCATAAGTCAGTGGTTGCTCAAAATATAATGAAATGCACCAGAAAAGCACTAGTATCAATCTATTTTCGCCACGTCAACCAAAAATAGATGTACGATGCAGAAGAAGTCTCAAATTATCTTTTTGTTACTTATAGATGCTATACTATACCTTTAATCAGTGATTTCGTGCGCGGACTCTCCTTGCGGCGTTCCTCGCAATCTAAAAACCAACAAACGCAACAACGTCACTACTGCAGTAAATCAGGTTTACGAAGATCAAGTACTCAGATCTCATGAGAGGCCAGTTATCACAATTACATACGTTGTAAGTCATATAATCATTAGTTTAGGAATGCACAGGTTCAACGTTTAAAGTTTGAATGACGTCATTACGACACCCGATAATGCGCTTCTTGGCTCTGAATAACCGGACTTAGGAAAACATGGTATCGTTCTTTTCCGATGTTATTTTGGGTGTTTATGCGTTAAAAAGGTCACTCAAGACCTCATTTACACTGTGTTGCATACCACACACAGTATATTGATAGTCGTCAGACGTCTGTCCTAGTTGACGTGGGACCGGGCATTTCGTCAGATTCGTATCTACGATGATCTTCATGCTAATGCCTTTCATTTCTGTGATCGCGAAAGTGATTAGGTTGTACTAAAGGATGGGATAATCCTATCTAAATTTCAAAGAAGTCATAGTTTTGTACAGATTGTGCATGCTTAGCACGCTTAGCTTGGTTATGTGTTTCACTCAGTGATTATTAATGGATAATCCCAATCTTTATTTATTAATATATCCCGTTTATACTACATGTAAAGTTTATCTAAATCCTGGGTTTAGCTTAATTAAGCGATTTATTTTACTTCAAGGAGACTGGACAATCTTCCTCCGTTTACATTATAAATCTGGTGAATAACTAGTTATACAATTCAATCATTTATCATAAACAGGGTATGGGAGTTAGGTACTTTTTGTCATAAACAGGATAACCCCTTCAGGATCCCAGCGGTACACCCCTACCCAGATCTGAAGGGAGTACCCCTCCCCCGGGATCACATGCCAGTTTTTTTACGCAAGTGAAAACAGACTAAAATTGCTCAACTGATGAACGGACCCGACTACATTTTGCTTGAGTTTAATGTGTTTATGTCATGATGTGAGGACCATATATGCTTCCAAGGGTGACAAGTCATTTCATTATCATATTGTGTTGTCGAAAAAATGTCGATGTCAAAGACATTTATCATTTCCTAATACCTCTGATATTAGGGCAGAATTGAATTTATTGCAGTAATTTCGTGATTTGTGTACAATACAGATAATGCTGTTCCAATATGTTAGCTAGATTAATTAAAATTACAGCAGCTAGTCCACGAAATAACTCATGATCTTGTACAACTGTCCTCTGAATTGCAGTCCCGTTTATTCAAACGTCTGGTCAATGTACATTTTGTGTTGAGGTGTGAGTGACGACGAGGTTGTACTTGTGTAAAGTATTTTTTATCAAGAAATCAAAAACCTGAGGAGTTGAGGTAGGTACGGCCCTTCATTCAGTCACGTACTTACTGATCGATGGTTAAGTTGGTTGGTAAATAACAGTAACTTTTTATTTTCTCTGATATTTGATGATTCTTGCCGCACAGTTTTAATCTTTTTAAACATAAAAAAATCATTATTTTTTATGGCTGCTTTATGCACGATATGGTGTGGCTACAACACCTCTACAGTACGACAGATAATTCGTATACAGTACTCTTTCCGACTCTTATTCTTACTTAAAAAACCTATTAGTTCTCAGACACACAAACTGCAATGAAATGAACGCATGCGCAATTCCGTCAATAATTTTGCACATAGGGGCCTTCTAGTTTCTTTCTTCCTTTCTTTTTCGTCATTCTTTTTCCTCCCAAGACAAATCGAAATTATTTTTTGTGAGGATTGTACGATTAGATGCCCGGCATCTGTTTTTTGTTTACTGCTCTGAAAGTACTAGAATAAGGCTAACATCCGCGTCTCAACCTTATTTTTAATCGAATGAATACATATAGAAATCCTGAAGTCAACTCCAATAGAGATAGGAAGATAACATTCATGACTTCCAATGTTATCGGCAAATATAATCCTAATGTTGAGATTCACCTATAGTCAAGTATAGACACAGACTGTTTACTGACGATAGTAACATGCACGTGATCAATCGAAGAAGTAAAATCTGGAAGATAAAGATTTTCAGCATTTAGTTCATTCTCGAACCCAGACCCTTCTCTGCTTCCTAAGGGAAGAGAAAAAAGAGCCTTAAAGCAGAGAAGTGTCTGGGTTCGAGAATGCATTTAGTTTAGACATATCAATTGAATCTTTCAATGTCGGTCGGTTGAGTTGCAGTAAGTTGTTTGTGATATGAACTTGTGCTTATGTGAAATCGGTGCACGGTTATAAGGTACAACAATGAATATCTAAAACGAAATAAAATTTCCCAACACTATTACTAAAGACGCATTGCACTATCCGTGCTTAGCTTGCTAGAATATACACGTACTACACATTTTCGCGCGATCGTCTGCAGAACCCTTAAAAAGTTGGGATCCCTGTGTTGAAGACTTTTGGCCGCCATTTTGAATTATCAACAACCGAATATGGACTGGGGGCCTGGGAACAAAACATTGCACTTTTATGAAGTTGGTACCTTTTAGCTTATTCACAGATATTCGAAAACAAGATCTCGATTTTACGACAATATTATATCCAATTGTTCGTATTTGAGTTGGTACCTTTTAGGGGTATAACCCATGAATTGCCATGTCCTTCTGGGTATAGCATTTTTGTACGTTTTAGCGATAATTTTCAAAAATTCCGACGAGCATCCCCGCCCTATTCCGATCGAGTCTCCCTCGTGGTGTCTTAACCAAATATTTATAGATCACAAGCTCATATCCTTCATGTTTGAATTATTCAAAAGTCCAGTTTCGAATTTTCGTTTATACAGCCTTACCCTCCATTGTGTGTAAAATTCAATTGTCTTTTTCACGCACAGAGCCTCCACATTTGCATGGGCTATTACTAAACAAAAAAATATATTACGTGCCTTTAAGGCTAAGGCTGTATAGTAGAGAATTCGAAAATGGGCTATTCTGTGTTGAAGCAAGATCATCGATATTCATTTGAACACACAAAATAAATGAAAATGAATGAAAATAATTATGAATAAGACAAAGTTAAATTATGAAGTGGTAATTATCTGTATACCTAATTCAAAATGCCGAAATCCGGTTGCCGATCAGTTACTTACATTGGAAAAGACACAAAACATGGTAATTCAACTCAGTAAACTACTACTAAAGAAAATATAGTTTAAATTAGTGTTTTAACAAATCAGATTCAGTTAATCGTATTGGGAAATTCTGTCCGATGTTCTTCAGTACGAGTGTTTTTATACATAACATATCTATGGAATAACAATCTATCAAGGAGTGCAATAGTATTTGCCAAACATACACAAGGGCTAAGGTAAACGAAAGAGGCGACAAAAAGATTTAATCTTAATCCAATCACTAGCGAGGGTTACTTCAAATGTACTGATACGCAGTATTATAGATATATGCAAAGGAAATGCTTATGAAATAAAAGGGGCCAATGTATTGACCCGCATGCCTCATTTTGACGGTTCTTCTGATCTTGGGAGGGTGTTTGCATCTCACCTCAAACATCGATTGAAAAACATTGGACATACTTACATCTGCCCTTTTCTGCAATACAACTACTTGTAGGTCAGAACGCTACATTGTCTTTCTCGTTCTATATAAAAAACACTAAAGGGAAAAAATAAACAGCGATGAACTGTAAATGTTTTGGTAACCTCCGCCTCGGCAGTGATGTGATTTTCGTGATAGTCGCCACGACCGCTTTTAGGCTTTTACTTGTGAAAGGAAGTAGAACAAAATAATTTGCCCTATCTACTAAAAATGTTGGGGAAAACATTGCATTTAAATTATGGAAAATATTGATATCTGGATGTGAAAGTAGCAAGACGGTCTTCTCAAAGTCTCATTCCCTCCTTTTATCTATTTATTTATTCGTTCAATCATATATATATTCCGCCGATTAATGCATTCGTCCATCCGTACCCATTTTTTCAACCATCATTTCATTTTTTCATTCATTCATTCGAGGTTCATCTTCCTATCTCTCCTTTGATTCGATTACAAATCAATCGAGCCTGCCAACAATTCTTAATTATTTCTGTATAAAAAGATGCAAGCCAATAAAGTATAGTATATGGTAGTAAACTAGAATAAAATAGCTTTTATTATTTAGCAACATGTTGTTGTGATATGATATGTACTGATCGCTTATCCTACCGATAGTAAGCTTACAGCTTCTGCTAAACTCATCAAAAATCGCTTAAAATACTTGCATATACTATAGACATGCATTTAATTGGTTCTCCTTTCCTCACGGCGCTTTTGTTGTTGTCTAAACCACATTCTTTCACAGTTTGGAGTTTTTAATAGAAACGTGATTACGCATGGCTTGTATAAGTCGGCAGCGTAAGCTGAAAATCCATATATTCGGCTAAAAAAATAAATTTGATATCGCGGAAACTTTTGAAATTATGTATACAGTTCAAAACAAATCGGCATTGCGTTTTTAAAAGTTATTAGTAAAAATTCGTAGATGTTGACGATCTCTTGAAAATAAAATCAAGCTGGTTGATTCATTTTCGTGAAACCATCAAATTCCTCGATAATTAATAATATTTGCCGGAACAAATATTGAAAAAATTTTAAAAATTAATTACATTTTCAATGTAGGGAAGAGTATTCCCAATCGTCCAGCACAATAAATCATCTTTTTAAACAAAATATTTTAGAACTGCACTCCTCAAAATCAATAACCTTTAAAATTTACAAAGTTCGACAATTATGTAAATACATTTCAATGATTTATAGTTACAATTACGAAGACATTTTTTCATAAATTTTTGCTTCTTTACCAAAAAGGTCACTTGGAACTTTTGTGCTATTTACTTACTCTTTTCAGGCAAAGCGACTTTCCCTCCGTTCTAAGAACCGAGATGTTGTCCAATGTTTTCCAGTGAATTGATCAGTTACGTTTGGTATCTTTCCGTATAGGTTGTGCTTGCAAGTGGACAGCCGTCAGTATGTTTTGACGTAAAGTCCCAAGTTCAATGACAATAGAAAGGACAAGACAAAACTGTGCGTAGTATTAGGTGCTAATCGATCAATGATTATACAGGGCGGCATCAAAACGAGATAATCAACCAATAGTCTACTCGGCATTCTCTTTAATGGAAGGGCGACAGACTGGAAGCTGCATTCTCTCCTAGGTGGGGGTAGGGGGTAAGGCGAGGAAGAGAAGGGCCAAGGGTTTAAATGTGTAGACGAGAGCAATAAGGGGGAGAGAGAGCGTGAACTGAAAAGTAGTGACGTATACAGGTCTTGCCTTAGTGACATATAGAGGACGTTGCGTTACACCCAAACGCTTTTACATCGATGTGCGAAATAATACTGATTCTTCATAAACACAAAAAGGACGGAACGTTTTTGATGCTTATTCTTACCCTTGTGGAGAAATGTTTTTGTTTTGCTTGTGCGGTATATAAAGTAGTGAGGACCACAGGTTAATGCTTACGTCACCGGAATTGCGTCGTTACAGCAATACGTTGCATAAAGTTACCAAGAAAGCAAGTGACTTGAGAAATTCATATTCTCTCGACTTAGTCCAAAATTTAATTCTTTTTTTAATTGTAATGTTTTTCCAGACCATAATTGAATTCGGACAATGCTTTCAAAACTGTTCTTGCCCTCCCCACACTAAGGGTTCAAACGGAACTGAATACGACTCTGATGCAAACGGTGCATATTTGACATCTTGCCCTTATCCTATATAATTATTTGCTTACTTAAGAGTTAACTAATCCTTTCCACAGTATTTCACGCGACAATTGAAGAATAAGAAGAATAAATCAACTTATTTATGTAGTCAACTAATATATACTATCGTAAAGTTGATAGTCAAACAATGAAGTCAATCTGAATCGAGAATGTACGCTCGATTAATTTGAATGCATTCGAAACCGAAATTCCTTACTTAAAAACGACGTGGTTTCCGGCAGTGTAGTGAAGGAATTACTTTCCAAGATGTAACATTTAAAAACCGATTTTCTTACAGTAAGATAAATTCTTGTATTCATGATATCACAATTAAGTCAAATTTTGAAACGTTCTTGGATGAAATCCGTTAAAATTTTCTATAAACGTTCCAAACGAAAAAGCTATTAAGTCTTTGATGCCAAATGGTTATTACATATGGGCTAGAAAGCTTGGGAAGCTAACTAAAAGTGGTCAACTGAAGTCAAGAATGGTGGATCTGGATGCCATATGTTTTACAACACATAATAAAATCAGATTTCACAAAAAATCTTTATGGTGGATTATTGAGGTAGGTATATTATTTTGTTCTTTCGCGATTTGTGACTTTTTTGGGGGTAATTTGTGCAATGTGAATGATTTCTGGATATCATCTGTTTAAAAGTAAAACGTACAGCTGTGTCAGTGCTTTTAGGTTTAATCATACTTTGCGTGATATTCTCAGAGTTTTAGATACTGATTTTGGAATGCGGTTAGCGAGGGATAGAGCCAGCAGAACGGTCCCATCAAACTGTCGTGGAAGAAGGAAATCACGGCGTGACGAAAAAATATATATAATTGGCTAGCCATTACAGTAAACAATCGATAACAATACTTTGGCCGCAACAATTAACAAAGTGATCGCAATGAAAACAAGAATAGACATGTAGTGAACGTCTTCTCGATGTCCAACCAAACCACTTGTTTAACAACAATGGTATTTTTGTAGCATACAGACACACCGTTGCAAGAAAGGAAAGAATTCGAACAACTGCGTTAGAATAAAAGACATCAATAGTAACAACAGCAACAGTGGCCTCCTTATCGTCCCCAAGAGCTTCCCCACCCCTCCCCAACAGCCACTACCCAGGGTACACTGAGGAGCAATAACAACAGCACATTACCACCAATGCCAAAACTACAAGAAAAAAAACCCGGTCCATTGTCTTTACCTTTCCAAAACAACGCTGAAACAACTGGAAGGCTATCTCTTTGTTGTCATCAATTGTCAAGATTATCAAGGCTAACAGGGCGTGACTATGGATTTGTCTAATCTTCTTAAACCATACATATTATGTTATGCACACAGTAGAGTTTTGAAAAATAACAACAGCATAAGATTTTGATCTGATTGGCAATTTACCAGCAGTCAAAAGATCATCAAAGAGGACACCGAACAGACAAGAAACAAATCATCATATCCTGATCTGTACAATAGTCAAACCGAAAATTAAAAGACGTTTTTGAAAATAACTAGTTCAAAATGCAAAAACGTCTATAGTAAATCACGAATATTTTAGACGATATCTGTGACGTTTGAGCTTCAAAAGGGATACAGTTTCTATCAGAGGGCCAAATAATTGTGAAATCACACACATTTCACTATTTCTTGATTTTCTGTTGTGTTTTTTTTTTTTTTTTTTTTTGTGCTTTTATTGCGCTTAATTGGCGATATGCATTATGGTGTCATTTTACCACCACTACCAGCATTCTTTGCGAATTCTCTTTCATATTCAAATTCTAAATCCCTTTGGAGATTAAAAGAACAATCTGCAGTAATTGCGCTACAAAAGAAAGTAATACAGTAAATTGAATGATCGTCACGGTGATGAAATCAATTAATGCAATTACTTGAAAGAATACCCCATTCAATTTACTGTATTCATTACCAAGGTTCAGACCATTGTATAATACGAAAAGTAAGCAAAGCATTCTGGTAGTTGTAGTATATGACACCATAATGCAGATCGCCTATTCACATCTCTATTACACTTTAGTTATTACCCTTTGTTTCACGGATCATGGCAACCACTCTACAACCGTGCAAGTTTAACAGTACTAAATGGCGCAATTTCATGCAAATTCACTTTTTTCCCTCTATAATCTAACTAGTACTAGTTCATTTTTGCTTTCTGTAGTAATCATTTTGCCAGATTGGAGTGGTTTGCTTAAACACATGAAACAAAAGAGAGACCTAAAGTGTAATGAGATTTCTAGCGTGTACATGGTCCTGTTGTTGCTCATAATAGGGTCGTTTCCGCATTAGTGGGAAACATGAACAGTGCGGTCACGATAGGCTACGAGGAGAAAATTCGAATGTTTTCCTAGAAACTACGGCTAAGATACGATAAAGTACCGTTTCCCACTCATACGGAAACGACTCTATACCGCGATACTTCAATATTTCAATAGAGTCGTTTTCGTAAGACAATACGTGTCGTATTGTAGCCGGAGTTTCTAAGAAAACATTCGTATTTCCTGCCGTATATCGTAGCGGTATCGTAACCGTACAGTTTCGCACTCATGCGAAAACGACTCTAAATAACAAAGCTAGGAGTTAAAATAATAAAGGAGTTTATAGTAATGAGGAGTTAAAATACTGCATAGAAATAAATAAATATTAAAAAATGAACATAAACAAACTTTACAACTTGTAGCGATCAACTACTCAAATAATCCACCACATCAAGAAAGAAAATTGTTTTGAATTGTGTTTAGAATCCTTATCATTCTTCAGCTGTGCAGGTGTGCAATCGACGAGCCTGAATATAAGGCTTCCCATCCTCCTGCAAACAAAGACTGCAATCGACTGATGGAATCTGTTTTAAAGATCACGAAACAGAAGGAAATAGCACGAAAACAATCATGGTATCAACTTGACTATATGTGGTCTGGAGTACATGCATACTAAAAGGAAGCAAGCAAACAAGGAAGAAAAACAACAATAGGCTGTTATTTTGGAGTGAGCCAGCCCTGTTTAGTGGGCTGGTTTCTTTTGTTTTTACGCTCTGATAGCTTGAATACAAAAGAAACCAGCCCGCTAAACAGACCCATAACTAGTAGAAATAAAAAACGACAACAAATGAAAGAACACACAAAAGGAAAGGCAGGATTAAGTCAAAAGGCGATCAAACAAATAAAGCGATCAAAGAAACACACTAATCATTTAATCAAAGTATAGAAATAAACTAACACTTTTAACCATTCAAACAAATTAATGTACAAAGTAAACAATCTACAGACACCAGGCCCGTAACCAAGGGGGGTGCACAAGGTGCACGTGCACAAGGTGCACGTGCACCCCTCCAAAAAAAGCAAAAGGTCCGCTCATCCATCTCCGTTTTTTTTTATTACAAGAATTTCTCTTTACAATTTGGAATGATAAGCACAAAACTATAATTTATTTTTTTCTTTTCAAATTAATCGAACTATCACAATATTGCCGACTTTTGTGCAAAATATGACAGCTACTAATAAAAAAATCAATGGTCTAGATTTTTTCATGTGCCCCTCACAGCCCCCCCCCCCCCCCCTCCTCAGTAAATGTTCTGCTTAAGGACGGACCACTGGATATTTGCGGGGGGGGGGGGGGGGGGGGGGGATTTCAAATACCAAAAAAAATATCGAGCAAAGCCTTACACAGAGAAATAAATATCGTGAACTGCAGATGTGCCAAAAATATCGTGCAGGGGGAAAAAAATATCCTGCAAAAAAAAAATAATAATAATAAATAAAAAAAATAAAAAATGCCCAACCCCCCCCCCCCCACCACCAAATGGTCCGTCCCTTACGGCCCTGAACGCAATAAGTTTACATGTGAAACAGTTATTATGTGTGTGTGACTCCATAGAATTAGAAAACGAATCGAAAAAAAGGATATGATCGATCAAAGGTGGTTCAATATGACAATCTCACGTTATATACCAGACTTTGATATTGACATCGGCAGGTAGTTTCATTTGTTTATTAACAAAATACACAAACAAATAAACAAGCAAACATTCAAACAAACAAACAATCAACAAAAAGGAAAATCAGTAAACACGACAACTAACAATGAAAAAAAAACATACACCAATGCTAGGCAAGAGCGTGGAGCGTATTGAGAATAGATTTAAATTATTTATATTTTCGCTTCTAAGAATATTAGACTTGATTAATCATTTCAAACGCTTTAACCATACCAATATATTTAGATTATGGGCAATAGTCGCCGATGACGAAGATCCAAATGCAGTAAATGCCGTGTTTAAATGTATAAAACGTCGCTGAACATTTCGCATTATAAAAAAAGATAGTATGACTGCAGGGGAAAGTATACTATAAGAAATTATATAGTATAAAAAAGTATATAATTTACCAGTTTATAAATGGCAATTTTATTAGAAATACTCTAACCAAACAGACGTATTTTTCGATGGAAGATGCTTAAAGACAAAACCCCGCCGATCCCCCCTTAATGTGGCATAATGTGCAAAAAACATAAGTTCTTATAAAAATCCATTTCTCTAATCTGAAAGTACTTATAAAAAATTGAATGATAGAACATTTGAGTGGATTGGAGGTGTCAAACTATAAGAGCTCAAATGCAAATTTTGATAGGTCTGATATTTATTTTAATGAGTCAATTCCTTTATATACAAGGACCTAAAAATCTGAAAAATAAAACAATTAAAAGTGCGCTAGAATGCTGTTGTATGAACGAATACTCATTGATATCTTGTGGGCTTGTTCACACAATTAACAATTCTTCATGAAGAATTAAATTTCTCATGAGCAATTTAATCCAAGCTTGATTTGTCTTGGGAAGTTCAATTGTACATTTTTGAATATTGAAAGTAATCAACAATACGTTCGATTTAAAGACAATTCCCAAGTTATTGCCAAAGAATAAAACACACGTTTTAAAAGTTGATGTTCGAGTTAAAATGATTTTGTTATAATAATCAGCACTATGTTCTTAGAGCCTTTTCTGTTGCTTTTTTGAATATAATTACGAGAGCGAGAGAAGATAACAGCTTTCAACAGATGCCAGATGTTCTTTTCGCTCAGTAGAATGAACATTAATTATTCTTCCATAATTTACACTCGGAAACAGTCTACAGCTCATGCGCACAAAGTCGCAAATGTTTATTTTTTTTCCGTGGACACTCAGTTCGTTTGGACATCGAAACATATCACACTTCTAAGAGAAGTTTATATAGATTCAAAGTCCACACGATCGAACTACAACATAACGCCTTCCCTGATGGATATACAGTCTCAAAAGGGAACGGTCAATGACCAGAATTTACCTGCAGTTGTTGAGTTAAATGTTGGCGGTCAATTGTACACGACATCACTGCCAACATTGCTCAAAGATTCAGATTCACTACTAAGCGCCATGTTTAGTGGCAGACAAAAAATCCCACGAGACTCGCGGGGTCGTTTTTTCATCGATCGCGATGGAGTATTGTTTCGATATATTCTCGATTACCTTCGTAACTGTAAATTGGCTCTTCCTGAAGGATTCACCGAAAGAGATCGACTTCTAGTTGAAGCCGAGCACTTTAAGTTGAAAGGCATGGCGCGTGCGATACAACGTGACGGTGACAGTCAAAAAAGCGGGAAAGACAAGTCAAGAACTGCAGGTTACCTATCCATAGGTGTCCGAGGAACCTATGCGTTCGGTCGAGACGGTGTTGCTGATGTCAAGTTTCGTAAGTTACAGCGAATATTGGTGTGTGGTAATGTGGCTTTAGGTCGTGAAGTGTTTGGGGATACTCTAAACGAAACAAGGGACCCTGACCGTGACGATCAAAGATACACCAACAGATTCTATCTGAAACATAGCTATTTGGAGAAAGCATTTGATCTGCTTTATGAACATGGCTTTAAGTTGATAACTAGTTCAGCTGGAGGAGCCGGCTATGATCCTGAAAATGATGAAACAAAATGGAATCACTTTAACGATTATGTGTTTTTCAGAGAATAACTGATTGACGACGATAGGAAAACATGACTAATAATTCTACACGATCAAATACAATTTATTTACATGTACATAAAACGGATTTTTCGACAATGATGTGTGAAGATGTAGCGAGGTTGTATTGCAGACGAATCAGTCAGTCTGGCTACTGACAGTAATACGGCTGTGATCAATCACAAAAAAAACGTCTTAATTTATTATGCGGTTGGGGTCGCGTAGTGCTTACAAGCGACAATAACTGCAAGAGAACGCAACTAATAAAACATTATAAGATTAAGAAACGTTGACATATGTGAATTTCGTTTGGGAATTTCTTCAGTTTTAATGATAGTTATTAATTGAGTGGCAAATGATTTCAATGTTGTTTTTTTCCGCCATTTTAATATGCAAGCTACGGGTTGTTATAATGTACAGTTGTACTTTTGTTTTAATTTGTGAAGTATTAAAAAAAAACTTGTGTCTATAAATTGAGCAAAATCTTTGTATCCAAAAACAAAGGTAAATGCTGCAGTAGTAAGATGAATGTGCTTTAAAGTGAGACAAAATGAGAGGAAATGAAAAACAACTGACTGATTTAGTAAACAAACGTTTTGTTTCGATGAAATTACAGCTAGTGTTTTTCAATCAGTTTTACTTGTTGTTTTCAATAATTCAAATAAATTGCATTCTGTAAAATACAAATTTCCACAATTTAAACACAAATTATCAATAAGTGGAAGCCGGTGAATTGTTTTCTGGAAATTGTTTGAAAACTGCACAATTAGACTTTAATAAAATACAGAATTTTGCAATAACATCGGTGACAAAAAGAATGACGATGCGCAGTGTTTCCAAAAAGGATCTAATGTCTAATGAGTCGGAATTGATTTTTTTGATGGTATTACTTTCGGACTCAAGGATTCATGGCTGAAATTTATGGAGATTTTCTAGATCGAAATCAAATGGAAAAAAATCAAATTATTTACACTTTCTGTGCATATCCGAAAG
This sequence comes from Diadumene lineata, assembly GCA_918843875.1. Taxonomy (NCBI): domain Eukaryota; kingdom Metazoa; phylum Cnidaria; class Anthozoa; order Actiniaria; family Diadumenidae; genus Diadumene; species Diadumene lineata. The sequence continues at coordinate 28,422,573 of OU974070.1, forward strand.
ATTATTTTTTGATCCTCGTTGTTAGGTTTTGGGAAAAACAACAAATCTGAACAAACACACGCGAGACAAAATAAAGTTCTGAAATCCAAACATTATGCAAAAACTCGAGCAAGCCAGAAAAAATGACAGCACAATAAATAGACCTGTTTGTCACATTCAAAAACGACGCGTCATTTTGTTCAAATAGTAAAGCAAATAATAAACTTTTATTTGACCAAAACAAAATCTCAGTCGATATATAAGCAAGTAATATTGTGTTGAAATGCGCCAAAAAAGGTTGAAAGCGTTTTGAAGTAGAAAGGATGAGGTTGTTTGTAGGTTATTCGACTAGCAGGTGTGATTGTCTGAGCGGCGTTATCAACATCTATGCTAATATTAAAGCATAAATTGTGCGCGTCGAAAGACCATAGAAAAACTCAAATACCGAGAAGATTTAAGGTGGGAGCAGATTTCAACTTAATAGTCACCATGGCAACCATATCTCAATTATTTCTCGTATCTTTTAACATTGCCCTTTAAATCATCGTAGCGAAATTAATTTCACTTCACAAGAAGTCAAAAGATAAAGGCGCGTGGAAAACAACCAACGAAAATTGTAATCATTTTAGCGATTTCACAGTACAAAATTGAATATCATCAATTGCTAATATGGGTTAAAATGAGGAAACGCTTGAAAAACTTTACATAAAATTACAAGGTAATGTCGGAAATTTTGATGTAGCATTTCCCGTCTGAAAAATACGAATCAATGTACATTTTGTAAGAATAAAGTAAAAATTCACACATACCATCTAAAAGTAGGCGGTTTCTAATTCTCTTCAAATGAAAAGCTAAATTTTACTCCATTATGTCAACTATAAATATAATTATTACTCAATCGTAACGCTTTATGATTGTCTTTTCATGTTTTTTTTTTAAGCGATCGTACAGTAGTTTTTTTTAATTAAAACTTGTTGTCTATTTTTAGGTGTGTTTTAGCTTTTTGTAAAACTAGTTTTATGGAATTTTTTTCCTGGTCTCGATGTATATGTTTTGGATACCATTAACAAAAAAAATCAGCTCAATTGTGCAACTACAATATTTTGATAAATATTTCTGGAACGCAGGAAATATCCAATTTTTTCCAGCCTATTTAAAAACGCGGATATATAAACGACAATTTTACAACACTGTTTAATAATTTTTAGGTGTGTTTTAGCTTTTTGTAAAACTAGTTTTATGGAATTGTTTTCCTGGTCTCAATGCATATGTATTTAAAAAAATCAGTTCAATTGTGCAACTACAATATTTTGATAAATATTTCTAATTGAAAACGCAGGAAATATCCAATTTTTCCAGCCTATTTAAAAACGCGTACAGATATATAAAAAAACTGTACGTCTAAACGATAAACAACAATTTTATAATACTGTTTAATACTGTCACAATTTCAAGGGTGAGCTAGACACAGAAACGCTTCATTTCTACAATCATAAATTATACAATTTCATTGTCCACCTACATTTCAGTCCACGCCTTTTTCATCTTCTTTCTGAATATGACATAGAAATATGCTCAGATTTATACCCAAAGCAATCAAAATCTTCATGAAAATGATATTCAAAGTGTCGATGAATTATTCGGTTATTCGTAGCTTTGTAATTAGGTCTTGAGGGATTTACACTTCATTTTCGCGCTAGCTAATTGCTTAGTACTATAATCGTTTTTCAGCATCACACAGTAACATGAAATTGTTTTGGTGTGAATAAGGAAATAAATAAATTTTTGAACTAAAGAAAGAAACAAATATAGAGAAAGACAAACAAGCTAACAAGAAGTCATGCAAACAAACAAAGCAGACAAACAAACAGACTGACAGAAGACATAAATATATAGACAAACTAAGCAAACAAACATACAAACAGATAAGCAAAAACGAAGCGAGTAAGTAAGAAAAACAAACAAAGCAATTAAAGGATGATAAAATAAAATAAAATAAAATAAAATAAAATAAAATGATAAAAAAATAAAATAAAATAAAAACAGTACAGAAAGAAGGAATTCACGAAAGAAAAACTGACGAAAAGATAAAATAACAATAATTATAATAAAAGTACAGACAGCAGACGTGAAGGATGTCTGTCATCTGTTAGTTTTCGGAACGCTCATGCAGAATAATCAGTCTTTATTTATCAAAAGATGGGTCTAAAGTGACAGGTTATGACAAAACGTCTGGAGAGGTGCTTTCACACTCATCGAAATACTCATTTCAATTACCTACCAAGAGCTAACTTTACGTCTAGTTTGCCTGTGCTAAAACTATACTATTTGAGTGTACACATTTAGGGTTTTCGTCAAAACCGCTCTAGGATTGACCTGAAACTGAGATACGATAAGAGAATTGTTATATACTATTGTAAATTCGAGGTATAACGAAAGGATATTTCATGGCTCCATACAATTTACAGTTATTACGCATTTACAGTTATAACTTCACGTGTCGCTTAGTAGCTTGGACTCCCTGTAGTAAAACATTCTGATCCACTATATTTTCTATGGCTTCTGACGAACCGACAATCTCGCACGCTCGACTGACGTATACGAGCCATTTCCACGTGTTTTGGCTCCGCCCAGACAGTGACCTAGACATGATAACTTTTCGCCGGCTTTTCTATTCTCACGTGTTCTCGCGCACTTTCGAATGATTATGAATGTTTGAACTTAAGGTTTGAAATCAGCCTACGGCACAAGATGACACATTTCGAAAGATAAAAATGTTACATCCGATCGATTAATGACATTACGAAGATAAGTGTGCCATAATTATACTAGAATCATAACTTGTAAATCTACAATGTATAGATTGATTCAAAAAGTTCCTTTGATAAGCAGCGAAAAGATTAATAGTGAGTTTCAAGCTCACCTTGAAAATTGAAAGCAAACGAAGACGTTTTGTCTGGAATATTAGAATGAATAAGCCAAAATCCTTTTCGCATTTTCATTAATTATGACTACTATTCCTGTATTTTCGAGGGATTAAAAAAAGATGAATATGAAAGTTTTTAAAAACTATTACGGTATAGATTGACAGATTGACAATCTAATCGATGCAAAGGATTGAAGCAATTAGAATGCCTTTAAACTCCTTGAAACTGGCTTTCATTTAGCTACTCGAGAACTTGAAAGTTCTTAAATTTAAGAAAAGTGCAATAAATGACGAAGGACTACGTTGGACATGTACTTTAAAAAGTGTAACACACACTGATATGTCTAAGGGTACTTGAACGTTTGCACAAACCAATAAAACAAAGTGTAGCAAAAGCAGGAAAACCATACAATTAAAACCAACTAAATACCAGTACAAATATTAGCAATTAGAGCGTTTTCACATAACAACCTATCTGACTTATGCTAATGAGTTCTAAAAAAATGCTAATGAGCCAGAGGAGCTCTGCTAACAAGCAATGCACGTGGGAATGTTCGATTTGATCCATTTTAATGTTTGTTTTAACTACATTGTTGCACCTTTTTTACGTTGTTTGCGCTTGATATGCACCGTAGCGTACATTCCCACGTGCAATGTTTATTAAAGAACTATTATTAGCAGACCCTCTCTCGTTCATTAGCATTTTTAGAACTTATGCTTATGAGTTCTAAAAAAATGCTAATAAGCCAGGAACTGATGTACGCTTTGATGCACAAAGACAAAGGAAAGCTCATTCTGCTGATTATCGCATTTATGTTTACGATAATAGAGCGTCTTCACATTACGAGCTATCTTATGCTTATGAGTTCTAAAACATACTAAAGAGAATTGCACACGGGAATGTACGCTTTGATTCCCAAAGACAATGGTAAGTTTGATCAGCTGATTATCGTAAACGTAAACGCGGCGTACATTCCCACGTGCTATGTTCATTAGAAGACATCCTTTTGAAAACGCTCTAATCAGCTGAGCTGATCAAAGTTGCCTTTATCTTGGTAAATCAAAGTGTACAATCCCAAGTGCAATTCTCAGTAGCATTTTTTAGAACTCATTAGCACAGGATAGCTCGTAATGTGAGGACGCTCTGTTTAGGGCCTGTTTAAATGAGGCGAGCCAGCCCGGTTAAGCAGGCTGGTTTCTTTTGCTTTTACGCTCTGATAGCTTGAACACAAAAGAAACCAGCCCGCAAAACCGGGCTGGCGAGCCTCATATAAACAGACCCTAATTAACTATTTGTCACTACCCCTCAACCAGAACACAATACCCAGACAAAAGAAATAGGAATGTTGTGGTTGGGTACTTGTGACAAATAGTTACTAAATGATTACTATTTGTTAGTATTTAGTTTGTTTTTATTTCAAGTATTTCTTACAATTACTCTTCAATGATTAAAGTGGAATAGGGGTTTGATTGACACACAAATATGAGCTTTATAGCATTGTTATAGGTTGAAATCATAGAAGGTCACAATGAGTTAATTAATTAAGCCATCATGCTATTTGGAGATCACCAATCAGATATAATCTACACTTTATTTCATTCCTTGTTTTTAGATTCTCTTTTTTAAAACTAAATTTGCTATTTACAATATAATTTACGAAGCTGTAGTTTTTATTATATAGTACTTAAACTATGATTCAGGAATGATCATTAAAAAATATGATGGTCAGAGCTCTAAAAGGAAAAAAATGGCCCTGCCTGCAAAGTTTTTGACAGATGCTATATCATATATTTTTTGGCTTCAATGATCATTTTCGTCTCCCTAATAATATGTGACCGGTCATTGGAAGGCTGCTATTTGGGGCCCTTTAATTTGTGAGGCCCTTTTAGGCAGGTCTGAAAATATCATAATAATCCAAAAATACATCCCATCCCATATTTATAAGTCCTTTAGATTTGCCATTAGAAGGATTAGAATTCCTTCTAAAGGCAACATAAATAACCCATAATCTTTAAATTTATTGGTAAATATATTACATATCCTACTATCAAAAAGAACATTTTGTGGAATGAAAGGACCACAAACAGATATGTTTGTTCAACTACGAAAAATCATGCAAGTCCTACATGAATAGGAGTGGAGAGAAAATTATTTAAAAAGTACTACCATTTTAACATGACCTCAACATTTACAGCTATTGTCAGACAACACTACCGGAGAAATAGAGGTAGAATAGAAAATAGAAACTGAGAATTCTAACATGAGTATTCATTGCCAGCAAAAATCAAACACCAGTGACAAATGATCTGAAGAATATGCCATTGACGGCAATCCATCACATCCTATCTCATCTTGCCGTGGAATCTGTAAATAACCAGTAACTTTAAGGTTGTTAGTGTGCCACACGTAGTCTATTGTATGTTCAACTTTTCCATGAGGACGAATTTTAAATGTGGTAAACTCTGGCTCCTCAGATGTAGCACTCTTGTAGGCACTGGCAAAAGTCATTCCAATGTTACTACCTTCTTTTAATGCAGTACACACTGGTTCTGTAGGTTCAGCATTAAAGTCTCCGCAAAAAACTACATCAGAAGGTTCATCCCCTATGAACTCCTTCAACTCCTTCAGAAGATATTGTGTTTGTGCAAGTCTCCGTTGCTCAAATTCAGGTTTTGCCTTCAAGTGAACAACAGCACAATATAAAACTTTCTCTTCAACTTTGTCAAACAGTTTTGCTAGCAGTCCAACTTGACTTGTTTTTTGACCATCAAAATCCTCTAGTTGGATTCCTTTGGAGTCATTTAGGAGAAAGCGGTCTTTGTCAACAAAAAGAGCACACCCGTCTGGTCCTGAATTAGCAGGATTGTTTAAACATGGAGAGTCTACCTGTGGACCATTTTGAAAACTAGTTTATTACAGCCGACTCCATCATAATGATCTCCTCACATTTAGAGTGGGTTTATGTATGTGCATACCATGGTTGCTAGAGAACGCTGAGACGCTGGCCTATGGGCATCTAGCACCTGGGGTAAGTGTGCAAGACACTGTTGAAAAATGTCAGCATCACTCGCACTTGTAAACTTAAAGGCCCAGTGTAGACCGGGATGCTTTGTGTGCCTCGACTGCTTCACAGCCATTTTCGTGATGATGGAAATTAAATTGATTGGAATGTTTGATAATAATCCATAATTTCATCGTTCATTGCCATGAACATATTACAATTCAGAACTCTCATTTTATAGAACGATTATCAGTTAATGATGTTAGCATCATATTTTGTCAACTGAGTTCATCGGAAAGATTATTTTCAGATATTTTGTCGGGCTATAGTAAATGCCAAACTCAAAATGAACTAAATGGCTCGTAGACCGAAGAAACGAAGACTACATTTTTTTTGACATTTACCATGGAAAAGTTAGTCAGTCTCGACTTATATCATTCGTTTTCGTGTTGTGAAGGAGTCGAAAGGGCTCTTTGGTTTTCAGTAACTAGAAAAATAGTGAGTTTGCAGAATAGTTCTTTGATCACTGTCACTACATCATCTCACATCAATGACTGAATGTTTTAATTCCATAATTAGTTGTTTAGTTCACAAGAAAGCTGATATATTATAAAAGATCGACGAAAACACTGATCACCAGCGGGAATCTGACAGCTTCGCAACATGTTTCAAGCCGTGGCTCTCGTATATTTTAAACCAATCAGAAAGCGACTTTGACAATAGATTTTTTTCAAAACATAAACAAACAGCCGCAAAGCATCCCGGTCTACACTGGGCTTTTAAGGGGCGGGTTGCACAAAACCCAAATAAAGTTATCCACTGGATAAAAATTATTGAACCTATAGAATTTCTTTATAATTTATCCACTGGATAGTGATTCATCCGGTGGATAGCGCTATTCAGGCTTAGTGCAACTGGCCCAAGGCTTTTCTTGTTACTTTCACTGAATGACTAAATTGGATCCCCCCAAAAATAATTTCTATATGGATGAAAACAAAATGATGTACAAAATAATTTCAAAGAACAACCACATTCAAATTAACAAGACATACTAAACATTTTTTTCTTCAAGGATACAGTCAGGCCTCTTACCTTTGGTATGAAAACACCATCATAACCTAATTCACACAACTGAGGTTTGAAGAAGTCAGGGAAATGATCTACTTCCTCCAAGCAAATGATGTCAGGATTGTATGTCAGGATTTCTTGTAATGCTAAATGTTTTCTATTTGACCATTGCAAGGCTTGACTCGGGCACTTGATGAAGTTGTGTGTCGAACTGGACTCTGATAGCGCTGCATGTAAATAATAATATAAAAAAAACTTCAATCAAACAATCCATAAATCTATTGAGTTACGAGCAGATAGATCAATGGAAACTCTGGCTCTCCGATATGATCATATGAGAGATTTATCTTTCTTTATTATACGAAACCCATACGGCCACACTTGTCAAACTCACCATCTGCCAGCACATTCCATTGCATCACACGGAACTCTGCTCCTTCAGCACAACTTTCAGCATCTTCAGTAGGTATGAAAGACCTTTCCAACAAACCTGGAAAATCTTTAAGCTGCAAACTAGCCAACTTTACAGCTTCTTTACGCAAAATTAAATATGGCTCTGCTTTAGCGGCCATTTTGAATTTAGAAATCAAAGTGTTCAAAAATAAACTGTAGGGAGGGGACGGTAAAACTTTTTCGCTTCCATAACACTGACAACACCGACAACACTAGCTACCAAAAAAGAACATAGAAAAAAAAACCCTTCAAACGTTTATACATCCCAACAGTACAATTTACACCTTTACTGAAAGCATTGTAAGTTTATCTGTCGATGAAGATTTTTAACATATGTCCACCATTGGACTCTGATCCTTGGGAGGAAATGATTTTGTCCCCACGAGAAAACGTGGGCTCTGGGTAGGAGATTGTCCCCTTGAGTGAAAAGCATGTGACTGTTATGAATGGGCAAGGGTTAAAGTTTGTAGAATATAAAACCGTTCTTGCTCAACATTTTGAAGCAAATTCTTCTTGATAAAACTACACAGCAAACATGAGGAGATGTGAATGTTCCATGGTAGTGTTAGCAGCCTTTGGTGTCGCTTGTCTTATTGCAGGAATTGTGCTTCTTGGCGAGAAAACCACAATAATCAACAGCAAAGTCAAAGAGGTAATTTATTTAGGTATTCTTGATTTATATCTTTTGTAATTTATCGTAGACGTATATCTGATTGGACGAATAAGTAATTATTGAGAGGGTGTTTATAAAGTTTGTTGATGAAAAAATCGTTATTGCTCAAGCTTGACTTGCATACTCCAATTTACAGTTCTTGTTTACTCAACTCCACCCTCGTTAGCACGTAATATATTCTTTAGAATTTCACTACTGTTCGTGGTTATCTGAGAAATGTACACAGCTACAAACAATTGCTGTAATTAAGATGACAGATAATTATGAAGAATAGATTACATGATTTCGAGTCTGGAGTTGATAAACGTTAATATAAATTCTATAATTAGACTATTGATTTTTTGGCTCAGCCAACAAACCCTGCCTACGGACAGTCACATGGCCCACAGAACCTACATGGGTGCTAAAGTAATATTTTCACAGGTGGAGAGGGGGTAGGGCTATAAGGCAAATTTGATAAATTTTATCAAAACACCATGTACTCGAAAAAACACCCCCCTCCCCCTTGCTTGGATGCCCATCATCTACTGGAGACCATTAAAAGGATTTGGGTGATTTTAACCTGGGTGGGGTGAGGGGTTTCCACACAGTTATGGACTATACAGGGATTATCCACTAAACAGGGTTTTCTGGTCATAATTCAACACCTGGGTGGAGTGAGGGGTTTCCACACAGTTATGGACAATACAAGGATTATCCACTAAACAGGGTTTTCTGGTCATAATTTAACAAGGTATACAATTCCGCACCATTTCCAAAATATGTTTGTTTGTGTTTTCTCTTATATTGGGGGTATCAACCTTCTTATCAACTCAAGATGGTCTAACACTAGCTTTGGTTGAAAAACAAAGCTATATATCAATTGAAACCAGAATTCCAATAGTGGCTGGCACACAAGAAATCCACAGACAATTATGTCTTTTAATTGACACACCTCCCCACATCCCTCCTACTTCCATATCCCAAACAAAATACTAGTTGTCTGTTGGTTCAGAGGAAACTTGGACATGGGTTTACCAACCTACTGTAACTTGCTCAGGACATTTAAATGTCAATTTATTGTTCCATGAACTTGTGTAAAATAAAAAAATGGAAATCAAACTTGGAGCAAGTCATTTTGAAGAGCACTTTTTAACTATATAGTTTTTACAAAGTGCAGCTTTATTTTAAATGTCCTCTAATATTCATCAGCATGACAAATTATAATGTCAGACTTAACAGCAGTTGAATGACTCCATTTTTGCCTCTGTTCTTGACTTTGCTCCAATCCTCATAGTATTATTGCATCTTATAGAATGTTGAGCTAAAACAGGGTACCTTGGTGTACAAAAACTGGGAGAAACCAACATCGCCATTCTATATGCAGTACTTTGTGTTCCATGTATTGAACCCAGATCAAGTGTTGGCTGGTAAAGAAATCCCACATGTAGAACAGAAAGGTCCTTATTCATACAGGCAAGTTGCTTAGTAACATTGATATACCTTACCAGAGAGGAAGTTTGATTATTCGTTGTATTTGATTTTAATATTTAGTCAATGTATATGTACTTAGTCATTTGACTATACTGATTGTCTGTGATGATGCATGAAATTTGAACATTTATATTGCTTTCAATATGACTGTAAATCTTGAGTAATATTTCCCACGAAACGTAATAGACACTTTACTGAAAAGTAATGTCTGCAGTGAAAAAATACTGCCATAGAAATGAGACACCCAGGAGTATTATTGTTAGTAGTCAGATTTTATTTTTTAAGAAATCTATTGTGCTAATTTATTTGCATTTGTTTGCATCATAAATGTTTTGCAATTGCACATCTTTGTAGCATTTTGGAGAGAACAGCAGCTGTAGTGACCTAAATTATTTTTTCATTACAGGGAGATACGAAGTAATGACGTTAGAAACTTGAGTACAGACAAAACAGAAATTACATTTATGCCAAACAGAACATATATTTTTGACCCTGCCACCTCATGTGTAAACTGCAGTGACAATGATACTTTTACAACTGTAAATGTGCCTCTCTTGGTAAGCTATGATAAATGCATTAGGGATATAGTTAGGGATATATCTATTAAACCTGCTTTATCAAAATAATTAACTATATATACAAATGTATGTATATTTATGCTCTGTGTTCACTAGCTCAAATTATTACTATTGGCAAAAGTCCTGTGAAATACAGATGAAATTTATTGTAATGAAAAAAACAAAACATTATTTTACATGGTGTCTTTCATATATTGATTTCACATGATAACCAGGTGAAACACCATAGTGAAGATACCATATATGGATGTGTTTTTCTTACATGGTTCTCAGGTGAACAACATGTTAAAACTCCATCTGACTTTGGGTGTATTTCACATGCCCTCTCCCCATAGTGTGAGTTGTTAGGCTAATTGGCCAATAAAACCACTATTGCCTTTCAGAAGCCAAGGTCTATTCAGAAATAGCATCCAATCGTTGTCTAGTTCACACATGATTAAAAATCATATGTGCAACACAAGAAAGATACACAAAGATACAAAACAAGATCATGTGTCAAAAATGTGCTCAAGCTTGACATATGTAAAGCAAACTCTGGACGAAGAGCTTTTAAGAACAGTACTGTCCGTCTATGGAATAATACTGATGAAAATATCAGAAATACTCAAAAATTGAGAATCTTCAAAAAGAAAGTTTTCAACCAATATATAAGCAAACTTGAAACAATTGATCATCTTACTGTGACTAAAGCATTTTAAGCTACCTTTTAATATGTATTTTTTTTTATTTTTGATGTCAATTTTGTCTTATTTTTGTTTTCAAAGGGCCATCATGAAAAATACCGGGTAACCGGTAATAGAAGCTACCCTCTTAAAATAAAGTCGTAAATAAATAAAAAAATAACTGTTTACAGCTAAAGTATTTTTTTTTCTTAATTCATTTGACAGACTACTGCAATTTGGTTGAAAGAAACCAACTTTACCAAAATACATTCCTGGTGCTGGAAACTTCTTGGTCGTATGATAGCAGTTCTTCCTGAGATAGCAAAATCTTTGTTTTACACCAGAACTGTACATGAGATTCTGTGGGGATATAAGGATCCATTATTGGAAGCGATTTTTCTTGGTCATAAACTTTTATCCAAATGTCCGACACCAGATGGGCTGAATGACTTCATACAATTACAAGTAAGTGGCAGCTGCAGTTGCTGAGCAACATTGCTTTTAACTGCAGCAGGTTTTTCAGTTTGATCAATCCCAACCTATGTTCCTTGAGGATAATTATTGCTAGGTATTGCACATAAATACAAACAACATTTTACAATGCTCCCTAGATCTGATAAGTTTCAAGAGGCAAATTATGATATACCACTTCTGTGAAAATGCTAGTTTGGACTGTGTGGAAAAAAGATTGTAGTTTGAATCACAAATGAAGATTTGTAGAGAACTGACATTTCAGACATTAGCCCATCATTGAAATAAGACATGTACCGCTAATTTACTCTGTTTTCAGTATAATAATACATATTATGGGATATCAGCTGTGAATACTGGTCATAAGAATATTGATGAATTGGAGCAATACACCATGTGGAAAGAGGAAAAGTATGTAGTACTACATGAACAGTCAATATTTAGGCCTTTTTGAGTTTTCATTGCTTAGGCTATAGTAAGGATATTAGATGGAATATAGCGCCATATACTACAACTACCAGAATGCTTTGATTACTTTCTTTTGTAGCGCAATTAGCACAAATTGTTTTGTTAATCCCCAAAGGGATTAAGATTTTGAATATGAAAGAGCATTCGCAAAGAATGCTGGTAGTTGTAGTAAAATGACGCCATAATGCAGATCGCCTATTCTAAAATCAGCTATTCAGTTTTTAGTAAAGCCGTGGCCCCATCACCCCCTTAATCCTCCCCTGAAGAGTTTGTGTGTTACCCAAGATGGGAGTAGAACCATGGCCCTCAGTACCACTCAGTCACCCTTGTCGTTGCCTTTATAAACTAAAAATATATCAGTACCCCTGCTTTTTATAGTGAAGTCACAAGAAGAAACTAAGATTCTATTGTGTGGTAGACCTTTTCGGCTTCATATGCAAATTGCCCATTTTAAACCACATGACAGTCTTTAGGGAATGGTTCTTTTATGAAAAATGTGTTGAAATATTAATTTTACACCTTAAAGAATTATTTCCCAAGAGGGACATCACATGGTCTGAAATGGGAAAATAAACATGGAAGCGAATAAGGTCTATTCTAATGTGAAGTTTCAGCTTGCTAGGATTCATCATGAATTTCATTCTATTTTATGCTACATTTGTAATAATTATTATTTATTTTTTTAATCTATAGAGAACTATCATGGTGGATGGATAAGTATTCAAACATGATAAATGGGACTGGTAAGTTGTTACATGCCAGCTAGTAGAGCAATATGGGGTCCCTGTGTGTATGAAAGGGACCTGGGAACTACTAGGCTGTACCTATTTCCATGGACATCATCGAGATGAACTTCCTCTTGTCGAAGAATGTTCGAAAGACTAATGTAGTAGTTCCCAGGTCCCTTTCATACACACAGGGACCCCATATTGCTCTAGCTAGTAAGTTACTATAATTTAAGAAATATATTCCATTTTATTCCAGTCTGTACTCTAATACATTTGTAGATCATCATCAGTGATTTGCCAGGGGCGGCAGAACCGGGGGGGCCGGGGGCTTAGTGCCTTCCCATGGGGTTTATAGTGCCCCCCATTGCTGTTACTGTTCTGCCGCCCCTGTTTGCTATTATTGCTGCTTATTTCTCAAGGTTTTTTAAAAGATAACATGATTTGTTTTGATTGTGCTATCTCCTTTCTGATGGTGTTTTTTTTTTAAATAAATGTATTTAACATATTTTAGTTAGATGAAATCAAAAATTTGTATTTGCTGACTTTTTTTTAGATGGCACTCAGTTTAAGCCCAGTCTTTCTAAAAGTGATATTCTCTATGCATTTGTACCTGAAATTTGCAGGTAAGAATATAATGGAGCAATTTTTAGTTATATATATTTAGTTTGTTCTTACCCATCAAATATAGGTATCAATTGTTAAATTGTTTCATTTGTGTCATATGAAAATAACAACATTTTGAAATTCCAAGGAGGTACAATATTTAACTGATGTGGATTGTAATTTCTTAGGTATTATTGTTTAAGTTACATTTTTAAAAGAAATGCATTTTTATGAAACCGAGGTTTGACTTTTTTGCTGAGAATGCATTACCATATTAAGCTTCAAAACAGTCAGTGATGAGCCCACTGTTAAAAATACAGGTAATTTCAAGTAGATTTGGTGATTATCAGCAAAACATCCTTATCATTTGTGTTTACAAAATTTTTGGTGCAAGTTTTACAACCACCTTTGAGAGTGGATTTAGGGACATGTACTTGAACTGCTGTGGCTTTTTTTTTAAGTTGTGGTGCACAACATACCATAAAGTTAGGCAAACTAGGGTACCAAGATATTTAAAATGGGCAACTGTGTGTTGCCCTATTTACAAACTGTCATCAATTACCAATAACACATTGCAATTTGTTTTTTGCTTTTGTTCAAGAAGATAGGATTTAAAAAAAGCAATGTGTCATTTTTACTGGTTGTTAATGGCTGATGTAGGAGCAAAACTGAAACCAGAGCTTCTGTCTTCCCACCTCACACACTCTTATCAAGCCTCTCTTATTTTCAGATCCATCCATATAAAGTACAGTTCTACAGTCAAAGTGAAAGACATTACATTATATAGATTTAAAACGCCAGATGAGGTTTACCTTTCTGGTGACATTTACCCTCCAAACAAAGGATTCTGTGTCCCCCCTGGTTGTCTTCCCACTGGATTACTGAATCTTACTTTATGTCAACCACAAAGTAAGTGTTTCATTACTTTATTCTTTCTATCCTTCCATTCACTTTTATACGTTTTTCTTTCATCCTTTCTTTCTTTGGTTGTTCACTCGCTCATTCATTCATTCATTCATTCATTCATTTATTCATTCACTAATTCATTCATTTCTCGCTTATTTGTTCATTCATTCACTTATCCATCCATCCATCCATCCATTCATCAATCAATCATTTGTTTATTTTTTCACCTATCTTTTTTACATGCTAAGTAATAAAATGCTTTCAAATAATGCATTCAAAATATTTCTAACTGCTGATTTGTTGTGCATATAGATCCACCGGTTGCAGTGTCCCCGCCACATTTCTACCAAGGCAATAAATCTTTAGTAGAAGCTGTTAAAGGTCTTCACCCTGTTGCAAGTGAACATGAAACATTCCTGGACATTGAACCAGTAAGAATCATCTACTTTATTTAAGTTACAACCCAAAGTGAGTAACGTTGCCAACGACAAAGATTTTAAATTAAGTTTTAACTCGGTTTTTTAAATATTTTTCTGGTGGATTGGCAGAGTTAATTCAAGTTTAATATACAAAGTAATAAAACATTTGAAATGAAAGTATATCTGTTCATTGAAAAATTGTCTGTTGGCAATGGTAGTGCTCCGCCCTATAAGTTTTTGTTTTGAAATTGTAAGCCAATAGCAAATGAAATCAATTGTATTTTTCTTATTTGTGCAGATCACTGGTATTACAATGCAAGCAAAGCGAAGGATTCAAGTTAACATTCATGTAAAGCCTGTTGATGTGTTCAAGTAAGTACTGTATGCTATTCCGATAACAATCACTAAAATTTTGTTTTTCCACTTAAATGAAGCTCGTCGATAATTTGTTCAAAGAACAATTTATATATATACATAATAATAAAAACATTGATAAATATTGTTGTCTATTGTTCCAATCAAAACGCCATTCAAAATAGATTCGTCACTCCTGAATGAAGGAAGTTCTCTGTAAACTGTAAATTTTATGTATCAGAAATCTTTTGTTTTTCAGATATACTAACTATAACTTTACTCCCGTGTTTTTGCCAGTCATGTATGTTAATGAGGTATGTGTTTGAAAGAGTAACGAACAGTCATACACGCAATCAGACAGACAGACCAGACATAAAGACATTCAGACAGATAGAGAGAGGCACGCATTATTAAGGCATAAACAAACCATCAAACAAGCACACAAACCAACAAGAAGGCAAACAAACAAACAAGCAAGCAAATCAAAGGAAGCAAGTAACTCTATAAATGTTAGAATGACAGTCACAGAGTATTATGTTTGTTTTCAGAGTGCAATTATAAGTAAAGACGATGCAGCAGAGTTCAAAAAACAGGTTTATGACCAAATTGAGCTGCTTGAAGGGGTTGAATATGCTCTTCTTGGCCTTGGTGGTTTCTTAATTCTAGTCGCCACGGTAATCTTCATAGTTTTATGTGTACGTTCAAGGCGAAACAAAGACGAAAAGGTACAGAGCTACTTATCTGATATTTAAAGTAAATGCTTTGATGTTGTTGAAAACTATGATGTTTTGCTTGAGCGTGGTCCTGAAGGTTCGTTGGGTATGTTAGGTCCCCTCTCTATTATTTCAATACCCCCCCTTTTCAGACTTGGAAAAAATTCAAGACCCCCCATTTAATCACCCAGCCCCCCCCCCCCCCCCCCCTGCCATAAATAATGAACGGTCCCTTATCAATTGTGTCTTGTGTTTCCCTTGAAAAATCTCCAAAAATTGCACCTAAATAGTAAATAATTTTATTTGAACTAAAGTTCTGCTAAGAATTTGCCTATATGTTGACGAGAGTTACTGCTGGTCGCCTTTTGTGTTGTGAGTGTTATTTGTGTTGTGAGTGTTATTTATTCTTCTGTTAGCCGTCACCATCATTCATTATTCATATGTACTTTCTTTCCATATACAATCGGGTATTTAGTCCCATAGTTGTGCAGCACTTCGACAGGTTGAAAAGTTTTCAACTAAACACAGGAAGCCCTATATCGAATCAAAATGACTCCAAATTTGGTAATGACCAGATTCGATGAAATCTAATTCGTGATTTTATTTTATTCTTTTAGTTACTGATAGTAGCAGGGAATGACCAGAAATCGTCATATGGAACCATTGCATAACTAATACATTTCAATGAGCTATTTGACCGCAAGACCCGGTTCTCATATCCATTCCTGAGTCGATTTCGTATTACATTGATTGGGAGACATTGCTGCATCGTATCTCCATTGAAAACAATCAAATCAACTGCAGCGTTGTTACGGTACTCTACCTACCTTTCCCTACACATGAAAAAATGGCTGTACGTATTAAGAAAGCTAAAACACCACGCGATTAAGACGCGTTTATACGTTTGTGAGTGGTTTTCAAAAACGCGCGAGAAATATATTTTTAGCGTTCAAGTATTACACTTGAAACTCCATTTTATTGCTCGAACTTTATCCCTACGCTTCAGCTGCTGCACGTTTCTCACGGCTTTTTGAAACTACTCTAATACAGTGCAAGCATTAAATGTATGCAACAATTGTCACTATTTCGTTGTAAATAGCACTAATTAAACAAAAGAAAACGATAGAATTAGCATAAAATAGCGCTATTTAGTGGTATTTATGTTGCATACTTTTAGTGCGTGCACTCTAGATCTGCGTTGTGCCAAATTACACTCACTTTAATATACGCCAGAATACGACATCTTGTATTCTCTTCTCGCCTTATATATGTGCATTTTTGAATAATTGACATATATCATAGAGTTATTTTCAAAAAATACCATAAGGTTGGTGTAAATGCCACTTCATAAATTATATATGTAGAAAAAATCGAACATTCATAATGAAAAAAACGAAAAATAACCGGTGCTGTGTGTTCGCCGGTGCTCTTGTGCACAGTTTTTTTGTGAAGTTAAAAGTTATTTTTTCAAAACAGCAAAAAATAAAATAAAATTCTCCAATTTTAGGAGACATTTTCCGTTGTACTGGTAAACTTTTAATAACTTATTAAAATATTTTATAAAAAAATATACAATTTGAATAAAGTTTAATTAAAATGAATATCTTCAACGAAAGTCATTGCGTCAGAGCTTAATCTGTATACATTTTAAAAGGATTCTAAACTCCTCAGCTCCTCTGCAAGCTTTGCTTGCGGGAATCCGGCATAGCAAAGGAAATGATTGAAAAAGAGTTGCACGTGGACCGAGAAGAACAGTTCAGCCAATATATATATATTGTCTATGTTGGATTGTTCTCCTTTCCCCTCCACAAGAGGTTTGTCGCACCCTCCCTCTCCCCACTCCCAAAGTAAATGTATATATTTTATTGTCTCTTGGGTTGGCTGCCAAGCGTGCGTACGAATGTTGGGCGTTCTGTGGATAAGTTGAGGCTTTTCTAGCTTCGTTTTGGTGTTTTTTCTTATTTTCAAATGCTTTTATATATTCCTAAAAATCTGTTCTATTTTTCTCAACCTTTCACAAGCTATTATTTAAGTGGATGTCTATCCTTCGATTAGGTTATTGTTCCTACATCAGCGTCGCCAATCGTCAATTTTTGCCACGTCCACACTAACCCGGATAAATTTGAAAACGCAACTTCATTTATCCGGTTTGGTCTTCTGTCCACACTAAAACGCATAAATTCGAAACAACTTTATGCAAATTCTTCTGTTTAATTAGACATTTTTGTCATGGATTCGGAACAAAAGTTTTCAAATTTATCCGGCATAGTGTAGCCACGGCCTTATTTCGCGCTCCGACTATCTTCTTTATCTGGGCCACTTCAGAACGTCAAATCATATGAATTCGTGTCTTTGTTATTTCAAGATGTCTACATTTCATATTTACTTATATTTAAGAAATTGATGACAAAGGAAAATATTGTTGAACAGTAATTTTATCGTTTTTCCTAGGCGAAATTTATTTTTGATATTCCTGAGTACAGATAATTACTTAATTTAAGGTAAACATCGGCAAGGTTAGCGTTTTACGTTTCATTCTTTATTGCATTCGGTGAATTGAAATAGCAGATTGAAACTAAACATTATGAAGTTTTTACTTATCGCTTAATATTAAGAAAATAGAAGTTTTCAGACTGTGCTTGTGCATGCATTCTGTTTTGACGCGATTGCTCACGTTGCTTAAATTCTATTATCTTTTAATTGTTGTTTAACCTGCAGGCTCATAGGTATCACGCGATTGAAATCCTGATTTGTCGATAAATGCAGCGTCGGCTGACACACGCCACCCTGAAAATTCTGTTTTAGTTATGGTAAGATACGACCTAGTTAGTTTCAGCGTATCTCTTACATAGTTAGCAGTTGTGAAATAAACATACAATGGTAGCCTTTGCACAAAAACTGACGGAGTTACTTGATCATTTTGATCGTTTTCAGCTTTGATCTTATAACTGTTGGGGTTGTATAGGATAGAGATTATCCAGTCGTGTGAGGCTGGAGGGCTGTCATGGGAAGTGACTTTACATTCGTTGTTCCAATAATTATTGTGTCCTATACTATAAATCCTAAGACAATTGATCTGTTCGTCTCCTCTCAGTCTTTGTTCAGTGTATGCATCGCTATTTGCCTGTTTAATTTTAAATTTAAATTTCTTCAACCCATTCCCCGTTTCCCATTTGTTTAAGTACCAAGGCTTCATGTCAGAGCTGTATGTTGTTACATTATGTTGCAATTCGGCCAATTCAACTATCACTACCTTATCGTGTAGATTGTACATGCAAGCTTCTGGCCAATCATTTATATCAGTTAACCTGTTAATAATAAAATTAAATACTTTATCAAACAACTGGTCGTACTGGACTGGATTTTTGGCAACCTCTTCGTAAATCAACTTATCTACGTCTTCTCGGATATCCAACTGTAGACCGCGGCCAGCGTCCGTGACAGCTTCTCTGATGGCATTTGCTTTGTTCAAGAATCTGTAGAGCTTACGATTCCATTCTTCACTTTCCTCTTCATTGAAATCGCAGTCCTGACGTCCCTCCTTGCGACACTCGAGACTTTGGTATGCATAGTGAGCCAGAGAGCCAGCGAGTGCGTAATCTATCACCCCTTCCATGAATGCTCCAGCTTTGGCCTGATTGGTATTGCAGTAGGCCCGCATCAACGCTTTGAGCAGTGATGACGATTCCAGGACTTCACCGAACTCTACGCCAAACAGATCAAGGAGACTGTCGTCCACACTATCTGACTTGTACTGCTCCATAAAATCTCTTACTTCAGTCCTGTTGAGGAGGCTGTCCGCCCCGCACACTTTGTCGTCTGAGAGTTTATTTACCATCCTCGCGTACCTCCGAAGAGAATATCGAATTTTTTCGAGTTTTCCAGACATTCCAGCCATGTTTCCTTGATTTTCAACAACACGTTTCACATCTGCAATGTCATTTTGAATGTGCGAAAGTCGTCGATGGATCTCATTGAACTCCATTTTCAAATAATTGGCCAGTTCATCAAATGGGTTGGGTGTTAAAAAGTTAGTAACGATAGAGGTGATGCCACTAAAAATGCTAAACATCGGACCCAACGCCGCCATGAAACTATTGAAACCTTGACCAAGTTTTGCAAAGACGGTCCCGAACCTCACCTTTTTGGCTTCCTTCAATGCATTGCGTTTGTGCTTTACAACTTTGCGGAACAGTTCCGAGGTACCTTCAGCGATATCTTTAGAGGCTTGAGCCATATCGTTACTAATGTCATATACTGGAGGAGTGAATTCGTTTTGTCCAGAAATTTCGTTTGGTGGAGATGTCAGGTCACCTTTGTCTTGCAGCAGTTTGGTGAGCATCTCTGGACAAACAGGCACTGGGAGGATTTCAGACGCCCATTCTTTACACTGTTGGTTGTCATCATCATCATCGCAGGATTGCTTCAGGAAGGTGAGCTGATCAATGATTATGGTGGTGTCTACAACTACGGACTCAAAACACATCTCATGACGGGACTCGTATTTCACAAACTTGACATCATTTTGTTCTATCTTTGCATTGAGGACTTTAGTACTCTCGCCATCACGTCCAAACGTAACTGTGTACCTTTGATCAGGATTGGACTTTGATCTCACTTCTAAATTGAAAGAGTCCCCCGTCCAGGTAAAGTCTTCACAAAGGGTGTACGAGACGGCTGAGTTGCTTTGCGCAGAGCCTTCCATCATTGGACAATGAAGAACGAAAAAGAGAAAGAAGAAGAGAGCAAGAGCTTTCGTCGACAAACTCATAATGCTGACTTTTCCCATCAGTCGTGTACTTCGATGAAGCGACTGTATTCTCTCTTTAGGAAAATTCGTGTTTCAGACGTTATATAAGGATAAATGTGTAATCAATTAATAATTGATCTCGTGTTGTCCGGAATTGAACTTACTTTCTATACTTTTAATGGGTCCTTTTTCTATTGCAACAGTTATTATTCAACAGAAGAGAACTAAGGGTTGAAAAGGTTATTTCAAAATAAGTGCATGGTCAAATGATAATTCACGATAACCGTGAGTGTTGGTTTAAAATATCAAATCGAAATTTGAATTGCCGTCAAATTAAATTAATAAACTTTATCTTTAAAAAAATTGAATATTTTTCCTGATGATTCAGTAATCAATTTCAAACGCAAGATAGAATAGTTCACCCGAATGACACAACCTGCTAGCTCGCAGCAGTAAAGCAACTTTGATAGATAATACCGTCCTTCATTAGTAGTACGCTTCGATGCTTCTTGAAGTGTGCTTTGTTGCATAAAATTCTAAATTCTATCGTATCGTAGCCGTATAGTTTCTAAGAAAACACTCTAATCATCTTCCGTACCGTACCGTAGCGGAGTCGTAACCGTACCGTTTGCCGGCCACTCATGCAAATACGACCCTAACATATTGTCCTTGTTACACATCGTCCTGCAACATTTCTTTGAATGACTTTCCTTGTAAAAAGAACGTCTTATCAATTTCAGACGGGATAGAATAGTTAATCAAAAGACCTGCTAGCTCGCAGCAGGAGAACGTTAATATATACAATAATACCGACTGTCATTACTCGGGCTTCCAAAAGAATGCCCGAGTTTAAAGTTCGGCTCTTTTTGTTTTCGTTTTCGTCGTCTTTGTCTTCGGTCACAAAATGCACATTTTTTGGCAAATCTCCCCACACAACCCCTGACACATTTAGCATCGTCCTAACCACGACGATCGTAGCTATACATTGAAAATAGAGTTCAACGTTTCAAAATAATCTATCTTTAATAATTTTATTATCCACGCTTTTATTTATTTCATGTTTTTTTTAAGTATTTACAATGAGTTTTTTTTTTAAGTACAGTGCCTGATTTAATGTTAAGTCCCGGGGGGTGGGGGGACTCCGGGCATAAACAATCGGGGATGCTCGTCGGAAGTTTTCAAAAATACCACTATAAAAAGATACCAAACGTTTTTCAAAGGGCGTGACTTCACAAGTTTTTCATCCCTAAAAGATACCAAAATCATGAGTTTCAGTGGCTTTCAACCCCTAATAGATACCAAAAAGTGAGAATTGGGCGAATTTCATATTTTTCAAACCCTAAAAGATACCAAATCGTCGATTTTTACTCCTAAAAGATACGACGAGCATCCCCGATGGAACCCCCCACGGGTGTTAAGATTAGACGTGTGACCGTGCTGAACACTTCACAAAACTTCCACAGTAATTACTCATTGCTTACTGTCTTTTGGATTGGCTATAACTGAAAACAAAAAGCAAAATATCGAGTTATGATTTGGCAAATTTGAACAAGAATGACCTGAATGAAGCACAACCTCTTGCGACATTCTTGCTTCATACTTGATTTTATCGGAAAATTGTATTCAGGTAGAATTAAATATTACTATGTTATCATCTCTAGTCAATTACTTTAATTGTAAATTTTGTGGAGGGAATATATTTTGCTTAGAACTTACGTTTTTTCTCAAATCGGGCGACCTTTCTCAAGTCAACCGAGATACGTTGAAATCAATAGAATTTTAGTAATATCTAATGAACCGTTATCGCTGCTTGAATGGTTTGACATTCTCATAAAATCGTTTGAGATCCATATTGTTTAGATCTAGGATAGATTGGTTTGCCACTCAAAACGGGTATTCACTGCAGTTAAAGTGAAGATGAAAAATTTGTAAAAGAACAACAAACTTACCGCGCGGGTTTTTACCTTGTTCTTCATCGGTTCAGTTTCGATTTTCTTCAGTTTTGCTTCCATGTAATTTTCTTATCAATCACAATCCATTACAATATAATCATAGTTAATAGAGGGAGATGGTTATGAAACCTATTGTTATAACTCTTTGTACAAGTTTTTCAAGCGTGACAGTGCACAATCTTTTGTTTTAGCATTGTTTTAGCCTTGCTGGCTATGACTGATTGAACAGTCTGAAATCTTTCTTTTGGCTTCTAGTCTTAAATAGTTAAAGATTTCCGATAGATATTTGGACATTCCTAACTATAATCATGTAGATAATGCTTAAGAACAGTTATTTTGCAATTTCGGATGGGAATTAGTCAAACATTGTGCACCGTCAGGACCCGTTCAAGATCAAAAGGGAAACAAAGACATATAACAATAGGTTTCATAACCATCTCCCTCTATTAACTATGATATAATGTACCTTCTTTTACAAATGCAAATTAGGATTTGATTCATATTTCTTCAAAATAAGCTGATGATAAACGAAATTCGCTTTTCTAGCGCTCTTCAAACATTCAGCGAATTAAACATATCAAATCACATATTCCAAATAGAAGCCCGAGTTCACGCAGATATGCGTCTAGTTCGTAGTAGGCTGCTTCGATGCGTCTTCAAGTGTACGTTATTTGGTTATATAATTTTGGTTTTATACACTTTAAAACAGTTCAATTTATATTTTGAATGGCTAGTTTCTTGAGAGTTACGATATTTGTTGAAATTGATACATTCCATACATTCATTACAATCTCAACGCGACGACAATTAAACGTCTGGTCAATGGAACAGATCACAGTTTTGTGAATAAAATGATGTTTTCAGGTGTTTGTATCTCCATTCTTTTTTGTCACGGATCGCCATTTTGTTTTTCACTCGTTACCCAAACGCCAAGAAACGTATTGCAATGCAATGCAATACAAAAGTTTTATTTAGTGTTTGAAATTACATTACTCGAAAATGAATTTTTGAATATAACTTATTTAAAAACACAAGCAGGTAAACTGATTGAAACTGATTAGCAGGCATTTTAAATTTTGAAAGTTTAAGTCAGCAATGTGTTGAAATCATAAGGAAAATTGCTATTTTATGGACTATATTTTGGTGTTTCCGGTTGGTCTGGTACCACACAATAGACTCTAGAACAATGATGTTTCGTAATTTGCGGTGTTAATAGTTCATCTTGCGATCATAGCTTCCGACTTTCCCCTTGATTGTTCCCGACCTTTGGTTGTTCAAAAGAGCCGGTAGCTTGACGGACCGGCCAAGGGGCGTTTTCCAGAATTGATCGAATCAATTAGTTTATCAAATCAATTAAGAATTTGCTTTATCCAACTGTGTATGATGCCGTAAGCTTGACAAACCGGTTGAGGGCGTTTTCTAAAATTCCAGCATAAAGAAAACTCACCCTCGTGCGATCATGATAAAAGTCTCAAACCCAGGTGAACAATTTATTCTATTAACAATATTTGCTTAAACAATCCTTTGATCACTACTGTCTGCATGTGATCTCGACGGTCTCGACAGTTTTATGTAAACGCTAGCGCTTCTCGCTAAACAAAGACGAAAAGTAAAGGGTGTTAGAATGTGCTAGAGTGCAAACACTAAATGTGTGCAACAGTTGTCACTATTTAGTAGTAAATAGCACTAATAAAACAAAAGAAAACAATAGAAGTAGCATAAAATAGCACTATAAGTGCATGCACTCTATTATATACTCTAATATGATATACTAGAAGGTACTTAAAAGCCATAAGTTTATAAATCTCTTCTGAGATGCGTCTGAACCTCTGAATTTGGTGCAACAAAATGACTCCGCTTAAAAAAAAAAAAGAAAAAAGAAAAAAGAAAGAAATCTTCCCTAATGTGACCCAGAAAAACTTTCCACATACAGACCTAGCTGTATCTAATCTTAAAAGGATCTCCAAAGCAACTGGTAAAGTTGTTATAACTCAATGATCATATTCCTCTTCATCGTATTCAAATTAAATTTACATTGGCATGGTATTCCTGGGACTGGATTATCCTGGCTTCGATTACACCACTCTTTCAGTCGTAATGCCATTTCTCTCCAAATTGGTGGTTAGGAGTGTTATCATCCAGCAAAAATCGATTCTCTCTGACCAGGAATGAGCACCACCCATAAAAACAACAAAAGCAATTATTGGGAAATACACAATTTTATATTGAATCACTACAATAAATACAAAAACAATGACAAGGAAAGACTGAAAGAAAGTATAGAATGACGATAGCGGATTGTTTCCATGACATGTGCGACAGTATGAAGTGTTCATTATATGTGGGATGCATAATGGCATGATTCACCGTGTTTCCATAATAGCAACGTCTTGTGCCTGTCATAAAGCGATATATATTTCTACTGCTCTAGTAAAAGACAAAAGAAAGTTAGTCTTAAAAGCACGACAATCCATGGAGTGCGGGGAAACAAATATTCCTAACGCGGTTTTTACATTGTTATCCATGGTAACATGATTTCAACAGCAGTCTGTATGGTAACACAGTTTCTACGGCAAGTTTCCAACATAACGTCGGAAGTGCAAACTTACACGACCACGTGGTTTTAGTTGTCAATTTGTCGGGTAGATAAGAAATATTTCAAGAAGAGATTTGTCCTTCTTCCTCTTCGGCGAGTTCTGGTTTAGTTTCTGGTTGTTTTGGTTCTCTTGTTTTACGACTTCTTCGCTTAGAAGAAACGACCTCTCCTTCCTCTTGTCCATCAGCGCTTTGGGCTTCACTGGAACCCTTGTGCCGTTTCCTACACAGTAAGATGAAACCATTACTTATAGATGAGAGACTGCAAGAATGATTATCAGATCCAATTACGTACAGTTACTTACGGGTTGGAGTGAGCACGGGTATTTTGCAAATAGTCGATAGCGAGTTCAACTCTCGCTCTGGACATCAATATTAGAGACCCAAGGTGTTGAGATCCAAAGGTGTTTAGAACTCGAGAAGTTCAGACCTTAAGGTATTGAGGCCCAAAGGTGTTGAAACCCCGACGTGCTGAGACCTCCAGGTGTTGAGACCCAAAGGTGTTGAGACCCAAAGGTGTTGAGACCCAAGGGTGTTGAGACCCCAAGATGTTGAGACAGAAAGGTTTTGGGACCCAAGGTGTTGAGACCCCGACGTGTTGAGACCTCAAGGTGTTCAGACACCGAGGTTTTGAGACCCAAGGTGTTCAGACACCGAGGTTTTGAGACCCAAGGTGTTGAGACAGAAAGGTTTTGAGACCCCAAGATGTTGAGACAAAAAGGTTTTGAGACCCAAGGTGTTCAGACACCGAGGTTTTGAGACCCAAGGTGTTGAGACAGAAAGGTTTTGAGACCCCAAGATGTTGAGACAAAAAGGTTTTGAGACCCAAGGTGTTCAGACACCGAGGTTTTGAGACCCAAGGTGTTGAGACAGAAAGGTTTTGAGACCCAAGGTTTTGGGACACAAGGTGTTTAGACCCGAATGACATATTATTCATGGAGCTACACGTCATATTTGATCTAAAACCTGGGAGTACTCCTGAGGGGAGTACAGGTGTGGGATGGGGAAGGAGGTGCTGGCCCCATGTCTCCGAAGTCCAGGGAGGAGGAAACGAGTAGGATAGAAGATGTCTCTCATAGAGAGCGACAATGTACAGCATCAAGGCAGAGTGGTTTCCCTCTTTAATTCCGCTTTGTTCAACTGCACGTTCTCAATTTACTGGAAATGGAAGAAATTTGCGACTTACTTTTCTCTTCGTTCTTTTGATCTTTCACTACGACTTGATCGTTCCTGGCAGTGAATCGAGACAATCAGTATATTTACATTTTCAACGTTGTGTGAAACGTTGAGAATGATCATTGAAATCAAGGACAATAATGAAGTTTATTTGCAAATATTGTGTGTCGCGGTTAACAGCAAACAGTCCAGAAAAGTAGCCAACTCTTGTAAACCTGGTTTCGATATAATCGCAAACGATCGAAAAAAAAAATCGATTTTGGGTAAACCAAAGTTTTTTAATCCTATGACCGTTTTTAAACGATTTCGATTTCGCGATCATATATGGATCGAAAACGGTTGTAGAATCGAAAAAAAAAACGTTTGTTTCCTTATAAACGTTTTTTTTCCTTTCGATCGCTTGCGACTGTTCTCGATCATTCTCGATTATGCAGAAACCAGGCTTAATGCGTAGAGCTATATTCTGCTGAAATGATTATGACATTCGAAACCTTGAGTAATACTCGGTTATGAATACAACGAGGCGCATTCTGAATTGGTTATTTTACTAAATGGTAAGAAAGAACATCGGCCTACCTCACGTTTATCACGGTCTCTATCACTACCCTTGTCACGGTCCTTGTCACGATCGCGATGTCGTCTGCTTTCCCGGTCACGTTCACGTCGGTCACGATCACGACGCGGCGAACGATCACGATCAGAATGTCGATCTCTCGTTCTGGAACGAATAATCAAAGGTAAAATGAAATCGAATGATTCTGCAACGTTTTATATTGTAGTTTTGATCAGTTTTCATGTATTTACTATTGTATTGTTGCTGTTGTTATTAACAAATTAGTATCTACTCTTTATTAATATGCATTTTTATCAATTGTATATATAAATACTATGTTTTCAGCGCTATTGAATATAAATAATAATGAATTATGATTATTATTTTTTTATATTATCCAAAAAGTCAAATCTTCTAAAGTTAAATTGGCCCTGCTATGATTAATAAATTATTGATTTTAGGAGAAATACCAGAGATCCTTTGCGGTCTTCAAGTGTGGATTGTGTTGCGAACACAGCTACTTTTCTAGAAAAGTTGACCTACCTTTCTCTGTGGTCTCTACTTCTTTCTCTGTCTTTATCTTTGTCTCGTTTCTTGTGATCCCTTCGTCTGTCTTCTTCACTACTCCCGTACTCACTGTCATCATCACTACGTCCACCACGACCTGGGCTTTCACCCGGTCTGGGCATTCCGGGAGGAAACTGGTCTCTAAAATTTGGCATAAACCCTCGTCCCATCCCTGGGTCCCACGGCATCCCGTGAGGGGGAGGGCCAAGTATAGGGAACGGTGGGACACCATCTATAAAAAGAAGGAAAGATCATAAAGTCGTGCACCAGTGTCTATAGTAACTAACTGTGATAACTATTATGAGTTATTTCACTGATACATGGCTGACATTATATGACAATCAACATCATTATTACTACTTTACCACAACTATCACAATGACAATCCGTCATTAATGTAGTAGAAATGCGATTACATAAAACCTAATTAACTGAAATTTGGTTTATCAGTGATCGCTTACATACTGCGCACTGCCACGCGTTACAGCTGTGTCCACGAATTACCTAAATTCGAATGAAACGACAAACATATCAAAGAAAAGAAAGTGATAAGAAAAATGAGAGTAGAAGAAGAAACCGAAAACCTGGACGTCCAAAATCAAAAGGTGTGATCCATAGTTTGTATTTGGCTAGAAGCCATTGCCGTAATAACAAAAATTAAGTGCTTTTTTAACAATAACGATCGCGCACTATCAATCGGCCTGCAAATATAACGATAAGAACGATAATCAAGAGGAAATCACACTTCTGTGCTGCGATGATTTTTATTAAGATAATTTAGGTATGCTAAGTAATATCCTGAACATGATTGAATATCAGCAGAGAACAACTGTCGTAAATTGCACTTCATTGATTACCAAACTACGGCAATTTCCGCAGTAAAATATGCTAAAGTCGTCAAAGTTTAGAGTTCATCGTAAATACCATCACGGTCTTTGATAAACAAAGGAAGCACATTCTCAAAAGTCGATAGCGGCATTGAAAATCGCTTCTTTCTGTTTCCTAACAACTGCATCGAGTACTTTCAAGCGTGTTTAACCAACTGGTAATTACATTCGCAGTTGAATAAATCTAAATTTGAGTAAAATTTGTTGTAGGATAATAGTGGAAATAAAGAAAACACAGCAACCAAGGTCATTTGAAGAAGATTTTCCAAATCATGATAATATAAAGGTTTGCATGCCTGTTCTGCGTCTTTGCAGCAAAGACAAAACGTTTCTGTTTTCATTCTTGGAAACCCAGAGGGTAATACTCTGTTGGTCTAAACTCACTCAGAGATTTCAAGCAAAGGAGTATCACCGCTGGGTTTCCTGGGGCGGTTCTTCTGTACGATGTTAGGTGGTTCGTTTTATGCCATCAATCATCATTGAGCATAAAGCAATTTTCGAGATCGTATATTATCTACAAACGAAAAGGACTTTCCTAAGCGTTGACTTAAGATAATATCTAGATTTATTAGCTGATAAACATTTAATGGACATTGAAAAGGCGTTATCTTGTATCAGAGGAAATGGTATCGGACGTGACATTTCTCAGGAATACAATGGAAATAGAAAACATTTAGTTTACTTGCTATTCATGCACTTTAGAGTAGAATTTTGTCAGTATTTCGAATCTAAAATAAGGGGATATGATGGAAACAAATACAAAATCAACACAGTGAAAAAAGCAGCACCATTTTAACAAAAAAAAGTAAAAAAAAAAAAGAAAACTTGTGAAATTTCAAATGTAATCACAGGCTTGCTACTTTGTGTCATTCGTTTTTTATATTATTTCTTTTTATCTTTTTATGACGATGAGGTTTCCTGTGGTGAATATGCAACGGTCATTACGCTGTAAACGTTTCTGGAGTGTTTCTGTTTGATTTGGGTTCGTTTTTGGGTAGTTTTAAGGGATCGCATTTTGAGCACGTTTCTTGCGTATTTTATTTTCTCAAAATTTATTTTTATTTTATTTGCAATTTTAGTTATAGTGCCCGTGAATTGTTCGTCGTATAGTGTGCGTTATCGCAGCCGTACTGTTTCCCTTGTATGCGAAAACGAGTTTAATCTGCTTGCACAAGGACACTTGAAATTCCTGGTAGTGACCGCCTTTAAAATCATTCATACCAGACCACAAAAACACTTCAGACACAAGCGAGTCTGAGAGTATTTGATGACTGAATTGTTGTAAATCATCAACTTCGAGTTACAGTATATGTGACGTTCTTTGCGAAACATTTCGGGAAATGAACTTTTCAAATTAAACAACTTTACAAGAAGGTCCGTGCAGATCCAAAAAATGAGAGAAACTGAAAAACAAGAGCCGAACAATGACAAGTTGATTTTATGTGGAACTGTGCAAACTGGATGACCAGCACAAACTTACTTTCAACAAAGTTCAATTAAACGGCAGCCAAAAGCTTTCATTCTAGTGATGGGAACTATGAATGCATTCCACAACCGTTCTGCAATCATTATAAATCATCTAGAACTCGAGACAAATGTTCAAATGGTATTTGATATTTCTTATCAGGCATACTCAAGTGCTACAGAAATTCATTTAGTGAGCTACGGTATAACAATCATTGATAACGTATGGCACATCAAGAGGAAGGTGTGGTCGCGACGCATGACAAATGTACATCAACATGCATACATTAAACACCAGCATAACAATGGACTGTGAGCCAAACAACATTGATAACAAAACTGAAAATCTTCTCAATACGTACGCGACCGTAAGCTTTGGAGCAGCATCGTAGAATCACTTCCGTATACGTCCGCACGACGATGCATGACGAAACATGATCATTTATATTAAAAACATTTCATTCACATACTATTTACATTAAACTTGATGTTGTAATTGGTAATACTGAACGGAATGTGGTTATTTAGACATTGAACTTGGTTGTGTGATTTGTAACTTCTTCTCAGGAATTCAGGCAGTGACGTCATGTTTGCATACTCTTGTTCACTTGTTCAACTTGCTCGCGCAAGGCATTGTGGGTGTACATGAGATGGATAAAGTGTTTGATCAGAAACATATGTAGATGTAATACCAAGAGATAGAAAAACACATCACCCAACAAACACATCACCCAACAAACACGCCAATAAAATAAATAAACAGTCAGTTCAATAAATTACAACTCAACAAACAAACAAACAAAAAAAGGAGAGACAAATCACATACAAAAAGAAAAAAGAAACGAAAAAAAGCTCATTTTCGTTACAAAATAAAAGCAGCAATTGTTCGTATATATCACGGTTAATCCCTTCGAATAGTTCAGCTTTAATTTACTTAGTAGCCATACGGTCTGTGTTTCCTACCTTGCCTTAAAGGGTTGTAATTGAATATGTCTATATACTGTCATATTAAGATTTCATCCAAATAGACCTCAAAACTGAATTACGAAACCTTGATCACGGATTTATGACAAATTCTCTTCTACTTTCATTCTTAAGAGAGAATCATTAAAGTCTGGCACCAATGGTTTCATAAAAACGCGGGAAAGAGAATGTTGGAAGTTTCCCTAGAGACAAAATTCAGCTAATTGGTTGCTTTCATAGAAAACATTTGTGAAATGATATTCTTTTCCATTGGGAGTAAGCAAAATAACTTAGAGAAATTTACAGCTTGTTTCAAAAAGTTTTAAATGGAAGAGTGTGTCTTTCGAGTAATATTCACGGAAATATCAAGCTTTTTATACAATGATCAGGTAATTGAGTGCGCACAATAAAATGTCCGGCAAGATCTAGATTGACATAATATATTTATAAATTATTATTAATTATTAATTATTACAAAATATTATTTATCATTATTATTAATTTATTAATCATTATAAATTTGTCTCAGTTATTATTATTAATTATTATAAAATATTATTTATCATTATTATTAATTTATTAATTATTATAAATTTGTCTCAGTTATTTGCCACACCAAGAAAGATCCAGAAAAACCTTCCGTGACCTTTCTAGTTGATAGACTGTTGAATATAAGCCACACAAGTAATTAGGATACGCTGTACAGTATACTGCTATATATCGTACTATATTGTACTCTATATTACTAGCCTATTGCCTATGTTTGCCAAATATTCCGAGCCTTGTTTCAAGAAATAGTATCCCACATTCTCGTGCATCACTATAAACTTCCTTCAGATTGGTTTGAATACCCGCAGGCAATTGTTCAATATTCAACTAACTGGGTTAATAAGCCTTGCAAATGTCGAAGAAACGGAACTACATGGTTCACAGGCCAATTCTAGTATCATTAAGGAACACAATAGTTGAATTTTTTATTTAAATTGGCATTTTGGGCCAACTGAAAGAGACATGCCTTAGGGCATAAAAGAAATAGATTGTACTGGCGGCTTCCATGTCTCCTTGAGGACGCTTATAGTTTGACGAATGGCTTCAGAACGAAAAGAAGGGGACAGCTTTGCTAGAATGACTTCTTGTGAAACGTATAACTTATAAATACGGGACGATATAGAAGAGAAGAGAAGAGAAGAGACGAGACGAGAATCCAGTTGAAAGCCATTTTAATAGAAATACTGAGTAAAAGATGTAAATAATTACAATTAAAAAGGGGATGAAAAAGTATTAACATTAAACAATCTTTGGGCCAGAATCCAATTAAGAAAGAGTGTATTATATATGAAAGCTTTCATTCGCAGTGCATGTTGTTACAATGGACTCCAATCAAATTGACATGCGTACAGAGCACGTTCTTTCACTCAAAAAAATATAATAATAATAATAATAATAATAATAATAATAATAATAATAAAAATAAAATAAAATAAATAAAATAATAAAAAAACTAATAAAAAAAAGATTGCTAAAAAACTTTCTGTACTTGCATAGTAGCTAAAATTTCCCCAAAAGTAAAGCCATAATTTCGAAAGAAATAAAAGTTGTTTACTGTTTGAACAAAAATAAAACCAACCTATACAAAAAAGCGCTTTTGTAAAAGAGAATAGTTTAATGCTAATACCCTTAATAATCACACTGGATACAAAGCTAAGTCGGTTTGTCAATAGACAACACGGAAATATGAAATAATAAGACGCAGTCAAAAGAAATTCTCCTTTTAATAGAAAAAGCGCTCAAATTAATGCAAATGCAAAAACTGTTATAGTATGAATTCAAATCCCCTTGTTAATAAGAATATTCTAGCACATGATTATTATTGTGCGTATTTTGCATCCCCTCTGGGTGGTATATAACATAGCTGAATGTCACAGTCTCCATAGATGCACTTGTAATAATATAACACGATCTAATAAAACAGCGCATTCAAAACGCCTATCGGGGCCTTACGGTTTTCAATGAACAAAATATCATAAAATTTCACGATAAATGAGCTGGTCAAAATAACTTTATTTCACGAGTTGTTGTGTTGACTACATAGCACTTTTCTCACTTGCCTAAGGGGCCACAGACTTACGTTTATGGAAGTTAAGGTGCAAATTGTAGCCACGTGGTTTTCAATTATAAAATCCTCATAAACAGATGAATCACGAGAACGAGTATTATCATTTCTCAACTCTCATCCGACCTTAATGAACTGCGGGCACGCGGCTAACGATCACAACACAAACGAACATAATTTTTGCAATAATGGTTCTAAAACAACCTTTTTTGATATGCGGTCACGTTTAGGTAGTTACTCAATCGGCAAGTAAACAAAATCTACCTTTTATTGGTTTTAATAACGAGATAAAAGTTAATGAAAATGTTGAGACCGCCACGCCATGCCAACCGATCAGTCAATTTAGCCGAAAACTGTCTTAAAGTAATAAAGATTACATAAATTCGTATCGGATATGAATATTTACGATGTCGGTTATTAGATGCGAGAGGATAAAGATAGTTTTAAAAGCTGTTGTCTCGTTCGGTACATACGGAAAATGAGATCTTGTAGAAAAAAACACAACAACAACAAAATGATAACGAATATTTCATCTTTTTACCTTATAGGGGTGGAGAGGGGGATTAGTTAGAGTTCAAAACATCAATTCGAACTACGCTTACAAAAATTCTCGAGAAAACCTTTTGCTGCATATACAACATGTCTACTCAGAGG
This sequence comes from Diadumene lineata, assembly GCA_918843875.1. Classification (NCBI taxonomy): domain Eukaryota; kingdom Metazoa; phylum Cnidaria; class Anthozoa; order Actiniaria; family Diadumenidae; genus Diadumene; species Diadumene lineata. The sequence goes on from OU974070.1 coordinate 28,455,723, forward strand.
GGTGGAGTGAGGTGAGGTACGGTAGCTTTTGGTAACAATTATGGTATTCAAAAATCTCATAAAATAATTAAGAACTGGCCTACAATATGTCAAAGCTTACATTATTGTGCTCTTAATGCTTAAGATATAAACCAGGCATTTTATTCCATATCACATTCGTTCACTCTATTTCCATTAAATTACTGTACTCTCCCATACACTGTATATCGCTATACATCTTCGAGCGTCTTGTCCTTATGTTCCCATATCCTAGGATTAAGCTTGTAAACCGTCCTCAATCTCCATTAAGGTCGTATCTAGGGTCAGGCAGATATCAAAGTGCATTTTTTCTTGTAATCCCAATACCCAATCAAGAAGATGAAGCTAAACGAATTTTTCTAATGTCAAAACAATATATGAGATTAAAATCGGGTTAGTGTCCTTCACTTGTGAAATACAAATAGGATAGCAATGCAATTTAATTTTTCAATTAAAAATAACAATCTAAGGCGAAAATGTGTCAACATTTTGCTATGAAGACGCATGAAAATCGTTTGAGCTTGTTAAGAAACGTTTTGTAATTTTCACCATATGCTACGAAAAGCCAACAAAAATCATCAATGTATTAATTGCGCAGTTCTATCATTTCCATTGGTTTCGTGTTTTAATGATTTGTTAATGTTGTCTAATGTGAATTCTGATAGGCGGTATTAATCACCTCGGGAAACCCTGGGGTAAGCCTGGTCTCTATATAATCGCTACGATCGCCAAAAAAAGGGAACAACATCGCTGGGATCGCTCAAGCTGATCTCTCAGCGATCGAGTTGAGTGATCGTAGCGACCGGGCACAACTGAATACATACCTTTTTCTAGGGAAAATAAAAACAATAAAATTTTCAATTATTTAGCGATCGTAGCGATCACGTGGAAATCGGGCTTTACAAATTACAAGTTTCACTTCTCGCCTTGGCAACGGCCAACAATAAAATAGATTGATACACATGTAGATCATTGTAAAACGGAATAATTTGAAATTGCACAATCATAAACAACGAAATCAGTCAACACCAACAAGTTAACTGGCAGTGATGACTTCACTAGTACTAGCATGACGAGAATGACCATGTCACCAGAAACAGCAAAAACGATGATAGCAAACGACCATAGACCATGAAAGCAACATTTAGAGCAAATTTAATCAATTTCTTTCTATACATTTCAAATAAAATATTTTACGGTAGTTCAGCAGTTTATCCAAAATAGCAATAAAACCGTATAGATCCAAAACCACTAAATTCTTTGTAAAAAAATGGACTCGTGTCGTGAGATTTCTCATGTTCGCCATTTAATCTTAGAACTATATTGCCATTGCTCAACATTTTTACTGTTATCAGTGACATCGACACGAAAGAGAACCACATTCCTAAAATACGACACACATACGCCAATAAACACAAGATAATCAATATTCCAGTCCCTATCAAGGTTCCCATGTAATTTCTCGAGAAATCCCCACCGTGTCACTCCAAATTAAATCGAAGGGAATCGCGGAGACAGTTAAAAACCGGGAAATCGCCCATATTTCGTAGTGTTTGAAATCCTAATTCTTTGCGATTTTGTTTTCATATAACCAAATTCAAAAAAGAAACGTAAAAAGGTAAAAGCAAAAATCGCATCGATTGAAAACCAAATAAAAATTGTCGAAAACTGTCGTGCGACATTCGAACGACTGATGAGGAATCTCAAAATCGAGCTACGCCGCTATATCGATTCAATTTAATATTCTAATTCTTTGAAGTTTTTTTGGTGTTATCAGTAACGTCAAGATCACATCACTTGTTCGCTGAAGAACTTTTTGACGCGGAGTCAAGAATCTGTCCTTGGACTTTGGAGAATATTATCCTTACTTAGAAATATAAGCTTGATAAGATACTGAGATAAAAACGCAACAGTATTAGCGAGAAAAACTTCAAAGACTCGGCTAACTGAGAAGTAATAATTCATATGGACTCAGCAAAGACGTAATAACTTTATAGTATCTCTGCCAGCCCCGGATGAACACTATTGTTCATTCAAGAGATCTTTTTCAGCCTTTTTGTTGTTAATTTCGCAATGTTTTGGTTTTATAGCGTCCGATTATAATTACTTTTTTGATTAATTTTAGATGTAAAGATTGAATAGAAGAACTTTTTCTTTTCTTTTTATGGAACATCTGAAGGGGTTTCGTTTTGGAAGCAAAAGTCTTAGAAAATATCGGCGAGCGCATTACGAATGAAATATTGTTTGCACTTTAGTGATATTCTAGCTTTTTTCGATGGAAATATAAGTAAAGACCTAGAGTCTCGTAATTTCTTGCGTATTGGATCAACAATGGACGAAATGAAGTTTCGTATTTATGCAAATATATGTTATAGACCTTTCTCCTTAAAATGGACCAAACCTTTTCAGTGTATATACATATATGCGACATAAAAACATTATCCATGATTTTTTTTTTTTTTTTTTTTTTGAAAAAAAGGAGCAACTTCAAAAAAATATTGATAAATATGGAACAAAACGCAAGAGCCCGCGACTTTTTTTTGGTTTATTGTTATAGAACACACCTTTTCCGATTTCTACAAAAAAACTAAACTAGAATTTTTATCTCGCAAATAATTAGAATGAAATTAAAATAACAAGATGATTGCGGTTTGTGTTTTGGCACTTACTCAGTACAAAGTCAACCTCATACAGATGATATCTTGTGAAGACATCAAAAAGCAATAACCTAGCATATATCACTAGGTAACTTTGTAGTTTCATAAAGAAATGACTTGTGGAAATTAAAATTAAAAACAAATTTAGTTGATACTTTCGGTATTTTTTGGAAAATACTGAAATCTAAGAAAGGAAAGAAATGCCAGAAAACTTGGATCTGTTGCTTAAGGCTTTTTTTGAGTGAGTCAAAGTCATAAAGTTGCAGTAATCTATTTTAAAAATCGTACTGAATATGTCATGAATTATGATAGCTGCGAGACAAATTTTTCACAGCGCAAAGAAGTTGTTTTGTAATTTAGTGGGCTGTGAAAGTCAGTAAGCTAGTATATACAACATATAAACCACTGGATATTAAAGTCATATGATTTGAGTAATCTTCTCACATTCCCTACTAACAGCTTATTTGATGAATTTAATGATAAACATTTAAATTAGGGCTGATGATTACATGATTCACTGTTGGATATGTAAGTTACCTATTATATCACTAATAACCTTCACAACTCTAGTCAACAAAAACCTACACACGCTACTGGAGAGCAAAACGACCACAGTCACTTTTGGAATTCAATGATTCAAGACAATGCTGGGGATTTCTATTAACATGTACTGATGTAATGATATGCTAGCGAGACAAGGAGGTTTATAATCATAATCCCAAAGGAATTTTTTCACAAAGAAGATTTTCGATTCTTCTCTAGGATGTATACACATAAGTCGTTGAAAAAATCAAGCAAATTCTATGGTATCCATTTCAGATTGCTGCAGGGCGATCACGTACATCTGACTTTAGTCTTTATCACCTAAGTTGTTCTTAATTGCACAGGAACGTCATTTGTCGATGGCAAAGTGCAGTATACAGTAGCTACAGTACAGTTCTATCGGTCGAGATTCTAATCTTAAGACATGTCATTTATAATCAAACAGCATTACACAATCACCATGCTAGTAGCACTCCTTCGTCTTTCTCCTTTAGACTGCCTAGGCTTAAACGAAGTGTATCTTTCAGACAACGAAAACATCTTGGTCTTATTGACTGGCGTGCAGAAGCAGTACCTTAAATGCCACTTAAAAGCCTTGCGGAATTCGCCGCTCATCAACGCGTAGATAACAGGGTTCGCTGAACTATTACACACAAACGCAAGCACACACATCTTCCAGAATATCAACATATACTTGATAGACGACATATCGATAAAAATTTCCACCACTCTATATAGATTATAGGGAAACATCGTCACTACGAATACTAACACGACAGGCGCTAGGACTCGCAACGCTTTAAAGTTCCGTTCGTTGAACGCGTCTTTTTTCGAAAGAACTTTACCAGACTGGTTACGTATACGCTGGCGTAGCTTGATGCTTTCACGCAAACGTTCGCGTATCTTGATGTAAGTGTACAGTATGATGACGATAGGAAGGATGTATGTAAGAATAAACAACTCCATTTGATACAGTCTAAAATATAGCCAGACTGAAAACTTAGGATAGCAGTACGACCTGCCTTGATATACCATGTACTCCATGCTGGAGAGAATTGGCGCCACTACGAAAACGAACGAGAAAAACCACAAACATACGATGATGAAGCGCGCGTACTTTAAAGCACGTTGCGGGTCTGGGCTACGTCCCGAAACAATCCCGCGATACCGGTAAACTGCGATTATTGTTATTGAGCCTATGGATACACCGTGAAATATATCGCTAATGGGATATAAAAACTTACAACCAAACCAACCAAATGGCCAGCTAACATCCTCTGTCCTTATCAAACCGAATGGGAAGCTCAGAAGTAATATCCCCAGGTCAGCAATAGCTAGATTTAAGATGAATACATAGGCAATAGAGTGGAGAAGCTTTTCTCTGACCACCACAACGCACACGAGAATATTTCCCACTACGCCAACAAAGAAGATGACTCCTTCCAAAACCAAACGACAGACTAATACTGCGAACGGTTCCTTTAGAAACTGATTGAGGTTTGCAGAGGATGCGGCTATAGTAGCATTGGTATTGTTCGAAAAGTTCATGATAAATCCACACCAAATACCTTCCTTTGATCAAGTATTCGAAAGAGCAGTGATGAAGTGTTCTAGTCACGCATACAACTATCAACGATCAAATCTTCGAACCACTGAGTACGATCAAACGCATGGAATAACGCTGACATGAGCTCTAACAACACAAAAAATTCGCCAATAAGTCTTAGATACGCTTAGCGCCAAACGATCGACTCCAAAGTCAAGGAAGAAATAATGAGGCCTCGCTTAATGAGGACCTCTAAGTGCCATTCACAGAAACGTCCGCTTCAACTCTTTGCGAAATTTGACAGGTTGAATGGGCTGTACTTCCAGTTGACTCCATCGTTGCACACTTATGACGTCACACAAGACTACACGTCACGCGTGTGCATCAATCAACGTGTTAATTGAAGTGCAAATTCGCGCGGTAAAAACACTGATCTAACAGAGGCTTAGTGCCTAAAGTCGATGAAATACACAGGAAAGAAGGATAAAAAGCAACGCTACACTAATGGATTAGGCCTTCCAATAAATTAACTCGCCATCGCTCATCACCAACATCCAATGATTGAAGCTATAAGCAGCAAGGTGATCGCCATGGCAACCGATATATACTGTATGAAATCAACAACGTAAAGTGGAGAAGGACTTTCCACACGCGTAGAAAAACACCGAACCATGGGTGCAATACTGATAAATAAGAATAAAACAGTCTTGAAATTTGATCAAAACTAGTGACAAATACGATGAAAATTAGCTAGACTGTGTCAAGAGGATTGAACTTAAAAAGCTTTCTAGTTGGGAATTCACTCAAAAACGGACCGATCTATTACTCTTGCTGTCTCAATATACTGCCTCTAGCTGCTTCTAAATATTACTAGAGCTTAAATACGTTTAATGTGTTTGAGTCTCTTAACAGAAGTGATAGAAATGGCGTGCAGTGCCGCCTTGACAATAAGTCGCAGTTATGAAAGCAGCAAAATGAGAGATCCAAGCATTTTCAAGTTAAACCCCAGCAAGGATTAACGAACGTCTGATATTGTAAATATGTCAGCATTATGTATACTATAATACTAATATCAGCGAACATCGAGCAAATACACACAAACCAACTCGAAATCTCACAGCAAACCACGACAAGCTACTTGAAAACACCATTACTATCAAGACAGATTGAGTGTACGGTCGATGTTGTATCAATTGTGTAGCTTTAGTCAAGCAAAGTTCATTGGTTAATAATGCCATTGTAGTGAGAATTATCATAGTGACTTTCTAGTTTAGAGAGTGTAATGCCACATTGTGTTCCCTTACTATGGAATTAGTGATAATGACTATATCGCAGCAGCTGTGGCGTGATTAACGACCCATTTCCAGCCACTTCAACTACAAATATCACTAAAACAACATAGATCTATATTGTTGTACTTAGATTTCTCATAAAATATTACCCAGAGAAGTAATAAAGAAGTAGAGACTTCAAATAGGCTTAGTTGGGACGATTTTTTTTACTTGTGGCTTTGGGTTAATGATGAACTCACGCTTTTAAATCAACTTGAATAAACAAGAACTTGACGTTTTATTCAATCTGACTTGAACATTAGAAAATGTTTAAATGAGAGGCCTTTTAACTATGACTACGTTTGAGCAAATACTTTATTGCTAGCTCGTTTATTCTTTGAGCAAAATCACAAACTCAAATTAAAGAATAATAATCCAATTAGCAATTAACATAGAATAAACAAACGTATTTTGGTTGAAATGCCAACATCTATGGTGAAAATTTCATAATGTTTCTAAACATCAGTTAAACCTTTTTAGAAGCGATTCTTAGTGCGGTCAAAATAAAATATCTGGAGCATAATGAAATAATAGCATAAGCACAAGTGCTGTCCTCACTGTAAAATAGCGCCAAATTCGTACAAGCGCAGGTACAAAAGAAGCAAAGTTTCAATCCGTATTCTGATATGTTTGCGTGTGTGCCTTCACAGGTGAGGACAGCACAACAGAAATTCATTTTGTTTGATTGCATATTCTTGGCCTATGCTTGCGTCTGTTTCACAAGTGAAGAGCAGCCTTTGATCAATTTATGGAAAACCTATGGTACTAGAACAATCATAAGATATTTAATGGTTATGAACAGAAAACTTTATCATAATTAGATTATAAACAGTTCAGAAAAAAATAATTCAAACCCCACATAAACCTGTTTTTCGACATTTAGCATTAAGTTGAATCATGAGCAACGTTTGTCTTACGAAAAGACTTGAAATTCTCACGTGTTTTCCATGAATGACAAGTTGTTATAGCAACCACTTTGATCAATAATGACGTCAAGACACATAAAACAAGATTCTCTGTTACTTTGCATCGGAGATATTTTGCAATATAGAGCCGTTAATCCGACAGTACGAGCTCAACGATTAGACTTTATAGTCTAAACAAGAGGACTTGGGAGTTTCTCAGACCTTAAACCTTGTCACAATCATGCAACAAATTCATTGACATTTTTTTAAATGCGAAAAGATTTTGAACAGATGCAAACGGCAATTCCACGGTGAGTTGAGTTCAACGAAAAAAACGAATTAAAAAAAAAAAAATAGAATCTCACGTTCCCCTTCCAAGAATTCTGAACGCTCTTGTTTATGGTTTTAAAAGTAATAATAAAATGATGGCGGAAAAGTTGTGGTAAAAAACTGGCTACTCAAAAAAAACACCAAACAGAATAGAAAGACGTCGAAACGTGAGAATTCTTGTACCGAACACCGCGTACTGAACTACTGTCCTATAATTTTTCACTAATAACGAAAGCGATAAAATCCACACAGTAACTACGATGACAAGGATTTATTTGAAATAGGTAACAATATATTGACGCAATAAGTGTTTGATTGTCAAATGTCAAAAACTAAAAACAACAGAGGAGTTGAGTGAGGCCAAGGAAACGCAAGACAATGATCACACACGTAGAAAAACACTCGGGAAAAGAAATGAACAAGCGAACTCACGACTTAACAAACAGACTTACACACAGACAACCAACCAGCCAACTAAAAAGAAAACAGACAGACAGACAGATTGACAGACAAATCAACCAACTTAAACAAACAAACCCATCAAACGTATGAATAAAAACAGACAAACAAGCAATCTAAGAAGCAAACAGACAAAACAAAAATCAAACAAGCACACACAGAAAAAGTGGTTGTATAACAAAAATGTAAGATAATGATTTTATCACTTAAAACCACTGGAAAAATAATTCGCATCTTGCAAAATTGTCAAAGGTAAAACCTCACACAATAAAAAGACTGGAAGATTTCCATTACAATCTTAAAAAAAGTCCTAACTGACAGCTACCTTTTAATTCTGACATATTGAGATTTTTGGACAAAAACAATGGCAAATGTATCATGAAACGTTGTTCATCGTCATTAAAATCCTAAATGCCTACATCAATCCTTTAAAATAGATATTACTACTATTAACATAGGCACAATGAGTTGATATTGCACCAAAAGCTCTCGAATGGCCCCAAATGTCGAGTTCTATGATATCCTTTTTGTGTTTGTGTATGATATGAAGACCCCACGGAGAGCTTTTTCTTGGTAGCGTGAAGACATAATCTGACTACTGGCAATCAGAACACTTTGGCATTAGCAGGCTGGATTTGAATAATTTCTTAATCTATTTGAACTAATAGAGGCCGTGAGCGGTAAAGTGACAAGAAGTTTCAAAATTGCTGGGGCATTTAAATATAGAAAATACAAACACACGAGCAAACAGGATTGTAAAATTAACTAAGACAAACAAACAAAAAACACATGTACTAACTTGCTTTAAAAAACTGATTTCCAAGTAATTCTAAGAATATCGAGTGATTTTCAGAATTCTTTTATTTGCGCTGGATTTTCGAGAGGTTTCAAGAATTTCGCGTGATTTTAAAAATTGATTTGTATGTTCTGAATTTTCGAGTGGTTTTAGAAACTATTTCGATACTACATTTTCAAGTAGTAAAAATTCGAGTGAATTGATTTATTCGTTCTGGCCTGATTTCCAGAGTGGTTTTAGAAAATTGTATTAGTTGTACTACATTTTTTGAGTAGATTAAGAAATTCGGGTGAATGGTACACATAGCATAAATATATTGGAAATATTAGACTGGGACAAATTTCACTCGACCAGCAGTTATCAAATAACCGAAGCTGAAATCTATTTTTAAATCGTTGATTTGATTACAATCAATGTTTTTAACGTTGTTCTAACGACTTAACTTTTAGTCGAGTCGAAACTGGTTTGAAAACAGGAGATACGAGTAGATTAAACCGAAGATAGGTAATTAGCAAGGTGAACGCTACCGTGAAAATGAGAAGAAAATAACAGGAACTAACACGCCCAATCCATTGAAACGGTTACTCGATGGGCGGAGAGGTCATTAGTCCTTTTTTACTGCGAAGAATATATTTGATACAAGAATTATACGCGTATGGAATATAGTATTTGCTTTAGACATAAGTAAGCAAAATAGTATGTCTGTAAGGTTTTTTCACACCAGCATTTTAGCTGCCATATTTTATATTTGACCTTATTACAAATAAAGTATATGTGTACATATGTACATAACTACTGATAGTCGAGTTCCATTGAGGCTCTTTGGTTGTATTTTGATTCGTTCTAATTCGAGCTTTCGCATTTTCAAACACGGTTTGCCAGAAATGCTGAAGCTATACTAATCTGACATATTTCTTTATAATGAAATCTTTCTTGACAACAAAACCACTATTCTTATCTTAATAGAAAAGACAAATTAGAAGAATGAATTAATAAGTGGGCCGAACAAACAAACAAATAAAAAATAAGCTAAGCAAAAACTTACGGAAGTAAACTGAAATTTAACATAAGTAGTTTTTAGCTAAAAGTCATTTTGACACATCGAAATGAAGCTATACATATACGAAATACTAAAAGCAATGATGGTAATTTAGATGGTTTTCTTGAGTGCCATTCAAGGTACACAACATTCATGACATTACATGATCGACAGGGCAGTTAAGTCTTTACATTAATAACAGATGCGTATAAGGCAAAAATATATACAGCTATTCTTTAAAAGGTTGTCCAGTTGAAATTCCGATTTATAGCGAATACAATGTCATTTTGCATGTATCAAGTTTTCAGTTGACTTGATTTAAGGCTAGAAAAGAAAAAGAAAAGAAAACGAAAAAATCCCCGATATAAAGCTGCACACATTATAAAGTTACATAATTTATTATAATCATGTTATTTCGTACACTTTGAGTTCTTGAAAAATAAAAAATAAAAACATTAGGAACGCAAATGACCGTGCTTTTGACTAAATTGTCTTTCAACTGGACAACCATTTCAGGAATAGCTGTATCAAAAAGACGAAACAATGGTATTGTTATTGTTACTACTCCAATCAAGTGTCACACACACTAACCGTCACTACCCCCCTACTTCCACATATCTGAGATGTGCATCTCATCTTTCAGAGAAAAAATAACGTTTATCGTTCCAAAACTGCTTTCTATTTAGTGCTGAATTACCTTTTTACGAAAAAGAAAGCAAGTTTGATGAATTTAAGGGAAAAGAAAAACAACATTGGCATCGTTTCCATTTGTTCAAGTACTTGATATCACCGTCATTATCATCATCACAAATACCATCAACATCATTACAAATATCATCACCATCATCACAAAACATGATCATTACCATCATGCTCAACGCCATCAACATCACCTGAAGTATCGACATCATTTCCATAGAAAACATACATAATCATCACTTTCACTATTACCATCCTAAGCACATGACCACTGTGAGAGGATACACTGGGAATTTGTTCGAATCTTTTGATAAATTATTGCATTGCACTTTCGTGCATTTCAAGCAGTGATTGCAACGGGCGAGATTGAAATCATACAGAGATAGAACATACAGTTATAGATACAGCACGCAACTCTACCTCGAGCAAACTATCTAGGAACTAGAACAAAGTAGAACAAGTACATTGTCTGGTCCTCGAGCAAATTTTGGAACAGATAGACATCACTTATCAATACCTAAAGCTTTAAAAGCTTTGCACTGTAATGGCTTTATGATACAATTTGTAATGGATAGATTCCTGTTTTATTTCCCTTTCTTTCAAACTGATAGATTTCTCTTTTATTCTCTTCACTTTTTGCGCAGGCTCGAGAGGCCACATGAGCTTTCATTTTAAGTTGGATGGTAGGATGAAGTGTGGACGATCGCGCAAGGGATAAGAAGACTACATCATTTCTAAAATATGGACTAAAAACACACTGATATTCCAAAGGCGTTACAAATGTGACAATTTGGAGCCGTCACTGTCCATAGTAACTAATAGATTTGGTCCATTTTTGTCTTAACCAAAAAATAATTAAATCCTATGCTTCGTGCGCACTTGTAAAAGGGTTACTTTGTCATTTACAATACCAATGACCAATTTATCGGGAAACACAAGAAGTAAATCGAAATCATATCAATTAAAATTAAATTAGGAAAAAATTGAAAACCGCATGGGTAACAAAATTAGATTACTTCAAATAATTGTTATTTGACATACCGACGATATAAAAATTTTGAAAAAATTAGTTTCGTCAATAAAGAAATATTAATATAAAACGATCAATGTGAAAGATTGTACTTGATATTTCGGGTTGTAACTCGGGTTTCCTGTGGAATGCCAAAGTTTGCAATTTCAAGAGTTGGTCACAATTGACTTTTTCTCGATTAAAAATCATGAATGAAAATAAAACATCAAAAAGTATGCTTGGGTATTTTTTCGGTATATAATGCCTTGCGAAGAAAACAAAAAAACAATTATCGCTCTGCTCGGGGGCAAATAAACGATATGACCTCCAAAAGTCATGCTATTAACCTATTAGCAAGCAAGATTGTACGTACAATCGACACTACTTAGATCCTTTTAAGTTGCGCACAAATGACAACCACTTGTACATCGACAATTTTTATCAACATCAAACTGCGCCGCTGATCTATTTTAATGCGGAGTACTGAAAAACATGGAAGTTTTCCAACTTCAATTCTATTTTTTCTAATGTCATATACAAATATAAATAACAATATATAAAATATTTCTTCCTGATCTTAGCGGTTTTAAGAGCGTCGTAGAAAAATATCTATACAGAATTAAATTGAATACAAGGACGCTTTATGAAATTCATATAAGCGGTAATTTTGTGACGTCATTGTGTAATGGATAATTAAAACTGGAGGTTTATTCACCTAGAAGCTTGTTCCCGTGGCAGTATCAAGGTTGAGAGTGTGAGGCACATTGTCGTTCATTGCGATCTTCATATATCTGATATGTATTAGTTGACTTTAAGTCCTGTAATGTGGTGTGTGCTTTTTCTTCCTAGTACTAACTTTCTCATACTTCTTCGTCGTTGTGATCACCAATATTCGTATCATCATCACCCCTCACCCTCCCCAATTGGGAGTGGCATTGGGATTCGACCTTCAGCCATTACAAAAACTTAGAAAACCATATTTTCATTCGTCCATTTTGTACTCACTAAATCATTTACTCAGTCATTTTTCATCCATTCAATCCTAGTTTCATGAATCCTCTTGCCCAGCCAACTATCATAACCACTCGCTCATCCATTAATGCTCTTTGCTTTGATCATAAATGTTTTCCTTCTTTTTTTATTTCTTTGTTGTCATTTCTTCGACCTCAAATTTGTTCATTCGCTCATTCATTTACATGCTCACTTTCCACCAAAATTTCCCCTTTACTATGAAAAAACATGATGTTTGATATTTATACTGAGTTTTCCTACAGACAGGTTTGATATCAGTCTAACAATGCATTTAAACAGGCAGCCACGACATTTCTCGCACGAACCACCGGTGTTTCTTTACTCTCGATACCAATCACACAAACTACGTAAAATCTCTTGAGTCCCTAATCTTTAAATAAACTGTCAACACTCGTAAACTACCCGCTTCGATCGGTGGATCTTTAAGCTTCCTAGTCTCTGATGAGGTTTTAAGAGAGCTTAAAAATCGGCAAACGGTACTGAACACAGTAAACAACGTCTTTACCTCTATACATCATAAAACCAGGCCAAAAACCCTTCGGCGGGGTAAAGTAATTAACGTAAACCACTTTTTAATAATTGCACATGACGAATGACCTAAATCTATCGTACTTATTAAAATCGTGAGAAAAACCAAGGTAAACAATTAACTTGTTCAGTATCGAGATAAGAGAAACCGTGAAATTGAACACGCTTTTGCGTGGTATTACAATATGCAACGTTGAAAAAACTGAAGTAAAACATCATTATGATCAATATCGATTGAGAATACTATTTTAGAAGAGCAGACTGATAATTAATCAAACCAATCATTGCTGATATAAACAATTCGCGATCACTTAAAGAACAAGGAGAAAAAAGCCGACAAAGTTTCAAAAAATATTACCATTGTGCGAGTAAAAGTTGACTGGCGACTGGCGAAATCATCGCCAATATCGAAAAAGAAAACAATCATAATATATGAAAAAGAAAATAGAGCATAAACAAATAAGTTAATTTGACAATAATCTTTTTAAGTTCAAGTAAAAAAAAATAAATAAATAAAAATTCAGGCGTGTCCGTAATTTTAGTCTAAAGTTCCTTTTGAAGATATTACGGTTATCGTGAAATACTGAGCGTTTGTGTGGAAAAATTCGACCAGACACAAACAAATCCACATATTTGTATCGAGGAAAAATAATTCATTTCACTATACTGTAATTCTACTGTAATTCTTATTCATTGCAATTTAATAATTCTTGCAATTTTGCGGGAAATCGCCATTTTAACGTGATTTGTTAATAATGGCGGGTCTTTCGACTGCGTATCTCCTTCATGCGTTTACGCAATGTGAACAGCTTCACGACATATAACTGGGCGCTAACTTGATCGTCCATTCGTTTGTCTCGTTTTACGTTAACATAACGTGCAATTTCTCACTTTCGAGATCCTCAGAACTTTCAGTTTAGTTAGTGTGTTCCCGCGCCTTTTTTTAATTGTTGCAGCGACTCACAGTTTCGCTCAATTACACTACTGAATCTTTATTTGCGTGATATTCCACGTTATTCACGATCAAATAAGCGTAATTTCACGCGATTACACACGGTCTGTTCTTCAAGAAACTTGCGGCGTAGACAACGCAAACAGGCCAAAAATAAATGCTTCTAAATTAACCAAGAACAAAAACAGGAAGACGGCAAACGTCAGTCGGAAACCATTAAGAGGCTTGCATTACAATAATGAAAAGTAAAGATCGCTTCAATGTCACTCAGCCTACGTATACAGTACACCAATATCTAATCAAATGAGTATAAAGCGAGAAACATTTCACATGAATTAGAGAGGTGTAAAAAGGAAACCTACCTCCAGGAAAGAAGGGCGGCATGCCGTCTTCAAAGGGTATCCTTGGCCCTCTGAGATTAGAGTAGAAAACAAGATTAGGATAAAAAACTACTTGGAACTGCTTCAGCTAAAGCATGTTAGAAAGAAGAGCAGGTGTACTACAAGATCGCAATCACGCCTCGAAATAAGGGCAGATCAAAGGTAGATGTCCCCATATTTTCTACTTGACTGGCCAAATCAGATTTTGAAAGGACAACTTGACCTCCATTTTTTTTAGAGAGAAAAAAAACGTATCTTTTTTTTGTGTTTGGAAAACAAAAAACAAAAAAAAACACATTTCATAATTTTTTTCCTTTCAAAAGTTGGGTTATCACCCACCTAAAAGGATTTTGAAAATGTTGAATATTTCGAGACTTGGTAATCAAGTACCCCTAAGTAAATAGACCAGGACAACTTAAATACATTTGGATAAAAACTAGTTGACAATTAGTTCATAACCAGCTAGCATTAGAGCACAGAGTAATGAATTATACAGTAAAATGCAATGAGCACACGCCATACATTCAGCTTTACTGAGCTGTCGCATGATGTTTGATAAAATGCAATTGCGTGTGAAGAGTGATTTCATATACACAGTCTATTGAAGTCAGAAAGTCGTTTGGTCTGGTCTAGTGTTGAACTGCACACATGTGCTGTTACATATTATGTGTTCAGTTCTCTGCATTGCTGTGCTGTGGAATGTTATCCTGTGCTGTACAGCACTATGTCATATTGTGTGCTGTGCTGTTGCATATTACTTTTGCTGTGTTGTGCTGTGGTATTTTGAGAGTGCTGTGCTGTAGAGAAATGTGTTGTGTTGTTTCCAATGTGCAGAAGTGTGTTGTGTTGTGGTAGTATAGTGTGCTCTTACACCATGTAGCTCTGTGTTTTGTAGGTGTGTGCTGTACAGACGAAATGTGTGCAGTGAGTTCTCTTGTATAGTGGTGTGCTGTGTTAAGTACTGTTAGAGTGCGCACACTAAAAGTGTGCAACATAAATACCTCTAAATACTGCTATTTTATGCTAATTCTATTGTTTTCTTTTGTTTAATTAGTGCTATTTACCACTAAATAGTGACAAATGTTGTACACTTTTAGTGCGCGCACTCTAGTATAATATAATGTTGCACAATGTAATATGATATGTTTGCTGCATGTACCTTTCATCCATTCCAGGAGGGAAATCACCAGGAGGGGGCATGCCAGGCATTCCTGGATGAAAACCTCTACCCCTTCCACGACCCATAGCACGACCAGGAAATCCTACACAATGGCATCAGTTATTGATAATTAATGAAGTTAGGATAGGACAAAATGAATGAGCAACTGGATGAAATGGTAAAGCGCATTGGCATAGCCCACTAATGATCAAATCAATAGATGAATCAGAGGAAACAAAGAAATGTATGTTAAAATAAAATGAACATTCAAATAAACATGTAAATAATCAATAAATAGTGAGAAGTAAATAAAAATATTTTAGAACAAGGTAATAAAGAATGAATAAATAAAAAATGAACTTACTGATATATAGATGAACAAAAGAAATGAGCAAAAAACTCTAATGGATGAATCAACAAGTGAATGAATGAATAAACAAACAAATTAACAAATGAATTGCATGAGCAAATGATCAAATGAATGAATGAGCGCACAAACAAATCAACAAACTTGGAATGAATGAATGAATGCATGAACGAATGAATAAATGAATGAATGAATGAATGAGTAAATGTATGAATGAATGAGTAAATGAATGAATGAGCACATACCCATAGAATCATGAGGCATTCCATCAGGAGGGAAGCCTGGAGGAGGTTGATTCATTCCAGGGGGAGGTTGTTGCATACCAGGAGGGACAATACCATGTACACCCCCTGGACCACCAGGAGGTCCACCGTCAGGAAATCGTGGGGGCACTCCTTGATGCATAGGTGGGGGTCCTGCCATTGATGATATTGGTGGTCCCCCGGGATGTGGTGGGGGACCCATGCTGGGATCTGAGGTAGGTGCATTAAACATAGGTGGACCTGACGATGATTTAGTGCAGTATGTTTAGTATATTATCAAATACATTAATAACTAATGTCCCTAGAACAATATGCAATCACTGCTGTGGAGGCATTGTTATACCTGATGCGGAATTCATCCTAATTTCTAATTTTTCAACCCAAAATAGACTCATTCATCTACAAGTTTGATAAGTTCTACGAAGCCTGGATTTAAAATTATTCACTGGATAAAGTTATCCACTCCATAGAATTTCTTTAGAATTTATCTGCAGGTTTCAACTGGTGCATACCACTATCACCAATTACAAGTTCAGACTTTATACATTACATGTACTTATAAATATTTTTTTAGAGTTTAAATCATATTATTGTACACTTAAAAAATGTTGTTAATAATTCATGACTATTTTGTCCAATCCGATGCTCCTCTCTGGTCACAAGGTAAGCACTCTTTTTCACACAAATGTAATATTATTATGATTTCAAGTAATTACCAGATCAAAATTATGTTTTGTTGTACCTGGAAATCCACGTTTTGGCATCCCATCTGACATCATGTGTGGTGGAATCATATCATCATCTTGCTGACGTCTGCTTTCCACTATTATAAATAAGGGTTTATTAAAAATAAAGTGGTGTTATAATTGGATGGAGTTTATTAAGGTGGTACTGGAGGCTATCCGGTGTCATTTTTGGTCAAATTTATACCTAATGAAAATAAGTCATAAATTGCTCCAAAATTCACTAAACGTTCACAAAAAACACTTTAATATGTCTTCTTTCGAAAAAAATTGTTTGATTTAGTGTCAAATTGAAAAAAAATCTTAGGAATGTTGGAAATTGTTATGCAAAGTCGAGAGACGTAAACAATCAGAAAAGCAGAGCTTAATTCTCTGGGAATTTTTGAATTTTTGACCGACGTTCGCCACAAAAAAATGCATTAGAACAGAATAATGGGCAAAAGTTTGATGAAAATTTTAGTCCTTCTTGTCACGATGATCAATCTGCCCCAAAATGTTGAACTATGTCGAACGTCGGTAAAAACTTTCTAAATTAATTGTACTTTTCACCTACAAAAGTTTAGGCTAAAACTTAAAAATGTCTTTACATTACAATACTTTCACTGTGATATGGTGTTATGATAATGCCGTTTTTTTAGTCATAAATCCGTGAAATCTTCTCAAAATTCCTCGAGGATCTCTCAGTCAACGTAAAAAATCATATTGCATGACACTGAGTCATCATCTGTCAAATAAAGCCATCCAATGCTCCAAAAAAGGGAATAAACTCCATATACGATGGTGTGTTACTCCCGCGAAAACCAATCAGATGAGTTATCTGGCGTGACACGTAGCAACGTCACCTCAAACAAAGCATATTTGTCATGGCCTTTACGTAAGAATTAATGTGCACAAAAATGGCGGACTTCGAAGGACTTTGCACATCAAAAAACATTTAATGAAAGCTAGAAATTCAAGATTAAACATGAAAAGCTTGAAAAAGCTCATAAAATTAATAAATTTATTGAGCTAACAAGCAGAATTATAGAGGATGTTTTTGAAGCTATGATCACTGCTCATTCTTCGTAGGTGTGAACAAGCTGAAAACTGTCAGAGTCTCAACGTGCATCTGTCATATAGTAATCGCGGTGCTTTAGTTTTAGTTTGTTTTGATACTCTAAGCTCATGATTTTTACCGCGAAATACCACTTAGATACCGAACTTTGGTTGCTAATATCTTTCCAAATAATGTAAGTACAGGTATGAAACTTTGTGTGTAAGCTTTTTGAATGTAAATCATTCGAAAAAGGTAGAATTTGTTTTCAAAATTAAGGGTCACGTTAGCCTCCAGTACTACCTTAAATGCTTATTTAGTTAGTTAGGTCAGGTCACCAATATGCTATGGTACGAATATGGTATTTATAATCCCATGGCAAGAACATGTCAGAATACAGTCAAGATCTTGCTAAAATCATATCAAGATCTTCCCAAATCTTGCCATGCCACCCTGCAAGATCATGTTCCTGCAAGAATCCTTAATGATCTTGGAAGTGATTGTGACAAGACGCTGTCAAGATCTTGCTAGGATCCTGTCAAGATCTTGACAAGACTTTGTAAGATTTTGACAGGATCTTAGCAAGGTCTTGGAAGGATCCCTGCAATATCATGTCATGATCCTGCCAAGACCTTGTCATGCTACCCTGCAAGACCCTGCATGTCTTGCAAGATTCCTGTAAGATCTTGCCAGTGATCATGTCAAGATCTTGTAAAATCATGAGGGATCTTGGAAGATCATGCCTGGATCATGGTAGGATCTTGTAAGATCTTACATGTGTTTCTTGACACTGAACCTGAGATGAATCTTTACATTGAGCACAAAACTCTAAATCTTGTATTTGGATCACAGGAACAACTGTATGTATAGGAATATCAGATCTGCATTCTCAAATTATCTCAGTTGGAATTGCACAAAAATAAGTATTACCATTATCATTTACCTCTAGATCCTACAGCACCAATAACATCAATACTGCCCTCTGTTCTTCTCTCTGGTGGAGGTCCTGCTTTTCGATTGCGAGCTGAACAGACAGAATTAGTCAACCATATTATAAAATAAAGCATGTTGTATTTACAGTCCAATATTCCGCAAAGACTATGACCTTGTGATCATATGTTTCTCATTCAGTAAAATGAATGGAGGGAAGGACAGAAAGAAGGGGGTAACAAAGAAGGAAGCGGGGAAGGGAGGAAGGGAGAAAAGGAAGGCAGGAATGAAGGTGGGAGGGAAGGAAGGAATGGAGAGATGGATGAGTAGATGTGATGACTGCATGAACAAACTACTTGTACAGGTATTCATAAAACATTGCTTTCAGGGTATTGACATAGCAGGAACCACACGGAAATAAGACCAGCTAGATCAGATCAGTAACTTTATATTTAATTCAACAGTATTAAGTCTCACCATCAGTTGTAATCATTGCTGCTATTTCTGCTGGTCCTGCAGGGACTGGTGCTCCAGCATGGTGCACCTGAAGATTAAATCAAAATGAAGTTTTAAACTGCAGGCAAAGAGATAAAAAGTAGTTTGGTAGAAAAGATAAATATATAAGTACATAAACGTGAGTTTTGCATCTCTTTATGTTTGACGATTTATCTTTATATTCCACAATTGTTTTAAATGTATGGCAATGTATTTTCCTTACAAAAATCTTTTTCTGCATAGTTAATTCTAGTCTCATTCTTCTTTGTTTTTCGCAGTACTGTTTCCATGTATCTTCAGTGAATCCATAGTTGAAGTAGTCTGTGATATCAGCACCTAAACCATGCAAAACGGCATATGTGAGCAACAAAATCAATAATTATTAACTAAATCATAATTTATTCAATCAATAAACACACCAACACAATCATGAAAGTTGGGTACTAGATTGAACTGCATTGTTTTTTTCTATAGAAACAATTGTAGAAAACATAAATTTATAATCATAAACAAAACATCAGTTTTGCACCTTCAACTACAATTCACCTACAATTACAATGTACTTTAATAAAAATATCTGGATCAGATACAAAAACCAGCCCAAGTCTTCCTTGCTGCTTGTAATAGTTAAAAAAAACTAAATTAATAAATAAAATAATTTAAACATTTTGACATTAGATGAAATAAAAAACAGTTGTAATGAGACCATGCATCTGGCCTGACTGCAGTGGTTTATCATTAGGTACCTTGCATGCAAGATGTAATAATTCATTAATTTACCTGGTTTTCTCCATGGCTTTTCCTCTGACGTTTCCAAATCAAACTCATAAATACCAACACCATTTACTGTTCCTTCTGCATTCAAATCCAAGTGTTTACTTCCAGCACCTACACATGTACAGTCAAACAGTCAGACATACACTACAATCAATAATGGAATGGTCAGTAACTGTTATCAGAAGTGAAATTAGAGAACAATCAATATGGGGTCCCTGTGTATATGAAAGGGGACCTGGGAATGACAACGTTCGAGAGACATTAGTTTCTCGAACATAACTCAGACATTCCTCGACGTGTGGGAGTTTATCTCGATGGTAAGTCAATGGAAATATGTACAACCTTATCTAAAAATAATACATGTTGTTTATAGTAGCAATACTTGTCTGAGCAACCTTACATGTATGCTCTGATTGCTTACTCTACTAGTAGGCTATTAGCAAGTAGAGATAAACAAGACTCACTTTTACAGTGATGAAAGTGGGGGAAATCAACTCCTCAGAATTTTCAAAATGAATGCAGGAATAGACAACAGATCCCTTGCACTATTATTTTCAACATGAGGGGAAAACGCTTTCAAACTGACAGTTTGGAAATGAAAACATTAATTTTGCAAATTCCCTGCAGTCAGTATACAGTCTGTAATACTGTGGTAAGCAAGTTGTTCAGTGTTTTTACCTGGTGTAGCAGCTGGTTTACTTGCAGATCCAACAGCACCCGCTTTGAAATTCCAATTCATAGGAGTTGTATAAGGTGCTCTGAAAATATACGATCACCAACATCTTCAGTATTAATACATGTAGCAATAAAATCTACACAATTGTCTGGCAGTTTCAAAAGCAGGTCCAGGAAACCTGGCTCATGGTGTGATCTGTACTCAGTTGCAAAATTATTTGGAACATAATTATGTTGTTTTTTTTTCAAACCATATTTTCATGTTTTTCAGGATCGCCTCCACCCCTTCTCCTTCTAACTTCTAATTTTGAGAATATTATCCAATATGATGATTTTGGAATGAAAGCAAACTTCAAACAATGCCGATTTGGGGGAGACAGGGTTTGGTCCAGATGATGTAAAAAAAACAAAGAAAAAACCCTGATAACATACAGATTTAAAAAAAATAAAATACATGTAAATTACTAAGTGTACAATATTCCAACAATTTTTGCAACTTCAAAATGCAGCTCTTCTGCATGATTTTCTTTTCTGGTCCAACACAATGATACAGCACAGACTTATTGGAAGTATTTACTGTGAACTAATTATTATTCAAAGCAGTTTTTTATGTCTTTATGCAAAAATGATTGATAAGAGTAGATATCATCAAAATTTCAATATTTTCAAAAAATATGTAACAATGGTACAAATGAAAGGTATTTATGTTAAAACAAACTTAAAGTATCAATCTTCCATTGCATTGAAGGTTTTATTTCAAATCAGTTAAACTTGTTTCCCAAACCTCTTATTTCCTGGATCAATTTCTGAATACTAACAGTGACCAAGTTTTGATCCAAACAGAACATCTTACTTCATGATATTACAACTCACCCATATCCTGTTCCTGAAGTGTTGATTTCATCTATGGTAACTTGGACATCATCATCATCATCATCATCGTCATCATCATCATCATCTTCGTCATCTTCATTACTCTATAAAATCATGTAATATATACCAATTACATTAATTGTATAACTTATTAGATGTTTTTTAATTTTCATATTATTAATCTAGTGTTTTTCTGGGTCTTTTCTGGTTTTTCTAGTTTTATAATAAAATGCTTGTCACTAGATTGTTTGTAACTGGCATACATTTTGTTGAGGTGGGTCATGCAGTCAGAGTATGAATTACGATAAATAATAATTGTACTATTATCAGCAAGGAAATCTTGAGATCATCACACGGCAGGATTCCAATTCAACCATTTCAATGTCCAAGAATCAAAGTTTTGACATATTTACTAATTCTAGATTGTGTGATTATCACTGGCCAAAGACTATTTATATCAAATTCTTATTTATTATCTTATTTTTTATTACATATATCTTGACAGACTAACCAGTTCTCCAGCTTCCTTTGCATCATCATCACCGTCATCACCATCAGCTTTATCTGCTGACTCTGTTACATTTTCTTCTTCTGTTTCCTCTGGTTTAACATTTTCTTTGGCTTCATCAGGTTCCTCAGACAGTTTTGCTTGGTCATTACCACTAAACAAAAATATACAAACTATTTCACAGGGGTTTCATTATCTTTTTAAATAAGTGTCCAGATGAGTTATGATAATTATTACTTAATTATTATTGAAGTAGGCTTCTGTGTCCCACATGTTTTCTAGGGGGCTCCAGGGGCATATTTATTAAGTAATACACAAAATAACTGACAGTAAGAGGTAAAATAGGTGGCACGACACCACAAGTAGCTGCTTATTATTGAAACCCCTGATGTCAACTACTTTACTACCTGTTCAAGTAAGGAACTAATAACACAAAATCAATTATATTTTCAACACATGGACTTAACGATGTTGATGCGAGTATAATGACAAAGAAATATATCTTGTAACCAATCAGCCAATTGAGTTGTAACATAAACATTGTCACATAGGGACATTAAGTGTGCAAATTCAAGTTATCTGATCATATTTCTGAGAATCTCAATCTAATAGAGCATTTTAACATAATAAGGTATCTTATGCTAATGAGTACTAAAAAATGCCAATGAGTCAGAAGAGCTCTGCTAATGAGCATTGCACATGGGAATGTACATTGAGATGCACAAAGACAAAGGCAAGTTCAGTTAGCTGATTATCATAATAATATTCAATTTCAATTTTATTAACAATATTATTTTACAGTAATTTACAATATTTATGATTATGTTTAATACATACAGATAAAAATTTTGTTCACAATGATATTGAATTACATAAGTGTACTGCAGCCAAAGGGGAAAGGCTTTCATAAAAGTTTTCCTTTTCCTTGAGTAAGCATAAGATGTTTGTTGTAAACATCTTTTTAGATTATTTGTGTCTGTTGTGCATCATAGCATACATTTCCCAGTGCAATGCTTATTAGCTACGCTCCTCTGGCTCATTAGTATTTTTTAGAACTCATTAGCATAAGATAGCTTATTACATGAAAATGCTCTAATGTATATCTGAGGTTAGAGTTCAAAACCAAGTTTTAACGATAGAGCTCAATCAGAGTAGGTATGTGGAATGTGGGAAATAGTGTGATTACCTGGTATTTGCATTTTCTTGTGCATCATCTTCTGTCTTCTTCTCTTCTATAATTTAAGCATAAAGCTACAGTGAACTCTCTTTGTACAAATAGTAGACATTCCCTCCCCCTTCCTCCTTAATCCCCCTTCCCCTAAAACACAACAACAGGCATTTTGTGAGGAGATGCAAAGACCCTGGATCCAAACCAACTACTTGTGTCTAGTGCTACTGTCATTGAATGGCAATGTAAGTTGCTGTTTGAACAACATCACAACTCAAATCTTTAATCAAGTGCACTGCACGAACTCCGGGACTAAACATACATGTGAACCATGTTAATACGCCTTCTATATCAAAGTCGTTATCAATTGCTTTTTTTCTATCACCAGAAAGATAAAACTATCACAGAGCTACTACACTATCATATATTCCAGTCATACAAAGTTTCGCGTCCCTGTTCTAAAACAATTCAGCATTTCAATGCCCACTATAGATACTACTTCATTTTCAACTATTGGCAGCGGCATTTACCGAAAATAAACTGGAAAAGAAGGATCCTTTTCTCACAAGCGCAACGTGCGCCAGCAAGGAGATCATCTTCAGATATATGTATTTTTATTTTTCACAAATAAACAAGAAAATTCACAATAATATACCTCCATCATTGCCATACAAGAACGCTTCGTCGTCTTCGGCAATATCCGCCATTTTGAATTTTGACATGTGCAACAGCTGCGCATGCTTTTCTTGTAACAACGCTTATCAGTATGCTCTCGGGCTCAAAAGTCATTTGCCGCTGACTTTGGGATCATGATTGCGCGGGCTCTTTCTCTTTCCCCTTGAGTGCGAACCAAAACATGGCCGATGTCGATGACCAATCTTCAGATGAAGAAATTTGCGAAAAAGTCAGTGATACTGATGAAGATCCCAACGAATATGTATTTGCACCTATAGGTGAGTGGATAGTCTTAGCGAAGAGAAGTCTGTGTGTTCATGAGACGATTTTGAGATGGCGGCAAAACATGAAGCCGGTCAGTGACGTGCTTCCCTCACCGCGGCACGCTGCTTGCGAAATCACCCAAAATTCAATTATATTTTCTTTCATTTGACTGCCCTGTTTCAAAGCAATCTTATGTTTATTCGACAGATAAACTAGGAGCTGTGGGAACATGGATTCGACATCGTCTTTTAGTGTCGATTTTGATGGGAACGCCTCCGTTAGTCGCAATTCAGGTGAAATTTTCGACTGCTTTTCAATACCAGCTGTGTATCATGTTAAAAAATATCTCCTTTTTAACTGGCATTTGATATATTTCCACTTCGAATCGCACCCTCACGTTTGTACAAGGTGTTGTACAGTTCATTTGTCAAAGTATCGTAGTTTATGATTCGAAAATCTGTCAGTGAATTATTAATGAAAGCTACTTCTCGCACTCGCTATTCTGACGTCCGGGGTTTCCTTGTATGTTGTGGTTATCTATAGTTGACGGAAATGACTACAAACAAAAATATTTTTGTTGCATTTATTTCTCGTAATAAAAAAGCCTATCATTTATAAGTAAATTAATACTGATAAAAAAGCTTAACACTAGTTTTTGGTGAAATATTTATTTTTATTTCGAAATTTGTTATTTACTTGGGCCAATGTACTTTGGAATCGTTTGTTAATGAAAAAAATCAATGCAAACTTTATTGTCATCTTTTGTAAATAGATTTTCATATTTGCAGCTACAAACATATAAAAATTATAAAAATTACCTTGAATCAAGTTTATTTTGTTGAGGTTGAACAATTTTATTATACAAAAACAGCCATTGATCTGCATTTTCAAGACGTGAATTTTTTGTGACTTCTGTTTTTAATTAGAATTATTTTGTGTGAGGTCTTTTCTTAGCTGAATCATATCCTTGCTTCGTGAAGCTTTCACTTTTCTATTTTTTCTCATATTTTGGCAACAGTGCAGCTTATTGTTGTCAAGACAAAGTGTGAATTTATCATCCAAATAAAATGATAGTAAAAAGACTGATTTTTGAAATGTTTTGCTAGCATGTGTTATTTACATTCAAAATGTGGATAATAATTTTAAAACTAAGAATGTAGAATGAAGAACATAAACAAATATTTGCACTCAGAAAATCAAAATTTCATTGATATATTGAATTTGCTTATTGCTTGATTTTTTTGAACTTGAAAATAAAGTTTTCTATTAAATTGTCCAGAATTGCAACCTAAAGTAAAATATGAATATTTCAGATCTATGAGTGCAGAGATCAGATTTGTTTATGTTTTGTATTTCTGGCTTTTTTCCAATGAAAGAAACCCCACTGAGATTGAACACATGTACAGTTCATGCTATCCAAAGTACAAGAACTTTCTGCTCCTCAGTAAAAGAGCTGCTCTTGTCACATTTTTACTCAATTGAATGTTAGTTCATCTCTTGGTCATCACCATGACAATGCGGCAAAGTTCCAAACATCATACACTCCACCATCTAGTCTAGCCATCTAATTTAAGATAAAAGTTTATTGCATTCATCTCAAAAGAGATTTTATTAAAGCCTTGACCTTCACCTGGTGGTCTTTGGATACTTAATGCTGGCATGTTATTGTGTATTGTTATATTAGCACATATTTTGTATCGGTGAATACTGCAGTCTATTCATTGATTTTTTGGTTTGAAAATGAGTAAAAATGATGTGCTAAAATGTAACATTCATGAGTAACTTCACATTGACAACATTAAATTAAGTATTAGATTTTAGTTCTCTCCAAGATGTGCTAGTTTGACAAAATACCATAAAATACTGGCAAATAATCTATGGTTATTACTAGAGTGATGATGGGAATAATTTTTAGTGAGGAGCTTATTAAATAATTATCTGACCTTGAACAGAGTTGGCATAAGCGTTCCTTTATATCAGTTGACATAGCTGTCAGTCGTACCAGTCATATGATTTGAAAAGTGTTTATCACTTTCACATGTGCTTTTTATATGACCTAAACTTTTGTTCAACATGTTAGCATTACCTTGACTTAGTAAATATCATTATTGTGTTTGTATTACAATGTAGAGCAAATGCAGGAATACCATGAAATAAAAACAAACTAAATACGAACAAATAGTAGGTTTTTAGTAACTATTTGACACTATCACTCAACCAGAACTCAATACCCAGACAAAAGAAATAATAATGTTCTGGTTGGGTGATAGTGACAAACAGTTACTAAATAGCTACTATTTGTTAGTAGTTAGTTTGTATTTATTTCATGGTTTTCTTGCATTTGCTTTATGCAGAATGACTACAGCTAGTAATTAGACAGAATATCAATCTACGAAAAATACAAATTATAATTAATGCATTTTATACTGTGAATCCAACAAAGCAAGATTGTATGTTAATTAAATATCTGTGGTATCCTGTCTTACAGGAACTTGCATTGGCATGTTCCAAAATGTACATCTCTTGTCAGGTATCACTGTCTAATGTGGAAGAATTAGAGTGTTAAAGTTAGCATGTTGCCATAGTTTATTACCCTATTGTATTTCAACTTCACAGTTTGTTTATGTGGGGGATAAAATTGCCAAATCTACTTGGGAATCGGACAAAAATTGCTGTAGCCAGAAAAACTATTATCTCAAATGGCCTTGTTTTCAGATGTAATATGTGTAAATTATATACAGTCCACATTTTTTTCTGCATTTTATGATTGACCCTCTTCTTTTCATGGTTTACTACAGATTTTAGAAGATTTTTTTGGTGAATTTGCATTCACCATACCCTTTCTGATAACCAGGATCCTTTGCGTTTACACAATTGATTCTTTTGAAGTGATGTCATAGTGCATTAGGGGCTATTAGACAAGGGGCTCATCTCATTCTCCTGTTCGCAGTTCCACAAACAGGCTAATAGAGTGCGCCCATTTCAATACCCTCTAATACATTGAATATCTCAAGGAGGGGGGGTACTCCCTTCAGATCTGGGTAGGGGTGTTACGCTGGGATCCTGTTGGGGTTACCCTGTTTATGACAAAAACTACCTAACTTCCATACCCTGTTTATGATAAATGATTGAATTGTATAGCTGTGCTAGTAGATAATATATGGTAGTACCCCCTCCCCCCATGTTAAATATGTACATGTTGACAAAAAAGCTAAATAATGATATTCATTATTGGTCAATGTTGTTTTATTCCAGAGAATGCGCACTCCATTCGGCACCAAAGTAATGAAAGCAGCCAGCTTTTTTGGAACAGAAGAGTTTTATACTCCACTAGTGTGCTTCTTGACTTGGTAAATATACTCAAAGCTTATTGATTTACAGTAATGATTGTGATAACATTAGTCAAGGAATTAAATTACTACAGTACAGTGGTATCCATGCTTTGTATATTGGCCCTGCCACTCAAGTGTTTTTGTTTTAATTGAGATTTGAATGGTAGAATGTTCTACGAAAAGGGTGTACTAGTCAATAATTAAGTAATTGTAAACTAAAAGGTTTTTAGTCATCTATTTTTGGATTTTAGTGATCAATGTCAAATAATAATAATGGTTAAATTAGAATAACGATTGACTGTGGATATATTTTTTTAAATTCATTTTAATTTTTTGTTTTTGTTTAGCATCATAGTATTAATGTTGATTGTAATGGATATTTTAGGGTAGTTGATGCAAGATTAGGAAGGTTGCTATGTTTCCTAATGGGCATTGGGTTTTATGTAGCCGGAGCAATGAAGGTATATACCATAAACATGTTAATACATTGTTAAAATGATTGGGATTCATCAAGTTGATATTATATAATTTATTATTATAATGAATTATATTGAATACGGTAAGCGTTTTTGAGGGCTATTTCGACCATTTAGTGCATGAAATTGCAAAACACATTGTACATTATTTTATTCAAAGCATTATTGCAGTAGTAGTATTATTTTACTCATCATATATTTTTTTTCTGTCAGAATCTTCTGTGTCTGCCAAGACCCTCCAATCCTCCTATTATTCCAGTGGAGAAAAACTCCTTTGAAACATGGTAATAATTTGTCACTTGATTACTAAGAATACTATCATAATAGTAGTTAACCTGTGAAGTACTAATTTTATTTTGAAATTGTTAATTTTGGTCACTATAAACATTTTCTATTTTTGGACCCAGCACTATAATATCCTTTTCAGGTCTCCATGTTTAAGGTAATTAGTTAATAGAACTAGCCATAGAATTTTGATAAAACTTTCTACAGTAAAACATTTAGAGTTTTTCATCAAAAATATAAAATAAAAAAATGGGGTCACCATATTGGATTTCGGGAGAAAATTTTTTAAAGTATACCCACTTTTGTCAATTTAGCGTCTAACATTCGAAAATGGGCATCATACATAAAAGTATCTCTTGACCGAGCTTGGTCAATACCGAATATTTTGAATGTGCTTTAATGTGCTCATTATACTTTACCGATGTAAAGCAAAAGATTTTCACTAAAATTCAACAGCGAAAAGAAATAAAGCAAAAATTAACAAAATGTTCAAATTTGTGCTTTGAACGTAACACTTTTCAAAATATCAAAAAATCTAGCCAAAGAATTTTGTCATTGATCACATATGTTTTAAAAAACATGATTTCAAATGATGAAGCAAAAAAGATAGGTGCCTGTGTTGTTTTGCGAGATATGTTGAGAAATAATTTCAATAATATCAAGGCTTTTCCGAGTGTTGACTGGGGCGTATTTCAAGAAATTCATAATTTTTCACTTGAAAATGTGAAAACTGTTGGTATTTTTACGTTAAAGTGTTTCTCAGACATAACTCCATATCTATTGATGATAAGAAATGTAAAACTCTAAAATTCAAAATATGCGCAGAACTGTGCGCAGTGCAAAACTACGGAATTACCTTAAGAAGGAAAACAAGTAAGTTATTCTGTACTGACAAAAGAATTTCTTTGTCTGGATCCTTTCTTCTTTGAAATTATTTTCCTAAATGTTAGTTACTGATAGATTATCAGCCACACCATCAACTCTTTTCACCTGTAACTGTGTTATGTTGTAGGGGATTGCCGAGCCATCATGCTGTGCTAGCTGTCTTACTGCCATGGTAAGTATTCTATTTTATATTCCTAACAACTATTTACGAAAACATTGTGGGAGAAAAATAGCAATATTGTCAAAAGCACGACCTTGGACAGATCTTTCTGAGTCATGATTATGACTTTAAATATATTGGCGATGATGATCTACAAATTAAAACCATTTGTCACAATAGTACCACTAGTTATCAATGTTATATAAACATCCATAATATTCCTTTTTATTGAGCTATGGTTGAGCTATGATGATGATGATGAGGAGGAGGAGGACCATCAGGACCATCAACCAGGACCATTCTTGTAGTAATTTATGAATGAGTTTGGTGTGTAGTAGGACCATTCTTGGTTTAACCTATTTTTAATCCAAACATATAATAACTGAAAGCAACCTCGTCCCCAGGGCCCCTCTTCTTCGCTATTGACAACAAGATGAGGTTGAACTGAAAGTTACACCTTGGTTTCTTTTTCTTCTTTTTCTAGGTACATTTGGTTCTACTCAATGCTTCATTTCAACCTACCCTATTGGGGTTTGGTTGGTCTTTTTGTTGTAATAGTTATATGTAAGTAAGCAAACATGAATCTTAAAAGTTATAAGACATCACTGTGTTAATTATTATTTTGACTTAAAATTATGATAAAAACATCATTCTATACACTTGCAGTGTGATTGGAAAATCAATGACTAGATAAAATTTGTGTAATATATACTTCTTTTAGAACTACATTTTGGTGAAGCAGCAATCTGAACTGACTAAAATATAGATACATAGGGATCACAATTTTGTTACTTCATGCTGTAAATTATTGATAATAATCAACAAAGTATCCTGAGCTGTTGGATTTAGGAGTATAGTTGTGAAAGAAGTCACAATACAAATGTAATCTTTGTCATGTAATAGTGGCACTTTCTGTTAATGTTAACATACGCGTAAAACCATATGCAGCACTTTACACTTTTTTGTTTTGTTTTCTAACCTTGAAATGGCATTTTGTGTTTCTTGTTGTATAGTACAAACAATAAGTCTGAAACTCTTACTATTTAGTGCAAAATAGCTCTGACCATACAATAGAATTAGCTATAAATTGTACTATGTGGTATTACTAATCTTTTCAGCTCTATTGTTTGCACTCTGTAGGATTGTTAAATAAATGTAACTCTATCATCCATCATTCCAGGGTCTGTGTCTGTGATGATGAGTAGGCTGTACCTTGGTGTTCACAGCCCTGCTGATATTGTGGTGGGTGGTATTATGGGATGTATTATCTTAGCTATTTGGATGAAGACAGATGATATGTTTGACATAGGATTATGCTATGGTTCTAATGGTAAGGGCTTCAACTGTTTACTATTGATATTTTGTAAAATTGTGTATCCATGTATGATGCCAACTCTATAGTCTGTTCTTTCTGCAGTGATTGCAAAGTCTGTGGTGTATTCTCTACTGCTACTGTTTATCCACCCACAGCCTGAAGCGGAGACTAATTCATATTTTGAAACTGTAAGTATTATGCAGCAATAATAATAATAATAACAATAACAATAACAATAATAATAATAATAACAATAACAATAACAATAATAATAATAATAATAACAATAATAATAATAATTAATTATGCATTTATATAGAACTTATATCAAAACGTTTTTATGACGAACTTTGCAGACAAGGAGTGGCATTCTGTGCAGTAGGAAACAGGAGGCCAGTAAAAGTAGAGCATAATAGCGATTACTTAGTTGCTAAGTGCCTAACGTTGAATTTAAAACATAAAAACTCCCTGTGTCTCCTGATGTCAATAACATTTCTTTCAACCCAAAACTTCCAAAACTTGGAAGGGCAACTTGCACTGAGAAGTCAAATGAGCCTGTTTCTAAATCATGCTCCTTTGTCATAATGAGTTCCAGAAATATTTCCCACTCATGGGAAAACAACTCAGACTAAAAGCTGAAGTTTGTAACTTCTACTAATAATTTTGATATTCTCTTTTGATTTTGTTGTTTTGAGTAAATGTTATTATTTCTTGTCAGGTATGCATGGGAGGTGTGACCGTTGGTGTTGCTATCGGCAGAGCTACGTTCACCAAACAGTCAACAATACTAAAAGCAGTTATTGAAAGTGCACAAGGTAGGAGCCTTTAAGGAAAGTTTTCCAGTCCACATTGTGAAGATGTTAGTAACAGGAAAACAACCAAACTCCAAATATTTTGTTTGAGAGTTTTTTAAACATTGCACTATGTGTATATTAACATTTGAATCTGTACTTTTAGTGTGACAGATACATGTATATCCCAGAGCCAATCAGAGCATATCATTCTAAGAAATATAAAATCTGATTGGCTGAGCATTGGTATAGCTCTGTCACACAGCCCTTTTTAAAAAGTAAAGATTTTTATTTGTTCATGTACGATTTACTGCTAGAATCATTGCAGTGTGACCGTGTACCTATTGCACCTTTGACTTAATATTTTGTTTATTCTGTAACATCAACAATGCCGTCTCAGTGGATCGACAATTGGTGTGGGAGAAAAAAAAAAACAAAGTGCTGTCAAAATTGCAAAGGCGCCTGGTTGTGATGCAACGATTTTAGCTGTAAATGGTATAATGTTTAGTTAAGTACAATAAATGGGTGTTTGTCTCTTAGGAATTGTATTTTTCATTCCGGTGTATGTTATGTATTTTCAGATAACACCTCGTGGATAACTATAGCATGGATCTCATTGTCCAAACTTGTTCTTGGTAAGACATTCATGATTTGTGCCCTATTATGTTTTGGTACCATTTTTTTTTCTTTTTTTAAATCTTTATATAAAATAATACTCAGATTCATATTTCATATTTTATTCCTATATAAATTGACAATTTATGTTATTTGAACTTATACAAATAATATATAACTTCATTTGACTGATGTGTAAACTAACAAATATACAGCTATCACAGGCCATCATCACTCCAACCATTGTACTTTCAGGTTACGTGTTGGTGATACTCACAAGGATCATCTTCAAGGAAGTCTTTATGAATCTTGTTGCTCTTGCATTACGAGTTGTTGACATTGAGTATTTTAGCAGTAGAAAGATAGAGAACTTCTACTTCCAGACTGATTACAGTGCTGCTTTTAAACTACCACCCATTGACAAGCAGGTAACACTGTCTGTCTGTCTGTTTGTCTTTCTGTCCATCTGTCTGTTGGCTTGTGTGTCTGTTGTCTGCCTGTCTGTCTGCTTGTCTGTCAGTCTATCTGCTTGTTTTTGTTTGTTTGTCAGTTTATTTGTTGTTTTCTTTTGTATAGTTAGTTGTCTTGCAGTTTGTCAGTTTTTGTTTGTTTTGTTTGTTTTGTTTGTTTATTATTCTATGTGTCTGTTTGGTGGATTGTAAGCTGGTTTGTCATGAAGCAGGAACAGCAACAAATTAAAATTTATACTGTTTTTAGTATCATAAAAATACTACACTCTCTCTACATACAAGAAATCAAAATGTTCTGATAAAAATCATGAGTTAGGCTTATTTTGACACATTTTAACACCAATTTTTTTTTTTTTTTTTTTTTTTTTTTTTTTTTTTTGAGAGAGAGTACAGAAAGTAGAAAGATATAATTTCCTAACTAATTTCCATATCTTTTGCTGTAATTGTTGCCCATAGTTTAATAACACGCAAATATCTTTATTTTTCTCAGAATAAAAAGAAAAGAATGTGCAGGGTAAGATCTAGGCCAGAAAACATTCGCAACAAATGGAACATCGAGTACCCGGTACGATACCTGACTTATGCATGTATGGGCTGGATGTGTATATGTGGTACCCCATTACTATGCCAATCTCTTGGACTGACTGTTAGTTGAATAGTAAGACTATAACATGCTGCTAATAAATGTACATTTTATTTGCCTGAGTGATATGGGTCATGGAGATAAAGCCAACAACAATAA
This sequence comes from Diadumene lineata, assembly GCA_918843875.1. NCBI lineage: Eukaryota > Metazoa > Cnidaria > Anthozoa > Actiniaria > Diadumenidae > Diadumene > Diadumene lineata. The sequence continues at coordinate 28,488,948 of OU974070.1, forward strand.
CAACAACAACAAAAAAAAAACATTGCTGGGCCACCATTGTCAACAAACACCATTAATAATCAACAAACAAAAACCAACTTTGATATATGCACGAACACTAACAATTTACAGCGCTCAACAGTGTTTTGTTTTCAAAGAATGTTGCTACTTCATCTACATGATCCACAGACTTAAACATACTAAAAAAGGCCAATGTCGTTCGCTCAGATGCACAATGCATACAACATTGTGCATCATGCTAATTTAGCAAAATTTAGTGTAAAAATGGTTTGAAACCAACTTTAAAATAATGTGGTTGAGTTGTGATCATTGACGAATGACTTGTAGATTGTCTCATTCACAACCTGAAATGTAAAAATTCAAGATCATTTTTGTTCAGACTAGCACTACTCAAGCACATTATTAGCATAATTAATGACACAGATTAGATTTATAGTCGTAGTTGATTTGAACTATATATATATATATACAGAAGATTATATTTCAAAATAGATAGGATCATTGAGCATTCTAACAGATTGCACAATTTTAAATTGATTTCGTTTTTATCATGACTGACATGATGGTGTATTCAAAAAGTATATCTTAATTATTTTTCTTCTTTTTTACAAATTGTTATTATCTCATCTTTTTTCTATTTTTCTCATTATCTTTCAAGTTCCATATTCCATTCATATTTGTTGTATAAGTATATTCATTTCCTTTTCAATTTTTTTGTAGTGCAGCTCATTAAGTAGGTTTATAGAAAGATGTTCCTAGGATCATGATACAATGTATTCTTAGGAGACTTTCGCTGCCCATTTCATATTTCGTGTTCAATTTCATGAGTTATATGAAAGCATTTTATTTTTGCATTAAATGCAATTCCAAAATGATTGTTTATTTAATAATATATATATGTCAAATTATAGTTAATCGAGGTAATATTTCATAGTTAATGCTACGGTTAACTATGGTCAAATCGATTTATTTGATGTCTATATAAGACTAAAATCCTTATAGAAATTTCTTTAATTTATTAATGTACAATATGAGCAGTTTTATTCTTTTAAAAAACTCAATGTTTATTCCACGTGCCCATAAATCAGTTGGTTCTTGTATTCAAATGTTTTCGAACAATACCACTGTCTTCTGCTGAAAATTAGTGCTTATTAAAAATTTAGTCAAAAAACGTTGACTGTATTGCAATGTTTCCTCGGTCCATATATATATGTAGTTGATTGTTGTACAAAATATTCAGAATCACGAATGAGAACATCACTGTCTTACAGAACACCCCTCATGCAATTAAAAACTGCTCATAATGTTTTAAATCCTAGTTAATAGTAAGTATGAAAACAATAAAAGGTTTTATTGTATTTACTTATATATTATAGAATTTTATTTCATGAACATTAATTTATTACGTTCTCTGTATGTAGAGTAATGTAAAAGTCACCCATTTATAACCAAATGAAAGAGACAAAATAACGTGAATTACTCGAATACGCACTTTTAGCCACTTACCATGGCGATAGTTTAGCCCCCCCACCCCTCCATCCCTCTGTTTTTGTGGTGGTAAATAATCCCAACCTACTCTCACCTCCGTTTGGATACTCGTCTCAACACGCATTGGAGTTTGTCTTCTCTTTCACAAGACTACTCTACATACAAAGAATATCATTATTAAGATCACTAATTCATACATTATCAACAAATCAATAGATATATCCATGGTAAGATTATATTGGTTTTTAACGAGGGGATGATATTTAATTTTGATTTTTCATGGTAAGGTATATTTATTGTTTATAAGTTTGTGGTGCAGTGCTGTCTTTTTGGAAATAAAATGGATCTGTCTCAAAATGTGCCTTGTTGTGTTGTTCATTTTGTTAAAATAAATTATTAACTATCATATCATAGTCTCATGTTTATTTGGCACTATACAGATCGAGACCTCGGAGCGATATTTCTAATGGGGAGGCGACGTAGCTCACATTGAGTATTTCTTCAAGGGGTACTTCTTAAGGAGTATAATGAGCTTCAGAAAATACCACCTCTCCCCGGCTCCGACTTAAATGTTACACACATCTTTCACTACATGTTGGTTTTTGCCGGATACATGAAAAAAGTCAAAAGAAGGATTCTCTAATTACATGAACATCGCGCGCTTCTTCAGCAAATACGTGTCAGCGGTTGTTTCACATGGTGGTATATTAGCGCGCGCTTTTGACGTCATAATTCCTACTTTGTTCAAATTTTGCGCAGAACACACGGTAAGTTTAGCTCACGAAAAAATGAGCAAAAAGAACCCCTCATTTTACTGATTTCGTTTCTTCGTTTCAGCTTAGTTATTCGTAAGTGCTTTATTGATTGCTATCAAACAACCTAAACCTATGAAGTGTGGTTTAGTTCGTGGTAAGTAGCGAATTATCGACTATACAAACAATTTAATCTTGTAAAAACTAATTATTTTTTTTCATTTTTCTTCAAATTTCAGACCACTTTCACGGCGCCGGAAATGGCATGGTGAGACTTCGTGTAAGTATGTCTGCTGTTGGTTTCATTTATACCTTAGTTTATACCTTAGTTTAGGTAGTTCAACCCGCGGATCTCACTCAGGTCGAAATCTCAACTGAAACTGACATTATATTCTAAATATTTTCACATTTATTTTCACGTACTGACACAAAACCAAACACTTTTTCAAACAACTTCATTCTAGCTTGATTTTTTCAGAGATTTTATATTCATCAAATAAACAAAATGAGAAAGAAATGACGTTGACAATGGTATGCACGCACGCCCTGATCAATGGGACTTCGAGTTCTGGAATGAAAATGAGAGAACGCAAAAGCACTGATAAATGATTGTACTTTTTGTTTGAAAATAGATTCAACTTCTCGAAGAAAAGCAAGAGCGTCAGGTAATAGATTTTGCTTATTGTTTATATACAAATAACAAGATTTGCGGCATGAATTTGTGCATTAAAATTCTACAGCCGGAGTCCACGTGCCTTAACGACGTTCTCGAAATTCTTTTTCAGGCTCTGCAGCAAGAAGTTCAAATTCTCAGAGAAAGCCGGTAAGTATGGAATTTGATTGTTGAAATGTTTTGGTTCTAAGTTGTACAAAAAATTGTTGCAATAATAGTGTTAGAATATAATGGTGAAAAAAAGCGATGAAAAAGGATTGAAAAGTAGCGAGGATTTAGACTGAAAATCAAGGAACGATAAAATTTAGGAATTCGAAGGTAAAGTGTCTACGAAAAATGAAGGAGGAAAGGAAGATGATGAACGTTAAGGAAATGAAGGTGAATGGAAAGAATGAGAACGAGGAAGACGGACAGCCATGGAAGGAATGGGAGAAAGTAAGGAAAGAAGAATAAACGAAATCAATCTAAAAGAGAAGAACTAAAACGAATAATTAAGGGATCTGAAAGGGAAAGAGAAGAGTGGTATTCAATATGGAAGCAAGAAGAAAGCAGCATATGCAATAACAAAATTCTAATATCGTTTTTTTATTGTAACAGTAATGCTTTTAGATCTGCCAAAAGAGGACGTGTACGTCAGGTATGAAAGCAAACACTTCTGTTGAATCATCATCATCATTTCACTGTATTTAATATCGTTGATTATCATCGTCATCATCACCACGGTCGTCGTACATCTAGAGTCACCAGAATAAGAGGTATGTAAGCAGAGCTATATATACTATCATCATCATCATTCCATGCACTGATATCCACGTAATCATCAACATCAGCCAACCTTCAAAAACCTAACCTTTAAAATGTAAATGAGTAAACTATCTGCTTCACGCTGCAGTTTAAATTGAGAAGTTTTTTTTATGCGGCTGATGGAGTTTGCAACAAAAGACGGCCTTTTACAATTTCTATGCATTTGATAGCTGATATTTCATATTTATGTATTATTTTAGATAGCTGATTTAGCAGAAGAAAGAGCTGCAGTCGAGGTAGGTGATCAGCTCTGCTTTGATTAACATTAAGAGCAAAGAGCCACAGTTACGTTTGTCATATGTGGGGCATGGCTCCCGCGTTGTGCGATTCATATAGCTACATTATATTCTTGTTTTGATCGACTGCTTCCTGCAAGCCAGCTAACGACAAAGCTGTAAGAATTTAGCTATAGATTAATTAATTGAATCGAAACATTGACTTTTAATATAATTCTCTTGAAAGACAATCCAATGTGAACTTGAATTTCGAATCCGTTCAACTTTTCTTTGACATAAAAATTAATCGTTAATTGATCTTAATTAGAATGCATGATGACAGTTCTTCTTTATCTTTGCCATTTTTAGACCCTGCGCGGCCAAAACAAGCAAATGATTGCCCAGTAAGTATTACTTAAACTTTGCACAATATCGTACATTAGGTTTAGATAAAACCTAGCTGATCTTGGATACTGATTAAAAAAGGGGCCAGACAGATAACGGACCTTCGGAAATTGGCCAGTCGATGGTGATTGGTGTAGAGAGTTTTAATTTCAATTTGTGTATGGAACTGGAAAGAAGAGAGAAAAATAATGTTGTATGTTGAGACGTTGATCGATTTATTGGTTAATCAATACCGTACGGCATATAGTTTTGTTGACATCAACGTTTCTTTTTTAGGAACACATCTGACTACCAGAAAGCCCTTGTAAGTATACAATATACGGTCTACTAAAAGTATTTCAAATGTTTTAATATTTTTCAATATTTTAATCATTCTATAGCAAGTTTTATTAAAGAGGAAATCAATTATGATAATATTACAGACTTAAGCTTAAGAAAAAAACGAGCGATCAAGTATATACATGTTCAAATTTAATAAATAACATGCTTTACGTTTAATATAAATACATGTACATTCTCTTGAATCCAGAAAGAAAATTGGGATGCTGGAACTTATTATGAACAACAAAAGAAAGCCGCTGAGGTAAAGAAGCAATCAAATTGCCTAGCTCGCCACGCCCGACCCTGCTCGCGCGATCGGCGTTGCGTATAACTAAAATATCCTAACAAAACGTTTTTTCATCCTTTCAGAAAGCTCGTGATGAGGTCAGCGAAAAGCTTAAGGTAATGTACAGACGCTGTCTATATTCCCCTACTGCTCATTCTCGTAATTAATAATTGGAACTGCCGATTTATGTTGCAATGCGATTTGGTGTGGTGCGATGTGATTAGATACTGCGGGCCCAGAGCACGTCTTATTGAGGGACGGGTGGGTGGGGCAACAGATAAATTGAACTGAAAACATGTTAAAAATTTGTCAGAGAGGTCCTAATTGGATTGTGACCGCTACTGGATCAGTTACATTATTTGAAAACAAAGAAAACATATTTAAGATGATTTATACCATAAATTCACGAAATTATTGGGCGTCTTTCCCCCTAAGTACTACAAGTGCGACACTACTACGAAATGATATTGATGATTATTGTTGTTGTTGTCATTTTTCTACAGGCTTCAAAGAAAGAAAAGGAAATGTGAGCTTCGACAAATTTTAGTTATTTTTGTTTCGAGATCTTTCTTTCGAAATTTGAAAATCTACTAAAAGATTTTACTCGATTGCATGTTTACTTTAATTGTAGACTCAAGAAACAGATAAAGGAACTGCAATCTCAAGAAAAGGACCTACTGTGGTAAGCATGATTCAATGTTTTCTAGTTCACGTGTACGATACTAATTGTCCAATTATTAAAATTAACAGCCTTGCTGACAAGCTTAAAAAACCTGCCAAGGAAGAGGTAAATTGAAACAAACCAACTAACCAACTCACTAACTAACCGACCCACCCACCAACCAACCAACCCACCAGCCAACCAACTAACTCACTCACTAACCAACCCACCAGACAACTCCCATCAACCAGCCAATCAAAAAATCCACCCACCACCCCACCCATCAACATGCCAACCAACCAACCAATCAATCAACCAAACCAGCCAATTAACCAAACAACCCCTCCCCCCCCACCAACCAAACAACTCACTAACCATCCCACTAACTAACTCACCCATCAACCAGCCAAGCAACCAACTCACTATCATACCGACCAACTAACTCACCCATCAACCAGCCAACCAACCAACTTACCAACCATTCCACTAACCAACCAGCCAATTAACCAACTCACTAACCATCCCACCAACCAAGTCACCCATCAACCAGCCAACCAACCAATCCACCAACCCAGCTTTCAACAATCAAACCAACCCACCCACCCATCAACAAGCCAACCAACCAATCAACCACCCCACCCACCAACCTTGCTCATATCGGACGTACTTTGTTTTTTGTTTTCAGAAAAATCAAAGACCGGGTTTTTAACGAGGACGAGGGTGCCTCTTACTATGTAACTATTTAACTAAGTAATAAATTCAAATTTAGAACGATTTTAATCGTTTAATTTCAAGTCTTTAAAATCTCTTATTAAAAGATCTCAGAAAAATTTAACAATGCAATAAATTCAAATTTAGAACGATTTTCCTCGTTTAAATATTTCAAGTCTCTTATTCAACAAAAATAATTTCACACTTTGTCCACGTGGCCACCGCCTTTAAATTTGGGCATTGTGCTGCCATGTTGACGTTCATTTTCCTCGTTTTGATTTTCTAGCAAGGTTATGCATCATATCTGTTTTGTAAATGTTCCAAGCTTGTTGACTTTGTATTTGATGTCGAGCTTGGTCGACTGTTATGTATTCTTCTCTCTAAATAAGAAAGAAAATATACCAAAATGTTATGTGAATCACTCATTTTTTCATAGTTTGTTAGTATTCCAAAACAATTAACCCTGGGGTAAATGAATTCTTGCGCGACTCTCGAATGTATGGCCGCGGTGAAAATGCATTCACATTCTTTTGTTTTACTTTTAACCAATCAGAAAAAAATGTTCGCACAGGGGCTTTTAAAAATGTTGATTGGTTACTAGACTCCTTGCAGTTCGTTGGAATGCTGCTCAACCTGGAGAACAAAACAAAATTTCGGCTCCCAAGAAAGTAAAATCTTTTGTTTTGTCCTCCAGATGGGGCTACTTTGACGTCACATGCAAGGGATCTATTGATATGGTGCCAGAGACCGACGTACCGACCGACCAAACCTAACCATCAACTCAAAACCATCACTTTATCACAACTAATCACGTTCAACCTTCTTACCGATGCTTTTAATTGCACAAGTGTGGTGATACTCGCATTTTGAAGGAAAAATCGTTTGTTTATCATGACACACTCTGCTCCTTCGCTTATCTAAAGAAGAATCGAAGAGAAAACATTTCTGAGTAAATTACAAGTTGCAACAGTCATGAGTGATTATCCATCACAATTCGTACGGAAAGTTGAGATTTAGTGAGTAGTATCTTACCAAAATAATGCTTCTAGCAGATGGGTCAGGTTTTTCTTCAATTATCTACAAAAAAAACAAGCGAAAAATACTTTAGATTTGTGCAGAAGTTCTTTTTTATCTTATGTAGTCACAAAACATGTTCAATTGGGCTTACCTCGGAACTTATTTTATTGGCCACTTTAGGCATCATGGACTCGAGCCCCTGTAAAATAAATATTTGCAGCGTTATGAGGTACTACCATATAAAAAGGCTTATAAATAGGTGATGGACACTATAAATAAAACCCTTCATTTAATTTTTGCACTTACAAATAAGTCTCCAGGTTTGAGTGTTGCTATCTGCAATAAAGCTTTTCTAGTTGGCACAACAGCTTGCTCAGGTGCTTTCTTATTTAATTTCAGTTTATCGCTATCTCCAGCGCCACGCCTAATCAGATCTAGTTCCGAGGTTCTCTTGAAGAAATCCGTCTCGTATGCTGGGCCCATAAGTCGTTTTTCTAATTCTGCTTGTCGTTTTGTTTCTTCTGCTAAGTCGTTTTTGTCTGTGGTAATGATGCCTTCCTCGTCTACTTTGGATGGCGACTTACTGTGCCGTTCTGCAGATGAAAAAGAGAGTAATGTATTTGTAAATCTCGCAAATTTCTATAAATGGAAAGATCGATGTTGATATTCATACTCTCTTGTGTTAAAATGTTCAAATACTGTCAGTTTTCTAAGGTCTAGGAACAAGGAAATATATATAGAAAACTAGACTAACAGGAAGAGACGGCCAGCTGGGACTGAGCCACACTGCAGTATTAAAGAACACTTACTAAAATGACGAGCCCTGGCTTTTTCAAGGATAGAGTCTTTTGATGACGATATTGTCTTAGATATCTAAATATATAACAAAATACGCGGTTAGAAGATGTGAGTATAGTCGCTCATTTGAGCGTTTTCACATAACGAGGTGTCTTATGCTAATAAGCTAAATGAGCTCTACTCATGAGCATTGCACGTGGCAATGTACGCTTTGATGTACAAAGACAAAGGAAACCTAAATCAGCTGATTATCGCGTTTTCGTTTACGATAATCAGCTGATCAAACGCCTTTGTCTTTGTGAATCAAAGCGTACATTCCCGCATGCAATTCTCATTAGCGTTTTTCAGAACTCATTAGCATAAGATAGCTGTTGAGCCAGAGCTAGCCAGAGGAGCTTTGCTAATGAGCATTGCACGTGGGAATGAACGTTGTGATGCACAAAGGCAAAAGCAAGTTCAATCAACTGATTAGAATGCACACGCTAAAAGTGTGCCACATAAATACCACTAATTAGTGCTATTTTATGCTAATTCTATTGTTTTCTTTTGTTAAACTAGTGCTATTTACTACTAAATAGTGATAACTGTTGCACACATTTAGTGTTTCCCCTCTATAGTCAAAGATTTACTTTTCAGCATAAAATGTTTGTTAAAACTACTGGTACGTACGTGTTTTGTACGTTATTTGTACTTGTTGTGCATCGTCGTAAAGCGCTTGTTATAATTAGCAGAGCTCCACTGACTAATTAGCATTTTTTAGTACTCATTAGCTTAAGATTGCTCGCTATGTGAAAACGCTCTATATACTGGAATCCCGATTTCAATATGACAGGGTAACAGGGAATGTTTACTCTCGGGTTTGGATAAAATTCCTTCATATCTGCAGTTCAATTCGAATATTGCTGATAATTTCAAATGATAATAAGCTAGAAATAAAAAGATATAAAATTCTCAAGCCTGAGTGACATATCCTAGGTATGAGCTTATGTATGTTACATGTTTGAATACCTACCTCGAGTAAACTTGCAGGGTTTTTACTTGGTGCAAGACCTGAAAACATACACAAGCTTAATATGACTTAATGTTATACGGAATTTAGCAAAAATTCACAACAATCAGATTAACATAAAAACAACAAGACAAATAAATAGAAAGAAAACAGACAAACAAACAAACGAAAAAAAAAACATGTACAAAAACAAATTACTTCAACAAATGTATTTAACAAAGACATAGACAAACATGGAACAAAGGATACCTTCAAAAACGATAAACAAATATCAAAACGTTAATTGATACTGTGAAGTGGAAAGTTAAGAGACTTACGCGACTGTGGTTTGGTTACAGCTATAATACTTGGTAATTTAGAAGTCTTAGTGACGTCTAATACATCTTGTTGTCTTACAACTTTACATCGACCCTGTGTTATCCAAAAAAAGCGATATGTATTAAAACGTGCAGAATATGACTCAGTAAATCAGTACACAAGCGATGTCAAGTCCCCTTACCGATTTGACGATGTAGAAGTAGGGGCTATCATTGCTGTCTTTGACTATCACAGAGTCACGCCTGAAAGACAATATACACCGTCTGTCACGACAACATCTGTACATTGGAATTCTAGGACAAGATCCATGCTACGTCCACACTAACCCGCATAGATGTAAAAACGCAACTTTATTTATCCGGTTAAGCCTTCGGTCAACACTAAAACGCATGAATCCGAAAACAATTTATGATAATTCTATTGTTTAACGAGCAATTTTTGTCACGGTATCGGAACAAAAGTTGCGTTTTCAAATTTATCCGACATAGCGTAGCCAGGGTCCCAGAGACCTAGCAGCAATAGGCGATTTGCATTATAGCGTCATATACTACAACTACCAGAATGCTTTTCTTACTTTCTTTTGTATCGCAATTAGCACAAATTGTTCTGTTAAGCTCCGAGGGGATTAAGAATTTGAATATGAAAGAGAATTCGCAAAGAATGCTGGTAGTTGTAGTAAAATGACGCCATAATGCAGATCGCCTATTTCGAAAAAGATAGAAAAACAAGTAGAATTTCAGCAAATTATACGAAATATATTATTGACAGCGTGCATTTGAAAATGAAAATTGAAAATTGAAATACTTACGCAAAATACTTGGTTAATACAGCATCTTTGTCTTCTTTGAACTTCTCCAACGGAAACGAACGAAATAACTCAATAGATCTACAAGAACACAAACCATTATTGGTTTAAAATTTGAAAAAAGTGCATGCCGGCCACCGGAGGAAGGCTGTATTTCAAAGCAACACTTGTACACGTGTTCGGTAAAAGGAATAATATTCGTTCGATACTTACCTTAAAAAGTCAGTCGGCAATCCTTGGTCAGGGTTGGTATTCATTAGATCCATAAAATCCTATAATACAAACATTAACGAACCAAACATTGAAGATTTATTTGTAGCATGGAATCATAGTTACTAGAGTACAAGTACAAATAACGTACAAAACACGTACCAGTAGTTTTAACAAACATTTTATACTGTTCTTACGAAAAGTAAATCTTTGACTATAGAGGGCAAACACTAAATGTGTGCAACAGTTGTCACTATTTAGTAGTAAATAGCACTAATTTAACAAAAGAAAACAATAGAATTAGCATAAAATAGCACTAATTAGTGGTATTTATGTTGCACACTTTTAGCGTGTGCATTCTATCATCATTGTTCAAATATTTTTCCATAGCCTGTGTACAAACTTCCCCTTCCCTCCCCCTCACAGGGAAAAGCTTTTTTTGAAAGGAGAAGTCTGAACAAAGGATAATTTATGAGTTATTGATTTTGATACCTCTCTATCGACAACCAATACTTCTACTGATCCTTTACAAGTTAATGAGTATTCCCTCAACATTCCTTCGTGGATTTCATGCGGCTGCAATAGCAAGAAAACGTCATATATCTAAGATATTTAGATTCAGTTTCTCTGGAGGACTTTTCTTCTAAATTATGGAAACAGTTAGTACACCAATTTGATGAGTAATAAAACAAGCCCCTGGACTCATTGCCATTGTTTATAGTATATATCTATACACAGTCTATGAATTCCCTTACGTCTGTAGTTGATCCCTGTATTAGTTCACCAAAAGACATTTTCGTTACTCCTGCAGCCAGATTGTAAGAGCATATCTTGCTGACTATAAAGTAAAAACCACTCTGGTTTATGAATTGATGGATAGGATAATAGATTGAATGACAGTGCTATGCCATTGGAAGCAATGGTTGATCACTGATCTCAGAGTTGCATTGTACGACATGAGTGGATGACTCTATTGTCGTTTCGTTGCAAATGATTTAATAAAATAGATAGGATGTCTGATCTAATGTCTGAATCAGCCTGGTTTCCATATAATCGCTCACAATCACCGGATCGCTGAAATTACTGATGCGAGGATCGCTCACGATCGCTGTCAATTGTTTCCGTGTATTTTGATCGTTGAAAAGTGTTTCCATATAATCGCTGACGATCGCTGACATCATTTTCAGCGGTCCGGCGATCGTTAGCGAAGAATCGAATCAGTGCTGTATTGTACAGTAGCCAAAGTTTCTAAGAATGCATTCGAATTTCGAATTTGCCGCCGTATCGTAGCGGTATCGAAAGCGTACCGTTTCCAAATCATGCGAGCACGACTCTAGTTCTGTTGTATGACCATTTTACTTACTTCGTCCAGATAGTACATAGTAAAACCGTTCAGGTATTCTTCCTTGACAAGCTATTACCCGACCATTATCATATCTGGAAAATATTCACAAAAATAGTCAAATTTACCGCTTTATACTAATTCCGTACATGTATCGTTCTTCAGAGAATATGAAGACTTATGAAATCAGTCTAAAAAATAAAACAGATTTTGATATCTAAATACTCTGACTTGTTGATGTACTTGCCTTTCATAAGCAACATTTCTTGCTAAGTCCATTTCTCTTTCCAAAGGGAATATCATAAAAGCTCTTGTACTACGGCACAGTCTTTGTACCTGTACATAAGAAAGTCATGAGGACAAGCGAATAATATAGTATTATGCAAATAGATAAAAAATGTTGGATATTGATGGTAAGTTAAGCCTGGTACGATCGAACTTGCGCCAAATCGTCGCATGTTTGATTGTACTTAGTAGAGCATGTAACTGCCAATGCCCAATGGATTTTACCACAAGTATGGGGGAGGGTAAAAGTTAAAAAAAGGCTTTTTTTTGTATTTATTGAGACTTCTTTAATGACCTTGATTTGTATTCTTAACTTATTTCAAGTTTAAAACTGAAATGATTTTTATAAATATTGACAGATAATGAGCTTGGGCTGCCTGTGGGTTTTACAACTTGTTTTAATTTGGCCATTGCGTGACTTTCGTGACAAGGTGCACAGAAAATTACATAGCTTCTCAGTGCCTTTGACCGTTTTCACCGATTTTACTTTTTCTTCAAGATATACAAATAACCAAAATTGTATAATTGATATATGTGTACCTTTTTCAGTTGTTCATTAGTTCTGTTTCTTGGTAATGATGTTAGTATCTCTCTTAATTCTTCTGACAGCTTTACAATGAAAAGCAAATATTTACTAGTTATAGACAATAAAAAGGCACGCGCGCATGACGCACTGGATGAAAGTACTGTATAGTTTACAGATTGAATAGCCCTGAAGCGAGATGACGTTTTACCCCCGTCTCTATACCATAATAGTTTTTAAAAACCATTCACACGCAAATTTTATATTCCCTCGAGAATACATAAACAATAGTCACAAATTAGGGACAAAAGCATTGTGAAAAGGATTCTTGTCTAGAGGCGGGGGTAAAACGTCATCACTCTTTAGGCTTATTTGAATTTCAATATCTGCCAGTGGATCCATATTATAACCATAGTATTTTCAAAATACATCGCCATACATGGTATTATAGTCACACAAATTTAGAAAATAGAGATCTTTGGAAATGCGTTTTGTAAAGACCTTTGGAAATACGTTTTTAAAGACCTTTGGAAATATGTTTTACCTACCTTGCTTTTCTCTTTGAATGTTTTCGAATCAAAACCTATTCCACTATTCTTTCGTTTATGGTAGCTCTCGCGGTTGTTTGTTTGCTTAGAAGAAGTTTTCTTATATCTGTATAACAAGAAAGAAAAGACAGCCATGGCTCAATGGTAGGTAGGTAGGTAAAATCGATTCTCAAGCGTGATGGGCAGACATTATCAAGGATCGTCGTGCACAGTGTTGTTATAGGCGTATATGTACGTAGATAGGCAGACAGGCAGGTAGGTTAGTTTGTTTTTTGGTTGGTTGGTTGGATAGGTAGGTATGTAGGTAGGCTGGTGGGTGGTTGGTTAGGTAGATAGGTAGGCTGGTGGGTGGTTGATTAGGTAGGTAGGTTGGTTGGTCGTCGGTGGTATGGCAGTTAGGTAGGTTGATAGATTGGTGGGTGGGTGGTTAGGTAGTTGGCTAGATATGGTTAGGTTTTAAGGGAGGGAAGCAAGTAGGTAGATAAGTCGGTAGATAGGTTAGTAGTTGGATGGTTGAGTAAATGGGTAGGTGGTAGGTAGGTAGGTAGGTAGGTAGGTAGGTAGGTAGGTAGGTAGGTAGGTAGGTAGGTAGGTAGGTGGGTAGGTGGGTAGGTGGGTAGGTAGGTAGGTAGGTAGGTAGGAAGGTAGGAAGGTAGGAAGGTAGGAAGGTAGGAAGGTAGGAAGGTAGGAAGGTAGGAAGGTAGGAAGGTAGGAAGGTAGGAAGGTAGGAAGGTAGGAAGGTAGGTAGGTAGGTAGGTAGGTAGGTAGGTAGGTAGGTGGTTATTGGAGCACGATTTGAAAGTATTACAGTATATATAGGCGAGTACAGTAAGTCAGTATATATGACATTACTTACCTTCGCCATCGCATACATGAAGACACAAGTACATGAACTACTCGGGCTGCCCATTTAAACTTCTCATAAGGCTGTCGAGAAACATATTGAAAGCGTATTGAGGACTTTCTTCGAGAGCGTCTACGTATGCTAGGTAGTAGCAACATTTTAGTTAAATAGTTAACCAGCCTCGTGAGGCAATTAATCAAGATGTTTTATCCTTGTCACTATACGACGTTACAATAGCTGTACCAGGATTCTTCAAAATTGCTCACGGTACAATTGATTTAATTATAAATAAATCTGTCGTAAAGTGGAATCTTTATTAGTAGTCTTTAAGACTTCTTGTCATATCTGTGGATTTTACGAGAGGTTCACGGTTTGCAGGCATATACTCCTCGATTAATTCTTGTCATTAGTGACCATGTACACTCGTAGCCCAGTAGAACTTGTCTTCAAATTTCGTCTGTGAGTTTGTAGATTATCCAATTTATCGACATAGTTGCATCGTCCAACCATTCTTCAAGTTCATCATTTCAGTGATCATCAATGGAAAAAAATCGTTAAAGAAATTCTTCTCTCGGTCCTTCAATTCGTTTTTTGTTTATATGTGATTGCATTCACTTTATAGTCGGAAGCAATAATCCAAACGCACTGATTACGCCGGCCGGTGAAAATCACATCGACCCTTGATTTTCATAAATTATCAGAATTGTCGAAAGCTATATCTTCGTGTTAGCAAACATCTTTCAAGATCGCTTTCGATTTCTACTCAATCAATTTCAATACTTTATATATATCTCCCAACACATAAGGTTTCTTTGAAATATGTGACTTTATAAATGTTTGATTTAGTGGAAAGTTGCTGCATGTATTGTTTTTATATAATGTTGATTTTTTGAAGAGCCATGTAACAATAGAAACGGAAGGGCAAACAAAAAGCTTTATAAATGTTACAAGGTAATTAAGCTCGGCTACATTTGCATGACTTTGAATTAAAAAGAAGCCGTGTAATTAACTTCGGAGTGTTGTTTGGAAAAGACCATCTAAACAAAAACTTGCTTGAAAATTAAAAAAAAAAATGCAAAAATAAGACATAACTTCGTCTCAATAAATCAAAAAAGTCAATACGAGTTCATGAAAAGGAAATAATATGTCGAAAATTAAAAGAGGGATTATTTTAAAACAAAGAAATCGCTCCCTAAATTGCATTGTCTTTCCAACCTCCAAAGATTTGCATCAAATACAGTTGTCATTGCATTGATTAGAAAAGACGAAGAAGTGATCTTTGTGTTGGTACCAGTAAAGTATATTCCACGCAAGATGTTTAGTTCAACTGACATATTTTTTTGCTGCGAATATCGTTTGAGTCTAAATCTCTGCGGCACTAAACTGAAAACTGAAAATACAAATAGAATCAACTTTGATTTCATAACTAGTTGTAAAGTGGAAAATTCTGGCGATTTTAAACTCAAAATAAAGAAACTAAATCACTTTAATTTTTAAATTTGATACGTTAAAAAAAAGCAATAAAAAAATGCCAAAAACAAAAACAAAAAAGATTCATTTTATCAATGCTTAACTCAAAACACATTCTAGCCAGTGTGCCTTTGAAACTCAAATAAAATCAAAAAACCTTTTGTATTAGCACAGTTTCTTTTAGAAAAGCGATTCGGTTTAATTCTTCTACTCCAATTTTCTTTTGTTTTCCTTTCAAAGGGTAAACAGTTAACAGATCAGCTGTATACTTCAACAACAATAATCCCTCTCTCTAAGCCGGACGTTTTCGACATCTGTATTTCTAGCTAGCGGTAAACAAAATTCTTCCAGAATATTAGACGGATTCAAATCAAAACCTTACACATAACATATTTATTAATATTACGATCGCTTTCTTTCAGTTTGCAACTTAGTCTATGTAAAAAATATGGATATGCGTCTTTATTATTATTTATCGTTGTACGGATACATCACACTTAGATACGGATCAAGCCAATCAATCGTGTGCGAGAAAAAAATCCTTGCGAACAGGTGTAATTTTTATTAAAAAAACGAACATTTTCACTTCTTGAAACTCGTGGAATGTGTCTATAGCTATGTCTGTTTATGTGATATTTGTAACTCACTTAACTCACTTTACATTTCCCCCACTTTCTTTTTTTCTTTTTTTTTTTTTTTTTTTTTTTTGCACGAGCAGGCAAAGCCTAGTTTCCATATAATCGCTCACGATCGCCGGATCGCTGAAAATGATGCCAACGATCGGGTCTGTGATTATATGGAAACACTTTTCAGCAATGGAAACACATGGAAACAATAATTGACAGCGTGCGATCGTGAGCGATCTTTGCATCAGCACACAAAAATTTCAGCGATCCGGCGATCGCGAGCGATTATATGGAAACTAGGCTTAAAGCTTAAAGGACGTTTTTTGGTATTTTTCAAGCAAGCGTTTCGTTGCCATGGCAAAATAAACGAAGACCTTTTCAAACCGAATAAACACATCTACCATCTTGTGTAAATAGTACTCAACAAAACTCGTTGATTGAGAAGTAGTAATTCATTTTGGTGGTTATGTCACAAATAATGGACACTGCTTTTATCCATAAGTGTGCGTATCCGTAAATACAAAATACTGCTTCAGACTGAGCTCGAAAAACTGATAGATCCGATCCATCTAGAAGCGTCCAAGCATGTTTTTTTTCTGCTTCAAAAATAAACAAAACAAAAAATGATGATGGTTAAAGCATGCTTTGTCTAGGCTGAGTGTTTTTACTAGTGTTCGATCAAAATATAATTTTTCTCGCGGTAAAATCTCATATTGAAGTTATTTGTCGTTTTCAATTCTCCATCCTCTGAAAATACAGCTTTATTTCTTGGCTTAATTAAAGCTAAGATTGGAAATATTATTTTAAACAAACGTGTTCTTTAAAATAAAATACAGTTGAGGTGGGTTGAGAGAGCATGTGTCCAAACACTATTCCCAGACTCATCCCCTCAGTTTTCTTTCCCATGCCCGTTCGACGTCAACTCGTTTTCATTAGCGTCATTCCGCACCGAAAAAGAAACTGAGATAAACACTTAGCATTCTAGCTAAGTTAATTACTCAAAGGCAGTGTTTTGAGACTCTGTTATGAGAGCTATATCGCTACTTAAATTATCACTAATTTCCATCATTATAAACATATCAAAGTTAATTTACAGCATCGTTAGTCGGTATTGAGTTAATATTGAAAATATCAATGCTAAAGGACTCAAAGCTCAATACAAATTATAACGCTTTTTTATAGTACCTGGAAGTGTCACACGATATTGGACAATATTAGGACTGTGTGGAGGTGACTAGATTTTGGATTTTTTAAGTAAAGGTAGTTAGCCCTTTGTAAAAAGAGAGGTACAATTAGAATATTACAAACTTTTTCGTTTTATAAAAGGAACATACAATGAATAAATTAAGTTATTAAATGTTTGATATCCTTACTGAAATGACACTGAGGTCGTCAAAACGTTCAATTTTGCTTGCAATTTTTTTCTAGTTAAGTACTCTTTACTAAGCCATTGTCAATTTATTAGGAACTGACAAGACAATTTCCGTTTTGTTGTTACGAAGTTGATCATGTTTTCCAAATTGTCTTAAAATCTTCATTGCAAGTATGGAATATTAATTTTTTTTGTAAACACTACACGTTTTCTCACCTTACGATTTATATGTTTCTTCTTGTTCTGGACTGCTTTTCTTTTTGAGAAACCCCGTCTGATCTGACTTATACTGGAATCGATGCTTGTTGCATTCGATTGTCTTCGATACTTTGAAATACTATTTTGTTCGATACCGTTCGACATCTTCAAAAGTCGCAACTTATAATTCTATCAGTACAGCCAGTACGGATCCAGTAGGAAAATCAGGAAAGGGTCCAGTCAAATGAACTCGAGTTATCAAACTTTAGCGATGAAAAAGCTTGTAGATTTTGATCACTTCACTTGTAAAGTTGAGTTGCTCTATCATCTCCCACGGTTAATAGTTCGTATATGGTCAACATTTTCCAAGTTTTTGAAACAGTCTATTTTATGTCGAGCACTTTTGAAATTGTTCTGTTGGCACTGTGCATGGCAATTTTTATTTTTGCCTCGACACCTTTTTTCCAGAAAAATGAATTAGTTTAAATGTCAATCTTTCTTCTACGTCCTATCTCGCTTAATAACAATGATAAATGAAGGTAGTAATACTGTTAGGATTTAGGCTTAAGGCAAATAGCTTAAACATACGAGTCGGTTATCATCGATATGTCATAAGATTGTCTATCTAACTGTAGTTAGTTATTTTACCAGATGACGAGAAGTTTGCAGAACAAGCACTTTTAATGGACTACTGTTTCTTTTGGAGTATAAGATTTCACGACATTTCAACAATACTTACAGAATCTTGCTTTCACATTGCACAACGTCTAAACTTCCTTATTTCATTTAGCGGGAACTATTGAATTCACAATTGGCACTTTTTTTATTTTGAAGATCTTTATCACCCTTAAATTAAATATTGTGGTTAACTAGAATCTAAAAATTTAACAAAACCTTTCCAGCACATTTTGTGTAAAATTAACAATAACAAATCTATTTATATAAGAAACACTTTCTTTGCATCTTTTTCATAGAGTAAAATCGCACTTTTTTCCAATTTACATAACAAGCTTACCAGTTTCTAAGAGTTTGTTTTTGATTGCTTCATCTCTTCATTCATATTCGGCCACAACGTCTTTTATTAAAATGCAAGAAGTTTTATATCTGTTTTGTTTTGTAATTGTTCGTAGCGTAATCCATTTTGCACCAAACTATTACTGTTTGAAGCCACAATTCACACATTTTTATAGCATCCGATCTTTATCTATAAAAGATCACGACTCGGTGATTTCAAAGACTGTTGATTGGTACAAGTGACAAGTTGATTGCAATGTTCTACAGTGACGTCACAAAATACTTTTGTCTTGAATGTTTGGGTTTCAATAATATTTTTGAAGAGTGCTAGTACAAATATGAATTATATGGTGAAAATTTAACCAAAAAAAATTGAATGGATGTCAGCCGAGATATGAGCGGTTGAATGGAAAAATATCAACATACATTTTGTATTGCTTTGGCGCTGGTTTCTAAAGGTGCGAACAGAGAAAATGTATGGTAAAATTTTTCGGCATTCAACTGCTCATATCTCGATCAATAATCACTTGATTTTCATCAAATTTTGACTATAATTCATATTTTCACAAGCACTTTTTTGAAATGTTATCGAAACCCAAAAATTCGTAAGAACATTTTTGTGACGTCATCACTTTAGTACTCTATTGTGATCAGTTAATTGGACTCTGAACTCTGTTTTAGGTAGCACCAAATACTACTTGTCAACTTGAAATGATATAAAAATACGCAAGAAAGTCACTGGGAACTAAACGGAAACATTAACATTAACAAGATTTTGATATCTTGTACTTATATTTTCTTTTCTTGTCAAGACCATGCACTAGACCTTTTGTTGATGATAAATAATAATACGACATAATACGAGCATTTCAGTTTTTATTATGTCCTTATATACAACTGATTTTACTGTTATTTCTAAACTCTGAGAAATTGATCGTGATTTTGAAACTTGAAATATAACGCGTTAATAATATTTCTTAAAACGTTTCTTCGTAAAAGTTTGATTAACATCCAAGAATTCGTTAAAACTAATATATTGCTATTACCTTTATCTATTATAATATGATTACTATAAATAAACCACATTCAGAAGATAATGAAATTTTGCACTTACTCAGTTAAATTTTGGGACGCGGCGCAGTCTCCACTTATACATTGCGCATGCTCAACAAATTTAAATTCTTAAATTTCATCACTTACTGCGCAAGCTCAGTGTGATTGCTAGGGTACTGTAGTAATTCGGCCATCGAGTAGCGGAGCTAGTGGGTTTCAGATAAAAACTCGATAAACACACACAAGTGAATGTTGTGTATCGTAAGCGTAAAATGACGCTAAAGGCACGAGGTGAGGGGAGAGTTTCGCCAAGTGGCGGCAAATCCTCAGTAACCACTTTCAATAAAGATTATAACTTCTATGTTTTAGAAAGATTATGAAGAATTGAACAGCAAATATGGCTTACCTCAAGAATGCTACCAGATCGACCCTGAAACAAAAATGAAAACGTAAGACACTGCAGTAGTACGCTGGTAAAAAAACGAAGCAACAAACAACTGATCAAGGATCTATCTATCAATCATTCAATCAATCAATCAATGTAAGGTAGATAACAATCGGCAGACAAACCAAAAAAAACAATCAACCAGCCGAATAATTAACGAACGGACCGATATAATGGTCAATCAAACAGATCAACCAACCAACCATCTTTCAGACACGTTGATATTTCAGTTTTATTTCATAATTTTAGTTTCGGATCGCGATATTCCTAAGCATACCATATTTATTTTAAATTTATGTAGATGCGAGTGCCATGTACAACTTCAGCTATTTTGCTGTAATTTGGTTTGTATATTGATTCATGTCACAATTATTGACTAAAAGCAAAATCCGCATTCCGTCAAACATTCAATATACAAATGACCTCATCGATCAACAGGTAATTCCCCAACTAAATCGACCTTATACATGACTTAAGGCCACTGCCTATAGTTTCGAGACGCTCGACCATACCAAATTCAAATGATTGTTGCTCGCACAAAAAACAACCCAAAGTTTAGAGTATTTGCCCAGTTACTATAGAAAGGTTCAAGTTTTTAATGATGTATTTTTTGTTTACATAAGTGTTACCATGGCAACGGAACAATGGTGTCAAAATAAACAACTTGCACGAAAACGCAAGGAATTACTAGCGCAACACGCCGTTGTTCCGTTTGCCTCAAATTTACATATTACGACAAGGCAGCACGCAGGAATGTGAAGATGAAAACAACATCAAAGAACTGAAAATCACAAACCGAAGTTGCTTTAGACATGGTCAACTTTGAATTTTGTTTTGAGCATGTTAGAAAACTTCAATCAAATTGGAATTCGAGGATCATTTTGAAAATATAGTCAAAATTGACTGACAAAAGTTTAAAAAAAAAGTTATCGACGATTTTTTATTTCCGAGCGGTGAACGTAATTTTTAGACATTTTGCGAAAAAAAAAAATGCTCACAGTTATGTTTACGTCGATGATTACTGACAAAGATCTGTTTTACTAAATAACCTGAATTTTTACAGGGAGGTAGCATAATATTTGAGCAATATTTGGACGCTATTATAGTGGCATAAGTGTCTTCTTCCCGAAGTTATCGCAACACTAACAAACAATTATGAATTTAGGGGTTAAAAAAAGTCGTCTCTAATAACTCAAAATCGGCTTGATACAATTTTTTCTAACTTCGTATACTTTGAGGCAATTACTTGAAAAATACCGTCATGGGTGTGGTTTTAAAAGTTTAGATCGAAAAGCGCGTAAAATGAGCAAAACGTAAACTTTATGACACCATTGTTCCGTTGCCATGGTAACACTTATGTAAACAAAAAATACATCATTAAAAACTTGAACCTTTCTATAGAAACTGGGCAAATACTCAAAACTGTGGGTTGGTTTTTGTGCGAGCTACAGTCATTTGGATTTGGTATGGTCGAGCGTCTCGAAACTATAGGCAGTGGCCTTAACATATGTTGATGAAATTCATGTTTGAAAACATGTTCGTTCAATATAAAGCAAAATGCATGTAACTTGGTGCGTAAAGAGCTTTTTTGACATGCTGATATGTCTGTAAGAAGGCCATTTTGTTGTTTTAACGAGACATCTCTTTAATTACTCGTGCCCAGGCCCTAAGGCCGGGGGCACGAGTATTAAAATGAATTGAGTTTTTTTTAATTCCAAGTCGAAAGTCTCTGCAAGTTCAGACAAGCCTGAACAGCCTACATCATTGTCCAATATTACCCTCCACTCCCCTCCCCCAGATGGCTCTCCAAACCATGTGATGTCACTATTACAATCCCTACCCTGCAAAAGCATACTCGCTTCACACCTTACTTTGAGGATTTAATTATAAAGCCATCTACTCCCGTTTTATTCCTCGAAATATTTTTTTGGCCTTCAATGTGGGAAAACAAACGTGGCCTTTTAGTCTGAAAAACGTCGCGCGTGCGCACTAGTCATTATCCTCCACGCGGTATTCGATCTCTGGCTGTTGTTTTGAGAGGAATTGGCAAAACAAACTCTGTTTTTCACCTCTTATTACTCGTTGCCGATAACCAAAAAACTATTTTAGGGAAAAGAATCCTTATTTACATGGCAGGATTATTAAGGCAGTTTTAGACAACTTTGAACTTGTCATGGCGTTTTTGTCGTCAATCCCGTGAATCCAATAAAACTAGCTTGGTTTGGTCGGTGTTTGCTTCGAAGAAACCTTAATTTTTCCAAATTTTTGCGTGTTAACATGGTGTAAACATAGTAAATCAAAGTTATACTGCTAGCAAGACATTTAAAGGCATTAGTAAGTGTTTCTGTGTATACATTTTCGAGTAAATTTGATTGAAAATCTATGTCATGGTTTGTTTCCTTTCGCACATTTATCGATGTTGCTGACTCGCACATAAAGCTCTTGGATCGGTAAAGGACAAAAATGAAACCGATTAAAAGTACAGCGCATTTTCATGCATGAAACATTTGATGGATAAAACACATGTTCGTGATATTTTACTTTGTTTTTCGCTTTAATATTATCATGAATATTGCATGTAAAATGTACGTTTTCAATGATATAATTCAATATATTTTCCGATTCCTTCTATAATTATAATCAAGAAGTGGTTTGAAATATCACTGATGAATTGCACCATAGTTAGTAGAGGAGTTTTTCCTCGCCAGCAGCGGATAACAAGGGCTCTGACATAATCCGATTTTTGCTCAAATTTGATTGGTCATTCAATTTTGACAACCACGCAAGCGCTAACAACAGGAAACACAAATAAACTCAAGCTATGTGTTTGTGACTGTTTTTAGCAGTAGAAAATATATAAAATATGATAAAAATTAAGTCTGTACTTGTGTATCGCTATTTTCTTTACCTTCCTAGAGATTTTTAGCCAATTTGAAGCAATAGTTAGCAAATTATTTAATGTTTCGCGCTATGTCACACACGGCTGCCAACGGCCGACAGAATTTCTCTTCTAGCTCGTCGAAAATCACAAATTAACCTACAATCTATGAATTTTGTTTCAAAACTTCCACAATATCACTAGGAAAAATACATTTTCATTGACGATATCGCCGTATGTTGATCGATGCTGGATATCGATTCCATCAGGATTACAACGGATTTTATATTAGTTTTAAATATCAGCTGTGACATTTTCTCGATTCTTCATTGGTCGATTTGTACATTGGCAGTAAAGGCGCATGCGCAACCGGAAGTCCAAGATTTCTTGGACTTTTCAGTGGATTATGCCAGAGTCCTTGTTTCGAGCCGCTGGCCGAAGTAACGAGGACTCGGGGTACGAGATTGTAGTCGTCGTTGTCGCACAATCTCGTACCCTGTCATTCAAAGCTGGAGATTTTACAAATAAGTTGTATTATATTTTCTGGAAGACTAGAGTCTATTTTGGTAAAAAGGCCGTATTCTTCGTGGGGTTTTTCAATCATTATTTATCGACTATTCTACTTTTTAAAGTAAAATCCACGGCGACAAAAAGTTCATAAAAACAAAACAAACATGCACTGCATTTGCAGCAATTCAAAAGATGCCTGGAAAGCAAGACGAATACTACCGTTTACGTTCAACCATGAAGCGTGACCAATTTTTCGCGTCTGTTTACTTTTCAAGCGTGACAGTTTCCCAGACATGTGTCTCGAATAGTCCAATGAAAATGTCGTGTTAAGACCATAAAACTTGGCGGGTTTGTCACACAAACGTTGCGCCTTTGCGTCGCAAAGTTGGTGCGTTTGCAAATATTTCGAAATATTTTGGTTTCAAGGTTATGGATACATTTCGTGTGAATAGATTTGGACGATCATATCGAACTGGAGTTGCATTAAGTCAAGATATGAGAACAATGATAATAGATAGAATTTTGCAAGAAGGTGGCGATCGTGCAAGTGGATATGTTCCCAAATCAATTCGATATTTTTCCGAGGAACTGCAGCTCTCTCACAACACTGTAGCGAAGGTATGGCGGCAATTTTGCGAGACATTCTCGATTGATTCTCGACCAAAGGGAGGTATAAGATGGAGCAAGTTATCGGACGACGACTTGGAACTTATCGAAGTTTTGAAAATCGAAAAACCGTCTATGTCACTTGCAGAAATATTAACTTGCCTTGAAGAAATGAACGCCGGTCATGTAGACGTATCAATGGCTACCGTTTCGAGGGCAATCAAGCAGAGGCTACCTTCGGGTCATTACACGAGAAAAAAAATTACGAAAATCGCTAGCGAGCGATTTACAGCTACAAACATATTTTATACACAACTTTTCATCAATTACTTAGCAACGAAAGATCCCAGAAGGCTCAAATTCTTTGATGAAGCAGGCGTAAAGTTACCTGATGTCGGAACTAGACTGTACGGGCATAGCTCCGTGGGAACTCGCTGTGTGGAAGTTACGAGGAAAGCAGAATCGCCTAACACAACACTCAATATGTTAGTATCGTTGAAAGGGCCCGAATACTATAACCTGATAAACGGTGCGACCAATACTTTGCAGTTTTTGACGTTTTTCGAAGAGGCTGGGAACTGTGTGAATTTGCAGTTTGGGCGTCCTTGTTTACAAGTTGGCGATATAATAGTCATGGACAACTTGTCGGCCCATCATTTCGAAGCGGGAGAAATTCTAGAAGACTGGCTAGGAGAAATGGGAATAGAACTACTGTATTTGCCAACCTATTCACCCGACTTAAACCCAATAGAGCAATGCTTTAACAAGGTGAAAACTTTGCTAAATGAGGAACTGCAAAGACTCACGTACACGAACACAAATCTTGCCGTAATGGAGGCAGTTGAAAGAATAACAAACCAAGACATGGCTGGCTTTTACAAGGCGACTTCTTATTTGTTTGTATGAAGTATATTCCCACTTGAACAGTTAAGACTTTTTGTTTTAAAAGCTGATTGACTGGCTTTGTCAGAAAAGGCCAGAGAAAGTTGTGAACATTGAACTCAATTTATTTGCAACAAAATGATATGTTTAATTAAGATGAATAAACTTGTTGACAACTGAATTTATTTTCAATAAAATATAACTGAATTTATTTTCAATGAAATACAACTCTGGCTTTTATTTTGGAATCCAACATGATGCATGCGTTTACTAGCTATTATAGAGTGCAATACAATATGTCCGTAAGGATGCAGTTTCACGCAAATTTTGTTTACTATTGGGTACTAAAAAGTAATTTAAAACGTTTAGTTAACTAACAGGGAATTTTAATACATCTTTCAAAATCCCTTCCAACTCAACTGATCTGATAAATTAACAAATCAAAGAAAGTAAATGTTTCCTATACAGACGGCGGAGACGATGAGTTCATAGTCCCGAATATAAAGTAGTACTACTAAATTTGATGGTTCACTTTCTTTGGCTCAAACTTAACAGGAGATTGGCCGCGGAGACATCTGTCTGTGATTCTAGCAAAGTGCTGCAATCAGTGGTAGACGTTGGATTTGTGTTCGTACAGGTTGATGTGTATGTTGAAGTTTGACTTCTCAGAAACTCGGGAATTCCAACTGAATGATAAGGGGGAACATCGTGAGAACGTCGCAGACTTTCCCTCATGACAATAGCAAGCTGTTCTGCCTCTTCTCTCTTGTCTCTCGGGGCAGTGTATAAAAGTGGGGAATGCTCGCTGATTTTTTCCACATCAGAAATATAATCTTGTGAGCTGTTTTTCTAACGTAGATTTAGCAGGGTTACCTTCGCGCCTTTTCTGCTTAGACCTTGACATGCCGGTATTGTAAAGTTCGTCACATGAGTCGAGCGCTTTTTCTAGAACTGCAGTGATGTCCTTTTTTGCTGGTATCTTGCCTCTAAAATGTTTTTTTGAGTATTGTTCTACAAGGTACACGTGCTTTCGTAATAAAGACCAATTTTTGTTACCATTGAGTAAATAATCATCTCGATTAGATTCAAACAGGTCCGACTCTATTTTATTTGTTACTTTATCGTTCATTGATTCTAAAGCCATTTTTTTGTTTGCTAATTCCTTCTTTAACTTGTTCAGTTCAGTTTCGTGTTTTTTTATTTGCGTTCGTAATTCTCTCAAGTTTATCTCACCACTGTGAAACTTTTCTTCTCCGCATTTGAAAACTGAGTTGCAACGTCCAAACTCGCACGTTCGCGCGCTATGTCCTAAACGCAAGTGGCAGTTTCTGCAAATGTTCCCATCTCGAGGGTCGGACTTAACCCTCTCCAGTCTTGCTTGTATTTCTTGTTCCTTGTTTTCAAGGCGAATAATAAGTTCATGCTTTTTGGTGATTTCATCTTCTGTCTTTTGGATATAGCGTTCAACTGGTGTTTTTTCTTTAGTCACGGTGTTTTCCGGCCGAATTGGTGTTCGGCAGAATTCTTCCGCGTCAGATTTGCTTCGTTTTACTCGACATGAATCAACTTTTTCAAAATCCTCTTTCCATGAACTGCGACTTAACGGTGACTGTGGTAACTGGAGAGATCTTCTTGACGTTTTGTGTTCTGATGACGATTGTCGTTTACTAAACTCTGATGCTCGACTGACACGAGCATCCAAGTCTACTGATGGTGACTGAAATGTAAAGGCTTGAACGGAGATCGTTTTTTGTTTTGACAGAGCTTCCTTGAGTTGGAAAGAGAAATAGACTTCAGAGATGTCAACCTCGTGTTCTCCTTCGTTCATCGTGAAACGAAGCGGCGCAGAAGATAAGCTTGTAACTTTGCCAAGATGAGGGACTTCTCGCACAATATGTTCTTTGAACGCTTGAAAATCATACTCTAAAAGCTCATCTTCGGCTATAAAAAATGGAGTAACTCGTTTGGAGGTGTAATAATCATAGATCACCTTGACTTGCACTAAAGACATTTTAAAATTTTTAGTAAAGACGCTAGTAAAGAAAACTGACTGAATGTTTCGTAATATCTGTAAAAGTACCAACTTTGCGAAGCAAAGGCGCAACGTTTGTGTGACAAACCCGCCAAGTTTTATGGTCTTAACACGACATTTTCATTGGACTATTCGAGACACATGTCTGGGAAACTGTCACGCTTGAAAAGTAAACAGACGCGAAAAATTGGTCACGCTTCATGGTTGAACGTAAACGGTAGTATGACTCACGAAGCGAATTTCACTCTGTTCATTCATCAATGTTTACGGGCAGTTTATAACACGGAGAGCTTTAGGATCAATGCAGATTTATCAACTATACACAACAAAAAGCTTTTCATACAAGATGCTTGTCAACAAAGTAGGACTCAAGTTCAAGGAAGGGATGAAAATGCAAATCTACCACAATGTGTGGTCGAGCAACATGAGCTACCATACTACGCCTTTCTGTTGAACTGTGTGAACTTTTTAGAGGCGGTGCAAATGTTTTCACTTTTAAAATTCCAAAAACATGGACAAGCTTGTTGTAACCAGAAATGAGGACGAAAATTTCTATGGAAAAGTGATAGTACAGGACAAGAAACGTGGCGCTGGTATGTTTACATTTTTTGCCGATCTTCCTTTAATGAATTTCTTTTTTACATGAAAAATGTTCGCAATAATTCCTGCAAGCTATTTACTTCTTTTTGTGAGATATTTCTCCATCCCTGAGATCTTTATGTGTATTTGTTGTTGTTGTTTTTAATTTGATTCTTGTAATTATATGATTTGATATTTAATTTTGCAAAAAAACCCTTGTATTCGACTCATCTGCAAGTTGACATTTCAAAAGTTCATAATGAAATAAAAGTTCATACATATGATTTTAAAACGAATTACGCAGTATTCACATCTGATAATTAAAAATGCACAGCCGTATTAGATAGCTAGATTACCGATAAGTTATTCATTACAAATTCACCAGAAAAAAAAATTCACGAGAAGCGAGCGGGGATTTGTTTACAACTCAAAGAAGCCATTTTAGTGGTTTACTAACTTCTCATTGGACAATCAATTTTAATTGACAAGTGCTAATTTTACTATGCATAACAACATAAAATGAAGCCAAAAATACGGTCGGATATTTTTCGCATTTTTGTGCATATTTCTTGCGAATAATAAAATTTTTTCGCATGCATAAAGATTTGAATATTTCAATTGATTATATGATTATTTGATCATGAAAAGAAAAGAACATAGCAAAAAAAAAAAAAAAAAAAAAAAAATGAGAGAGAGAAAATTATCCCTCACTTCTCAGGTTTTTTTTTTGCTATGTTATTTTCTTTTCATGATTATTTGAATGGATTTATTCATTAATTCATTCATTTCTTTGTTTACTTTTTATCTATAGTCATTTTTGATTGATTGATTGATCAATAATTTGATAATTGGTAGTGAATGAACAAATGAATGATTGAATAAATAATTCATTTCATTAAATCGGAACTCCGCTATTAGGTTTACCTAATTTTTATATTATCTTTATATCTATCTCCCTATCTCATTTACATGTAGCTTCTATTTATGCTGACTAAATTATGTGTTATTACATGTTCTGATCATACGACTAGCACATGATCTATTATCTTTTGAAACTATCATGTGAGATTCTTGCAACTGAAACGTATCCTGTAAATGACGTGACATATAATTTGTAGAGAAAATAAGATATGATTAACGTAATGCACACGACGACATAAAATCATAAGTGCACGAATTTCGTCTCTACTGTCGTTTGCATTTGGAGACTGTTCGTATACTCTATGATTGAAAATGGCAACATATGGTATAATACCATGCTCTCGCTATATTAAGTTCGGGGAATGTTCACTAAGAGTCGAACAAGATCTCGGTTCTGGTGCCTTTGGTGAGGTGTTCAAGGTGATCGATAAAAGTTGGTCTGTGTTTGCGCTCAAGAAAATAACACTCCAGTCACCCAAGCAGATGAAATTGCTTCTAAGAGAGATAGATTTATTGAAGCAGTGTGTAAGCCATATAAATATTGTGACATTACATGACTTCTATGTATCACCGTCGATGGGTTTTTTGCTAATGGAGTATTGTGATGGTGGCAATCTTAATACTCGTTTAGACAAACCTGGCATCAGTGAAATACTCAAACTTCGGTGGATGAAAGAACTAGCTTGTGCTCTGTCCTTTTTGCACTTTAGATGTATCGTTCATCGCGATC
Organism: Diadumene lineata; assembly: GCA_918843875.1. Lineage (NCBI taxonomy): Eukaryota > Metazoa > Cnidaria > Anthozoa > Actiniaria > Diadumenidae > Diadumene > Diadumene lineata. The sequence goes on from OU974070.1 coordinate 28,518,279, forward strand.
TGAAGCTAGACAACGTTCTCCTAACCTCTACTGATTCCATCAAGTTGGCTGATTTTGGCATGGCTCGAAGGTACTTCGCTTGGACACAACAAGGAAATGGAACAAATCAAGAACAGGTGAATACCAATTGTGGTACACTCCTCTGGATGGCACCTGAAGTTTTTGCTTCTCACTACACAGATAAAGCAGACATCTTCTCTCTTGGCCTCATATTCTATACTATACAAACAGTGTGTTACATCACTATCGGAGGTCAGAAATATTACGTTCCCGTCTTTCCTAAAGTATATGGCCAACCTATTGGCATTGGTCAAGCAATGTTCATTAATTTACCTGTCAAACTACCTCTTGGAAATACATATTTATCGAACATTATTGAGCAGATGATTAAGTACAACTCAAAGGAACGACCCAGTGCAAGAGATGTTTTCGCCAATATATCATACATCTATTCATCCATCCCTCCACCGTTCCGCCCCTACATCCCTTAATCAACCAATCTCTCAATTCCACCCACCAACCCAACATTCAACTATGTCAGTAAATCCACTCTACTCCACTTCACTCTACTCCACTCCACTTCACTCTACTCCACTTCAATCTACTCCACTTCACTCTACTCTACTTCACTCTACTCCACTTCACTCTACTTCACTCCACTCTACTCCACTTCACTCTACTCCACTTCACTCTACTCCACTTCACTCTACTCCACTTCACTCTACTCCACTTCACTCTACTTCACTCCACTCTACTCCACTTCACTCTACTCCACTCCACTCTACTCCACTTCACTCTACTCCACTTCACTCTACTCCACTTCACTCTACTCCACTTCACTCTACTCCACTTCACTCTACTTCACTCCACTCTACTCCACTTCACTCTACTCCACTCCACTCTACTCCACTTCACTCCAATTCACTCTACTCCACTGGACTGTAGGTCTTTTTGATGATTAATATAATTTTCAGATTATAATCACAAGAATACATTATATATTTTATATAGTAAGTGTTCAGGCACAGAAAGAAAACTAGCACTAGCTTCCCAATAACTTACCAATAACTTCCTAAATAGATATATTTTCGTTTGATTTAATATCTTGTACTATCTTTTGTTTTATTTTGAAAATTGATGATAATTTGGTCACAATACCAATATAATCTTAAGATTTTATTTCGGAAATATATATTTACTTGGGAAGTTATATTGTCATTTTCTTCATTGGTCTGCTTGATTTTACCTTAGTAATTTCAAATTTGGGATGTGGTGATTTTTTCCTGTGAGAAAGAAAGTTTTTCACGTGTCTGAAAAATTTACATTTTTTTTCAATTTTACTGAAGGTGTACCTATTGGGCTGCTAATGTTAGAACTAGATATAGACTGGTTTCCATATATTCGCAAGCGATCGGAAAAAATTGACTTTAGGGAAACCAACGATTTTTCGATCCTACGACCGTATTCGATGCATATGCGATCGCGATCGAAATCGTTCAAAAATCGGTCGTAGGATCGAAAAACTGGTTTCGACAAAATCAAATTTTTTCTCGATCGTTTGCGACCGTTCTCGATCGTTTGCGATTATATGGAAACCAGGCTTAAGTGCAAGATATTCGAGAATGTTCTATACATATATTCACCACATGTAGCAAAGGGTCATTCCTCCCCTCCCCACCTAATATTATCGTCATTTATAATGTCCTGTATTTTGCATAAGAATTAATAAAATCAAATAAAACTCGTACTGTGTGTTGTTTATGTAGCTAACAATTCCCACACCAAATTTAAGCTGTGAACAAAACAAATCAACACTAACAATGAGCATTTGCAACCTGTGATATTCAATAAATAACGGTGATTTAAGACGATTCTGTAAAAATAAAACTAATATAGCATTTTGATAACAATTTTCACGTATAGTTAAACGTTTCGCGTTTTTATTAAACAAAATAAAACTAATAAAAGGCCAGGCTCCTACCGCGTATTGTTCTTTTTTACAGCCACTTTGTATATCCAACTCAGATATGTACAGATATGTAACGAAAAAGTGTTCGATCACTTACAAAAAGTAATCGACTACAAACCCCCTCGTCTGTGGAGATCCTCAGAATAATAATTCACCAAATGATATTGATTCCAACAATATAATGAAATAAAAATCATGGGTGCATGCATGTATTTCCATGCGAACGTTTTCAAAAATATAATAATTTCCAGTAGTTAAAACCGAGATTTGAACTTAGAGATGTACCTTTGAGAAGCAAAATATTTTCAACGTAGTACAACGAGATAAAAACGTCCAGTCCGCAATCCAAAGTCCTCATATTAAAACGTTATGCAAATGTCATGACATATCATTGACACGGGGGATTTCCCTAAATATACGATACACATGTCCAAGCTCGTCATTGTGTTTAGACTGAATTTTGCAAATATCCTTACATCTAGCTCTTTCTAACAAAATGAATTCAGTGTTTGTTGAAGAAAGAAAAATAAAGCCTCGACCCTAAATGGTTGTTTGATATGCTGATACTAGAGCTCTCCTTATTTGTTTTAAATTCATATACATATTATTATAGTCCTAAATATAACTTCACAACAAAATGAAAGAAGATACATGCGCCATATATAATGTAGGTCAACAAATATTGCACTTCCATGAATATGGTAACCCTAACTTTCTGATGACGACATAGAATTATTTTGTCCAAACACAAATTTTTTGTCTAGTTTTGTTCGCGTATGAAGACTGTCCGTATACTTTATGGTTGAAAATGACAGCAATTAGTGCAGAATCAAGCCCTTCACTTTATGAACTCGAAGGGTGTTTACTAGGTGTCCAACAAAAGCTCGGTTCTGGCGGATTTGGTGAGGTGTTCAAGATGCTCGAGTTTGCAAGTGGCCGTGTGTTTGCCCTCAAGCAAATAACAGTCAATACAAAAAGCGAGTTGGAAAGTCTTCATAGAGAGATAACAGCATTGAGTCAGTGTGTGAGCCACCAAAACATAGTGACCTTGCATAAGTTCTATTTCGCTAGAAATGCATCACCGCCGAAGGGCCTTTTGCTAATGGAGTATTGTAATGGTGGTAATCTCAATACTCGTTTGGACAAACCTGGCATCAGTGAAATACTCAAACTTCGGTGGATGAATGAACTAGCTAGTGCTCTGTCCTTTTTGCATTTCAAAGGTATCGTCCATCGAGATCTGAAGCCAGAAAATGTTCTCCTCAATTCCTAGACTCCCTCGCAGTCGTTTTTAGTTTCGGGCCCATTCCCCTACGGACCAAACAACTGCGAGGGAGTCTATATGATTCCATCAAATTGGCTGATTTTGGACTGGCAAGAAGGTACACAGCTAATACGCAACAACAATCCTAGAATCAACACGCTTTCACTAATTATCACCAAGTCTACGAGATAGTGTCTCAAGTACTAAACCACTATTTGGGGTCTGTAGTAGGCTCAACACCATGGCTTGCTCCTGAAGCATTTGCTGGTCATTACAACCAGAAAGCAGACGACTTTTCTCTTGGCATCCTCTTCTTTACCATCCAAACAGGCAGCTTTATTACAATTGGAGGGAGAAAAATATTTGGTGGTTTTGTCAAGATGAATGATCAAGTGCTTGGTTTTGGGGAAGCATTACATCAGTACAACCTGATTGCCTTGCCACGTGTCGTAGGAGCTTGTAGTAACAGCGCCATACAGTCGGAAAAGAGAAGGGAACTGATCAAACAAATGCTCACTTGGAACTCATATGAAAGACCAAGCGCCCAGCAAGTACTTGATAAAACCAAAGAAATTAAAGATATGAACGCAAGGTTGATATCCTACCTCCAGGAATTATTAAACCAGTGTATTAAATGAGGGTAAACAAAAATGATTCAAACAGATACATGCAGTAACTGATTACGCCAAACTATGTTTGGTAGAGCTTTAAGGATTAGCTTTGTAGTTAACATTTCTTTTTGAGTGGGGTAGTTATTTTGGGACAAGAAGGGGGATGTGTAGATTTTGTCACAAGATACTTAGGCACAAATGAATATTTTGCCGGAAGGAAGCATAATTAAAGTCATTAGAGTAAATAAGAGTAATTAATAATATGCTGACCTAGTGGCAGTCGTTCTCGCTGTGCTTATGGTACAGTTATTTGGATGGCTCCTGAAGTTTTTAATGGTCACTACACAGAGAAAGCTGACATTTTCTCTCTTGGCGCTCTTATCACTATTGGTGGTACTACGGAGTCTTCGTCACAGTAAGTGGCCGACTTCTTGGTATTGGTCAAGCAATGCACGCTGATCCATTTGCCAAGCTGCATCTTACTGATATCTCTTCTCAATCTAGACGTGACCTTATTGAAAAAATGACTAAATGGGACCCAAAGGAACGACCTAGTGCAAGTAAAGTGTTGGCTGATGTGGCAACAATGTTATGATACTAAGTGCGGTCACACAGAACACCGAAGGCATGTAACAATGTCAAGCGTTTCCAGCTTTGAAACTTTTCACTGACACTACCTCATGTAATAATTTTAAAAATCACACAATTCACATAGTCTTAATAGCATTAAAATGCTTTAGATAGTCTTAAATATACTTACATTATTACAGGAACTCTGAATTAAGCATAATGATGCCGCTGTTGTTATAATTAGGTATCAGGTAGCCAGTGCTATAGTGGTATACATTCTTGTCGATCGATATCCAGGCTTTTGAACGGAACCCAGATGAACACAGTGGCCACAAATATGTGTAAAAAAACATAATTCATAGAGTGCAAAATGTGCTCTTTAAAATCGTTTCGATTAAATGTTAGGAATACGTAGCAGCCTTACTTTAAACGTGGTTCTCTCTTGCTACAAAAGCATTAGCACAAGCAACATACACTGACTCAATGCGTAACCTCAAGGCGTGTTTGTATTTTGCTAATGTGGCAAAAGAGAATCGGGTTTTGGAGATTGTTAAAATGTACGTTAACTGCATGAGCACTAGTTAGTGCTCTAATGAAATTGTTACAAATGGATTTGAACGGTGTATGAATTAAAAAAAAACCTGGGCGATGAATTAGTAATGTGTATGTGTTATTCCTCACACCTGACCGTTTCAAGACTGAGAACTTAGACGAGACAACTTTAAAATCCTTAATTTATAATGAGCGAGTTTGAATATAATACAGTCGCTTGATAAAAACAAAAAAATTTTGATTTACAATTTCACTTTCATTTCCATTATGCCCACTTTGAACTTGTGCACGTCATCATGATGTCATCAACTACGCACGTTGTTATTCAGATATGTAGACAACATAATATCAATAGGGTACTTGCCTTTCGATTCGCAGGTTATAAGACTAGTAGATACAAAAAAAAAAAAAAAAACAGTAAAGTTAAGTTAAGTGTAAAGTTAAGTGTAAAGTTAAGTTTAGCACGTGGTTTAAATGGATTGAGCAGCTTTATATTGAAGTTGTAGAGTTTTCTATTTTAGTCTTTTTTATCAGATATTTTTTATATAAGCAACGACTGTCGGACATCTTAACACACACATTGGGTTGTACTGAGTTGCAAGCTTTTCAAAGATTACGTACTTACGGGCTCGACACGACGCCTTAAGAAATTAGCGCAACGAACTGAAAACAGTGAGAGCGTGCTCCTGTTGACGTCAAACAAAGTCAAATCACTTGAAAAAGAATATCAGGATTATTTATAGTGAGCCTAGTCCGCTATGATTGCATATTTTTCCCTCCAGATAAAAAGTAGGTTTTTTGTATAGTAAATTTGTATTAAATTTAGCTATATTTTCCATTTCAAAATAAATGCAAAATTTGCTAAGATTTTAGTAGAGCGAAAACGGCCGAAATATTGTACTGTCGTAATTTGTAATAATCGTCGCAATTTGTAATACCTGTCGCAATTTGTAATAACTTTGTCGCCTTTGTAATAACTGTCGCAATTTGTAATAAACCTGTCGCAATTTGTAATAACAAAAGCTGTCGCAATTTGTAATACCAAAAAGCTGTCGCAATTTGTAATACCAAAAAGCTGTCGCAATTTGTAATACCAAAAAGCTGTCGCAATTTGTAATACCAAAAAGCTGTCGCAATTTGTAATAACTCTGTCGCAATTTGTAATAATGGCTAGAATGAGTAAGTACAGTATATATAGACCAATATCTCAATATGTTTTTTTCCTGAGAAACCTAGATTCGTGATAAAAATGAAATTTGTTATATTCTGAGAAAGATAATTGGCAAAAAAGATACATTGATTAATATGGATTTAAGCCTAATGGTTTCTATTCAACAATCTAAGTGTCATCAGTACAGTCAAACGTCGATTATCCGGACCACTCCGGACCAAGCAAACAGTCCGGATAGTTAAATTTATAAATATGGTGGGGACTCAGAGGGTAAGCGATCGGGGATGACGTCGTATCTGTTAGGGGTATAAATCAGCGATTTGCATGGTCTCTTTTACGGTTTAAAATATGAAATTTGCCAAATTCTCACTTTATGGTTCTTTTAGGGGTTGAAAGCCACTGAAACTCATGCTTTTGGTATCTTTTAGAGATGAAAAATTTGTGAAGCCATGCCCTTTTGAAAAACGTCCGGTATCTTTTCGGGGTATTTTTGAAAAATTCCGACGATCATCCCCGGAGTCCCCCATCCCCGTCCTATTCCAATCGGAGTCGAGATTTTCTATGCCGAGAAGGGAATCGCAATCACTAAATAAAAATAATAATAATCAAAAAAATTAAATAAAACTTAGAAACAATAGATTGTCAAATGCAAGTCAATTTCATCTGGATTTATTACATTCACATCTGTTCTAGTCATGCAGTTTTATAACGTAAAGCAAAATTCCAGGCCTCTTTATACAAACCTAGTTCTATTTTCTCTCTTTCACCCAACCATGACCTAGCCTTAATATTAATACACAGTGTTTTATTAGGCTCATTACACAAAATTGAGAGCCCTATCTTGTCTCAATCTTTCTCGAATATATACATCATTGATTGTTTTTTCTTTGCGATCGGCGACATGCAAAACTGACATCACGAACATCCTATTATTAGTTTTTCCAATTATTATTATTATATCCCTTTTTATATCTTGTGACTTTATCAAAATCTCAATGCATTCCTTCCAATATAAACAGCAATTTTCGAGTCATGACATTATTATTACAAATTGCGACAGAGTTATTACAAATTGCGACAGCTTTTTGGTATTACAAATTGCGACAGCAGTTATTACAAATTGCGACAGCTTTTGTTATTACAAATTGCGACAGGTTTATTACAAATTGCGACAGTTATTACAAATTGCGACAAAGTTATTACAAATTGCGACAGGTATTACAAATTGCGACGATTATTACAAATTGCGACAGTACATAGATGTAGCAACTATGTGACCGGCTAGTGTATGTAGTATTCTTCTAAATAGTAAAGATAAAAACAAAACAAAATAACATGACAAGTTGTTTGACTTGTAGTCAACTTTGTTATAACTCGCAACAATATGAAAGGACTAAAAAACATCTACTCCCAGATTATCTACATGCGGATATAGTCAGTAATCTATATTTCATAAAACCAGTTAAGTTTTCCATACATCTGATTTAATTCTTCCAAAGATGTTCAGTAATTACTAATTTAAAGTACTAAGTAGTTGTGTTCGTAGGACTAGTTCTTATATCACCACTAAAAACAAGTTGGACATGTTTATTAACAATAACACGAGTCATTGCTCACATTGCTTGTTTCATGAAGAACTATTGCGCCATTTTGAATTCTCTCTACATTGGCCAACATTTCCTTGGCAGTGGGGCGATCTCGTGAGTTGTACATAGTCATATCTTCAATAAGCTCTCTTCTTGATCGAGGATAGATATCAGTAAGAGGCAGCTTGGCAGATGGATCATCGTGCATTGCTTGACCAATGCCAAGATATTGGCCACTTACTGTGACGAAAGCTCCGTAGTACTTCTTACCACCAATAATGGTAAACGATCGAGTTTGGATTGTGAAGAATATGGCGCCAAGAGAGAAAATGTCAGCTTTCTCTGTGTAGTGACCATTAAAAACTTCAGGAGCCATCCAAATAACTGTACCACATTGAGTTGCCATGTAGTACGACGTCATGTAGCTCACCAGTTGTTGATCCGTTCCATTTCCTTCTTGCTTTAGAGCGGCATACTCTCTTGCCAGGCCAAAGTCCGCCAGCTTGACGGAATCCGACGATGTCATGAGGATATTCTCTGGTTTTAGGTCGCGATGGACGATAGCTTTTGAGTGAAGATACCTCAAAGCATCCGATAACTGTCCCATCCATTGGAGTTTGAGCTTCTCGGTAATGTTTCCTCTAGCTAAACGATCATTAAGATTACCACCACCATAATACTCCATCAGAATAAGACCTTGTGAAGCTTTCAAAGAGAAGTCGTACAGTGTCACTATATTCTCGTGGTGAACACCGTTCTTTAGTGCCTTGATTTCCCTCCTCAGTAGTTCTAGTTGGCTTTTGTTATTTATGGTCATCACTTTGAGAGCGTAGACCACGTTCTGTTGATCTCTCACTTTAAAAACGTAACCTCACCAAATGCGCCTTTACCAAGACGCTTCACTGGAAAATAGCTACAATGATCGATTTGAAAGGATCGATTTTGCTGAGTTGGATGTGGATACATTCTAAAACTGTAGTGAAAAGAGGGAGCAAAACTTTGCTAATTCACTGTTATATCAAAACTGATCGAGTTCGTGGAACTGATTACTTGGTTCCCGGAAAACTAGACTTGCTCCAATCTCTCTCGCTTTTTTCTCTCGGACGACCGTTATTCCGATGATTCTCGGCGATTACCGAGGCGATTTCCGACGATTACCGGACGGCAGCTGACGACTAGCCGTGAAAATCGCCTCGGTAATCGCCGAGAATTATCGGATTGGTTCACCCTTTAGAACTGCATGGAATTGAGATCTCTTAAAGAAATTCCATTTGCTGATTTGATCAATCCGGTTGGAAATTCAAGAAAACCTCGAGAGTTGGTCCAAAATATCCGGAGGAAATTTCCAAAAGAAACATCCATTTTATTTATCTGATAACTCCGGCTTTCGAAATTTTCTGATGATATGCTACTCAGGCGAGAACATACTGGATGTTACCATGGTTACTGAAAATGGCATTATGGAAAAAGCATCGATGTTCCCTAGATGCCATAACGGACCTCTGGCACCTGGGTACGAACTTCTCAACCGTCAATTACTGAAGCAGCTTAAAGTTCTACTCCCGACTAAAAGTAAGCATGTAACCAAGCAAACTCTCCACATAATCTCAACATTCAATCGTAGCGGCTAGCTTGCGCGTTGACAGGAAAAAATGGTAGTGGAGGGGTGGGGAGAGAAGGGAAAAACATGTACATCTGGAGCTTATTTATGGCGGCGTTGCAAGAGTCATATAATGAGAATGCAAATCTCGCAGAAATCTGACTAAAGACTACTTTTCTTCTTCTATTCTTTATAAAATAAATCCTCAAGCACCAACCCAACCACCAATCATTAAATCAAAAGTGTCATACAGTATGCAGTAGGATCAAGATCACGGGTTTGCAATCATATTCTGAAGTGAAATCAACATGTACCATTTGTAGATATGTAGAGGAATCAGCTACTTTCGCAAACCACGAGACCAGCTGTGATCGCGGTAAATTAATATATATTCTTCTCACCTTAATGGTGTCGAGCCTACAGTATGTTTTCTTGATCAGTGCCTTTACCAATAAAGGGGCATCTACGGCACTTTGACTTTCACGACGAAACTTGACTACCTCAGTAACCCTTTTCTCGATGTCAAACTCAGTCTTTTCTGATTCAGCGCTTGGCTTTATTGTAGTGATTCGGTCTTTTGGAATCTTTTTAGGAATAGTAGGTCTTTTCGGCTGATTAGCTGCGATGAATGGTTCGTTTTCAAAGTTGATGTCGATGTTGATGATCGATTTGTCGTACGCCATGATAGTGGAGAGATTGTCAATGATAACTAAAGTAAGTGAATTCTAAAAAAACAATGTGAATGAGAGAATAAATGTACCGTGGTTATCCATGATTGAATAATGAATGGATGGATGAATGGATGGATGAATGGATGAATGAATGGATGAATGAATGGATGAATGAATGGATGAATGGATGAATGGATGAATGGATGAATGGATGAATGGATGAATGAATGAATGAATGAATGAATGAATGAATGAATGAATGAATGAATGAATGAATGAAGGTATGATTGAATGAATGAATGAATGAATGAATGAATACATGAATGACCGAAGAGATGGATGGATGCAGAATAAACGAATGAATGCATGGATCGGACGCATTAGTATATTACGAATCTATAAGTGATAGCAGATGAAACAATGGTCAAATAAGTGAAGAAATGATGAATCAATCGATCCATTAACGAATGAATGAATAAATCATTCATTTCAGTAATGAATTAATTATTTGTGGTAAATAACACTAATTAAACACAAAAGAAAACAATATAGAATTAGCATAAAATAGCAATATTTAGTGGTATTTATGTTGCACACTTTTAGTGTGTGCACTCTACTGAAATGAAAAAAAACGTCAAAAATATAAAGTTTTTATATGTGTACATCTATATATAGTTATCCTTAGTTATCTAAAGTAGAGTGTACACGCTAAAAGTGTGCAGCATAAATACCACTTAATAGTGCTGTTTTATGCTAGTTCTACTGTTTTCTTTTGTTTAATTAGCGCTATTTACCACATTAGAGCGTTTTTAATTTTCACAAAACGACCTATCCTATGCCAATGAGTTCTAAAAAATGCCAACGAGCCAAATAAAAGGAGCTCTGCTAATGAGCATTGTACGTGTGAATGTGCCATTTGATGCACAAAGCAAAGGCTAAGTTGATCAGCTGATTTGAACAGCTTATTAGCATTTTTTAAGAACTCATTAGGATAAGATAGATCATCAGGGGTGGATCCAGACTAGTGCCACCTATTACATGTAACTAGTCAAACTTTTTGAAAAAATAAATAAGTAAATAAATTCTAAAAATAATATAAATTTAAAACTTAATTCTCCATCTATTTATTCATTTATTTTTTGGTTTCTAACCACAGGAAGTCCAACAGAATTTCTTTTTTTAAGCTTTAAACCCACTATTTCCGGTCTATTCGCCAAAAAATACATTTTGTGTCAAAAAGTATGTTTTAGGGAGGGTCCCACGGGACGTATTCACTCAGTTTTACGTCATTTGTACTGTGCTGTGCCGCGTTGTGTTACATGTAATAGGTCAAGCCTTATCCTATTGGTTGGCACTAGTCAGCATTGTTTTTGGGCACAGGTCAACTCTTCTTTTCATTGGCTGGCTCTGTTTATGTAACAAGTCAGGATCATTTTTTGATTGGCTAACGTTAATCTGGCACTACTCGAAACCAGTCAGAAAAGTATAAATAGAGCGTGACAACAATTCGCATGGCTTTTGACTGTAGTAAATTTACTCTACTGTGACGAGCTAAAACTTAGACAATTGAGGTCAATTATCAGCAGATTTTTTTAAGAATGGCTACTATTAATAACTCTGTTCCTCACGGAGAGCCTATTAAGGGTAAGAGCGCTTGTAATCGGTTCGATTTCGGGGTCATTTTTAGCGAAATTGGCAATTTATCGGAGGAACAAAAATACGAAGTGATTACAAATGTTTCGATGCCGGCGAATGAATTTGTATTCTCTAAATCAAAAGAAGGCAGCAGGGTTAAAAGGTTTAATTATTCCTGGCTGGAAATGTTCAAGTGGCTCGTTTATTCGGAATATCTTGATGGTACTTTTTGCCTTCCATCGAAGTATGTAACATCGAAGCCATAATTCGAGCAAGTTGGATGGACTAATCAAGTCCCCGATGGTGAAATGGACAACAACTCGTTAGCGTTTGGTAAGTCACTCAAATGGCAAGTGTTTAACTCAAAATTGTTCTGTAATTGCTATGAAAACTGTTCGAAGTATGAGACATGAAGTGATTCCGATCGATCAACAATTCGATAATCTTTTACAACTACAAATCGCGAAGAATCGCCAGATTACGTCCTCGTTGTTCAAGACCGTCATTTTTTGCGGGAGAAACAAGACTGTCCTACCAAGGACAGTCTAGCTTAAAGCGAACCTCCAAGCTTTGCTATCGTCTCGGTTGGAAAGTGGAGATCAAGTTTTAGAAGAACATCTACAAAATTCGTCCCGGAATGCTACTTACATTCCCTAAAATTGCCTTTTCCCTTAAGTTCTTTTTTTCAAAGAATACCCATAAATTTTTAGCCAATATATCTTTAAAATGCTTGAAAATGCATTCTACAGTGTTTAAATTTCAAAATTTTCCGGGGGGGGATACCCCCGGACCCCCCTAAAATGCGCGCCTCCGGCGCTTATTGGAAACAGGAAGGGTACATTTGAAAAGGGCACAAGTCAGGAAAAATGCTGGATCCACCCCTGATCATTATGTGACAACTGTTGCACACATTTAGTGTTTGCACTCTATAGAGCGACTATGATTTATAAAGTGCATGGAAGTGAGTCCCAGTAAATACAACTAAAAATATATGCTGTGCTTCGGGGAAAAAGATTCCCTGCTAGTAGAGTCTCTCGATCGTTGTGAATTTTTTTCTTGTCAGGAATAACAAACGAGAGATCAGAGACTCTGCAAGCAGAGAAGGGAAAAGATATTGATTGTAGAAAAATTAATACACTAAATTACAACTCAGACTATATCAAACTCGTCGTGATACCTTTTATCTGGTCATGAATTCATGACGGTCGCGGTCAACAAACAATCAATAGATTTAGTTTTGCCACAATGAAATACCAATACTCCCATTGGAACACAAAGTTTTAAAAAGTTTACTTTACATAATTAACAATTCAATACTTCCATGAAACTATTTTTCAACTGGTTCTTCAATTACATGAATAGTAACCGCAAAATGTAGACGACGAACGGCTCTAATTGAATCAAAGAAATACAAAAATATTTCGAGAAATTAAGAGCTGTAAACCAAAACTTGTTCATTTCTTAATATTCTGAAATTATAACTGAACTAGATGTGCGACAAACCATAGTTCACCATATTAGCTATGGACAAACATACTATTAAATCACAATTTATATCATTATATAAAAGTTATTGACATTATTTATCTCTATGGCAATTGAGATAATGTAGCACTTTTATAAACCTTCAAAGAGTATTGCACCCGTGAATCTAAATTAAAGATGATTTATATCAGATGATTTATATCAGAATATCAGACTGGTAGCTGATCAATAAATACAAATGAAAGTGATACATTAAATGGTGATTAATTGACTCAGACTGTAAAATAACTTACCGTTAACTTGGACAATACTTCTTCAGTAAATTCAATATGAATGTAAACCAAACAGGAACGATTTTATTGGGCATTCCTTGCGTTACGAAGAGTTATTCCTTTGACTAAGCCGGAGCCATGGTAACTACGATCGCCTATAGATCAGTTGGATCAGCCAATTTCAACCTTTCACATACCAACACACCACAATTGATCAATTAGCTCGTTACGTTTTTGATCAAACGTTTGAATTTGTCAAACACGACGTTCTAGAGCGATTAAAGCTTCGAAAATGACTTACGTGCTTTAGTTTGCCTGACGTTGACCAAAGTTGAATGTAAACATTGTCTTGACTTGTGAAGAATCCTTTCAACCTCAAAGGCTTTACTGTAATCCCATTGATACTGAATTATAAACCGTTCCTAAGGCTATACTAAACTATGTCTTTGCTGGACAAACCCTGAAACATTGGTTTACAAGGCCGATAAACTCGAAGGACGCTAACGTAAAGGTGAACAACCAAATGGCACGTTGCACGTTTCTATCGAATTTCAGACACAAAGGTCATCTTTGTATGAGTTTTGATATGTGCATGTCAGTGGAACATGATAATTGTTTATTTTAATCAACAAATAAACAATACAAACAAAAGGTCTTTTCAATTTGTTCAAGACACGCTCTTGCTAAAGTGACAAGACCGTCCCTGGGGAGTAAAACTATAGTGTCATTAAATTAAGTTTTTATTGTCAGCTTTTATAAACTTTTCAGAGTTCTAATAAAATTTTAATATTTTATTATTTGAAATACTTCGATGCTGTTGTTTATGTATGGTTTAACAGGCAAAAGGTTTTCAAGTCAAACAACATTATTTTTACAAAATTATCAATTAATAGCAAAATTAATCGATAAATATTCAAAAATATACTTTCAGTCACGGTCAGACAAATCATACTATTCTCATCACACACAAAAAAAAAAAACCGCAATAAATCGCAACACCGGCCTACCGCGCTCATATTCTTTGTTGTCTTTGATGTCAGTACTGTGTACTGGCATAAAGATGACTCTCTTCTTAACGAGTTTAGTAGAGTGTAGCCCGTGTTACATCCGGAATATTCTTCGGTATATTCATTGCGAATGTGAACAGAGTGAACGTGATTGGTCAGAAAGAAGGAGGCTAGGTCGCATAGATTCTTCCTATATATCATTCGAAATGTCGGAAAGCGAGGGGACTGAGTCGGTTGTTTTTGTGGACGAAGAAGATTTATTCCTTGAAAGCTGTGAAAAATTTGAATACAGGAGAGAAAGGAAATGCTTTTGGTTTGCTTAAGGTAATTCCGTATTTTTGCATTGCGCATAGTTCTGCGCATGTTTCAAGATTTTTGGTTTCAGGACTTTTATCATGTAATCTAGTCAAATTATGTTTGTAAAGTACTTTGAATAAAGAATCAAACGAGTCAAGATTCGGTAGAAGAACTATCCTTTGATGATTTAGACTTTTAAAGTGATAGCAGTGAATCCGATTACACATTATGCATACATTTCGCAGTTATGTTTTCCAGTTTATTTGGTCAGCGTTGCTAGATACTATGCTATAGACGATTTTATGTTTCTGAATATTTAATTGTCCCAATAACAAGTTTCGGTTGTTTTGCCGTTTGTACATAATTTAATAGCGCAAAACCTCATTTGTAAGTGCTTACCAGTCTCAGGGGCGGATGCAGGTAGAGGGACTGGGATGACTTGTCCCCCCTCCAAAAAAAATGTACTGACTTTTTTACTTCTTTTATAAAGAAGCACCTTTTTTCATCTTATTTACTGAAATAAAATAATTAATCAACCGAATATATAGTAGTCTTGAGGCTTTCGTGCTCGGTCACATGAAATCGTTGAAGTCGGCTTTTCGGATTGAGACACGTGGAGTTGAGGTGTATTAACGTTTCGGCTACGCTGTGGTAGTCTTCGTCAGAATGAGGTTGAGAAAAAAATGTGCGCATTTATAAAGTTGTTGTGGAGTGGTTGCCATGGTGACGGAAAGATATTGTTGCATGTCTTTATGATGAGTTGTTTCCAGGTGCGCTCAGTTTGTAGGAGTCGTCACGGTTGAAGTTGCTCGGTCGCTTCATGATTTCGATGGATTCTTTGATTAGTCGAGGAAAGTATGAATTCATTTGGTTTTATGCAGAACTTGGATGTTGTTGAAGTCGATGTTGTGTTGAGGATGGTCGAAGGCATGATTGGCTACGGCGGCTAAATAGTACTGTCTGTTGTTCGACGCTCGTTTGTGTTCTTTTGTTCTACAGTCAATCGTCCGTCCTGTCTGTCCAACATAATGCTTGCCGCAGTCGCATGTGATGAGGCAAATTCCTAATTCCTAAATTTATAAAATGTACCTCAACTCCACGTGTCTCAATCCGAAAATCCGACTTCAACGATTTGAACCGAACATATTAGTTTAAGTGGTTTATTCTCATAAATGAACTGCAATGAATGACGTACTAGAATATGCTAACCAGAATCCAAAATAGAATATAACGAAATTGTTGGAAAATTCCCATTTATTTGTCCCCCTCAATAAACAAATCCTGGATCCGCCACTTGCAGCCTATATATATTATAGTTATAAATAATGACACATTGTTACGATTTCATCATGCCGTCGAGATGAACTTATGAAAACGTTAACGGCTAGATAAGCTAAAATAAATTAACTATGACAAATTTAAATTAAACCCTCAACGATTCTATATATTTCTAATTTCGTTCCCTTCTTCCTATTTTGAATTATTCTCACCCTGGCTTATAGCTCATTACTTATTAAAGACTGAAATTTAAAGAAATCAGCTTACCAGAGCGCAAAAACAGATAACCGATAGGTACATATTTCATGCCTGTCAACCATGCAAAATGTTATAGGTCGATACACAGAAGGACGATACGTCCCACAGTAACGATTAACGCGGGGAAAAACAAAGTTGCACCGAGCAAACGTTTGCTCTCGGACTTTTTTTCCCCTCATATTAATTTAACTGATTAAAGCAAGCTCCAGGTTCAAATTTGTGTGTTTCGGGAGCTTAAAGCAGGAGCAAGCTCCACCGTGCACAAGTCTTGGAAGTTCAGACTGCAATGTTCTCATCTACAGGTCCGATCAAACAAAAAAACAGTCACTGACTGAAAATATTTTTCATTGGTGTTAAGGGGACTGAACAGTAAAAAAAAAAACATCAGTGCGTGGGATTAATTCTTGATGAAAATCCTTTGCGAATTGAAATCAACCAATTTATACATTATTATTTACCACAAAATTCAACTGATATCAAAAGCGAGCCTGACGTCTGAATCGCGTCTTTTGTCAGCTCATTCGTATGAACGCTGTGTTTAATTATCGCATACATAATTAGTTATTCTAAGCATTTTAAACTGCCTAGCAGTTGCTTACTTGCAAGTCGAATATCTTTAAAATAAACCATATATATTCCTGGATTGATACACGAATTGACTGTTAATACGGTAAACGAGAGCCGAGACAGTGAAACAGTTACTTTAGTCGTCCCAAAGATCTGAAACGATATGGCATAAGTCAATATCACTGGAGCAAAACACAACAGAAACAGTCCAAATATTATCAACATTTTCTTCAAAGTGGTCTTGTATTTCACGACATCGAAACTGTTACTACAAGAACCATTAGGCCCTAAGTTGGTGACTTGCGACGTGAAACCCCTCAGCTCTACAAATGACATGATGTAGAATACAGATGTTATTATTAACTGTAAGAGACCGAATGAAGCCAAAATGGTTTCCCAGTCTTTCACTTGCTGCATTACAATAGTAAATGGTAAAATGATCAACCATATGGAAATGATTAGACCAGTGACCAACCTTTTAGTTATGGTAGTCTTGTACTTGTGCATCAGATGTAAAGCTAGAAAACGATCCATAGCTATGAACATGGAAATAGTTAATGCCAACGATGCTAGTGCCACGGTTATACCGTCTGTGGTCACATCTAAGACACAAACCCTTTCAACATCGCGTTTCAAGTAGAACCCATACAGTGCAACAGTTATGCTATTGCTTAATAAACCAACAAGAAGATCAGTGAACGCCAAACTTGTTATCAATAGATAAGATGGCGTTTGAAGATTTGGCGATTTCAATATGGAACACATGATTAATCCATTTCCAAATGTTGTGAAAACAGCCAGAATTACATTAAGGATAATTTCTACGATTAAGTGTGGCTTGAAATACTCGATATTTTTGATTGTGAACATGATGTAGCTATATCTTGAACCATTGCTGCAGTGACTTTCTGGCGACATGTTGCCCGCGACTTTAAACTACGTGTTTGACTTTCTAGCAACTTTAACTAGCTTATAGACTAATCTTCACAAAGATTTTTAATTACATATTTAATTATATACGCGAATAATTGAAGTAATTTAGATTTTAATCTAGCAATACAATGTGTTTACGAGATTCATGGTCTTTTGGGGGGTTCAATAAGTTAAGAGAAACATTTCATACATTTTTTACATAGTGCTAGAAAACGAAACTATCACACAGAAACCGTGACAAAAATTCTAAGAAGCAAAACATACACAAACAAACAAAGAAAAAATACAGAATTTGTACAAAATTGGCTCGGCCTTTATAACTGAATAAATAATTTTTTAATTACATATTTAATTATATACGCGAATAATTGAAGTAATTTAGATTTTAGTCTAGCAATACAATGTGTTAACGAGATTCATGGTCTTTTGGGGGGGTTCAATAAGTTAAGAGAAACATTTCATACATTTTGTACATAGTGCTAGAAAACGAAACTATCACACAGAAACCGTGACAAAAAATTCTAAGAAGCAAAACATACACAAACAAACAAAGAAAAAATACAGAATTTGTACAAAATATAGGCTCGACCTTTATAACTGAATAAATAAACTGATTGGTCTATATTTGAAAATACAATATATAATTTAATGAGACAATAAAGTTAGTTTTAGTTTGAATACCTTTTAATTTCAATAAAGATGTAAAGTATGATAATGTTGATATGTACCGTCTCCACAACACGACATTATACTGACATTATCTTCCCCAGCTCAACACTTTATCCTGCCATCACCATTTATATATCAAACTAACTGAATCGTGTCGAAAATTGATTTCGTTTTTCTATTCCAATATTCAAATTAGAAATCAAGTCTTTGACTGAATTCAAGATAACGTATTTCTAATTAAATCCAACATAATTATATCTATTATTATCAAAAACAAACCAAGCAACATCCCAGTTTTACCCAGAAATACTTCATAGTGAAAGTTTTCTAGAGAATGTTTTTAGATTTTAATTGCGCATTGAAATAGAATCGTTAATGATCCCTATCTGTTCACGATTCAGGTAGTTTGACTGTAATGGTGTTATAGCACTAATTAGAAAGCACGGTTGAAATATTAGCTTTTTCTGAATACATATAAAGGTGGAATAAGAGAGCATTGCGCAATTTCACAATCGACAAAATCGCTTCTTATTAAATATCATTGTTATTATCATTATTGTCGGTTCAAATGAAAATGAAATTCAGCAAAAGAACAAAAAAAAAAAAAAAAAAAAAAAAGAAAAAAGAAAGAAAGAAGGCAAACAATGTTACGGTACCTGTAGATAACCGTTTAGCTACAATCACCTATAACGCGGGCTCACATGACAGGTGAAACACGAGGTACAATATGCAACAAAAGAAAAAACACAAACTATTTTTGTTGGTAAGTTATTTCATTTGAACTTATATTATTACTTTCGCATTTTCAGAATCAAGCAGTGATCTTAATTACTTTAGTTTTTATCAGCCGAAAGTAGTCAGGTCACACCGTCATATTTCACGATCCAAATTACATTAATTCAAAATATTACAACTTCTCATCTATTGCTTCGATATCAATTGCACGCAAATCGTAAAGCTCTTTCGAATTGGTTTTAGAATCACAAATTCAATGTAACAGCGAAAACATTAAAAACCAACGGCCATCTGTTGTTGCCACATAATTAAAGTTTTGCCAGCTTGCAGTCGGATTTTTTCCTAATTACTTTATATTCTACTTAGCAACTGGTTTTGATAACCATACCCGACTCATGAATAATCTGTCGCACGGCTTTGGTTAAATCAATTTTAGCGAGAACTCGTCATCAAAATAATATATATCTAGAAACTGATCTTCTTCTTTTCCATCTCTTTATTTCTAGCTAGAGCTGACACTATGGGCTACCAACGTTTAATTATCTGTTCTATTCTTCTTGTCATCCTAGCTGCGTTTATTCTTATAAATGCTCGTCTGTTTTGGTGCACATACTGCAATGTCTCTGCACTCACTCGCGAGACAATCACGACTTTCTCTTTCGGTCACCATGGCAACAGCGAGCTTAGAATGCTTCCAAAGCTATGGAATTCTGGGTCATCACAGGCATTTATTCAGAAAACGTCAACTTTTGAAGAACGGCACGCTAAACGTTTTCTTTATGTGACTCAGACTGAAAGGTGTTTGCCAGAACATTTTCTTCGACCTGATCAGCTCGGCTCAGATGGTTTGACGTACGATATCCTAGTGTTAAGCTGGAAGTATAGATGCAATAAAGAAAACAAGTATCCCAATGTGAAATATATCCACACTGTAGACAACACAACCTGGTCTACCGGGAGAAATATTTTATATTCACACATATTACGTTATGGTGTCAATAAGTACTTATACTATATATTCATGGATGATGACGTCATGCTATACCATACTGAACCGTATCAAGTCTATCATAAACAATATCCTGGTTTAAATAATGCCTTAACACGTGACGTCGTCGCTAAGTATTTGAGACATCGTGCAGTCAGGTTGAGAAGAGGTGATAATCCTTATAGAGAATTTGAGATGTTTTTGTTGGAATTTCAACCAGCAGTTGGTTTGTTGAATTTTTGTTTTGAACGTCGTGAATACTGTATTTCTCAGTATATACCCGACGTTTGGAAAGCATTCTGCGGATCTGAAGGAACGGCGCCCTTCCCTTATATATCATACTCAAACTTTGACGGAGCCTTTAATGCATTCCACCGTGATGCTTTAATACATGTATTGCCATACCACGTGACTTACGAACATGTGAACTGGCAGGAAAGTCAGAAATATTTAATACTGGAAGCCGATATTAAATTCCAGGGACAAATTTTGTATAATTTGTTGGTAACAGGACATGGGACCCTTCATAGACCATATCCAAGGAAAATACACTGGCATCATAACTGGCAAAGGATTATGGGAGATTTTAGGAAGTCCATCGACGAGAAGTATCTGAATGAACTAGAGGCTTTGCCGTTTGAAGTGTCAAAAAGACGGTTTGACGAGATTAGGAATCCCCTTCCACCTCGAACGGAGATCAAACCCTACGCGCACTTTAAGATGAATAGAACTAGAAGCTGCCACCATAAGCCAAATATGCACATTGAATACAATCACTACAGATATAAGTCTCGGTCTAAGGCGGAATAATGGATTGTATTTTGGGGAATTCTAGTTTGTGTTCATAATCGCAAGCAATCAAACGTGCATGACTAAAGCGCCAAGTACATGGCCATTTTCCGCCCAGGATGGGAAACGAATGCAATTTGGGGTCTTAGACAAAACAATGTTCAAATTGTTCTTCCTTTCTGAAAGAATGACCAAGAGGGAGCAATAATTCAAAGTTGATAATTTATTGAGTCACTTGTAACGTGGTTTAATTACAATAAGAAAATATTATTCATATATATCTACATATAACCTAATTTCGTGATGTACAGAACCTAATTCAATTATTATAATAATAATAATTTTATAATAAGCCGGAATAATACAACTACATAGGAGCTGATTACTATATATACGAGTATGATTACCTTAGCTGTATTTTCCATGATTAATAAATCCCTATAGGCGGCTTTAAGTTTTCTACTAGCAGCCATTTGCAAAAACAACTGCCGTTGCTAGAACAGACAGCATACCATTTTCTAAGGCAGTTTGGCGTCCAAAGATTTTTTTCTGCCTTGAACGGTAACATCTAGTTTCGAATATTTCAGATCTTGATATTTCTAAACTGAATATTCAAATCGAATAACGTATTGAAATTTCCAACAATAAAATGATCGCTCTGTGTTAACGACACAGTTCAGTTAGGGCCTGTTAAGCGGGCTGGTTTCTTTTGTTTTTATATATACGCTCTGTTAGCTTGAACACAAAAGAAACCAGCCCGCTTAACTGGGCTGGCTCGCCTCACATAAACAGGCCCTAACAGTGACAAATGTCACGGAAAATGCAGATTGGTTGATGTATTAAAAAATAATAATAAAAATAAGCAGAAATAAAAGCCAAAAATAATTGAAAAAAGAATATTAGTATACAAAATCTGTTAGCTTACTATATAAAAATGGTGTTTTATTAAACATTCAATCTAGACATGAATATTTTAAGGATGTGAATCAAATACTCACTTCTCTTCCAGCTCAAAGAAGAATTACTTAGGAACTTGGTTCTCTTTTGCACTTCGTGCATATGTTATATGCTGTGTGAACACCTCTCTTTGATTACAAATCACACCCGAAAATACCTCACTATGGTCAGCCTTTTTGCAGAAGTTCGCAGCTCAACGGTATTTTAGGTACAGCTATTCTTGCTCCTCGTCCAACGGGAATTATAACAAGCTTTCAACCAGCAAATCGGCCTTTTCAAAAGGTAAGTTTCCATTTTTACAATTGTCTTTTCATATATAAGTTGAATTGCTATTACTTGAAAACCAAGGATATTCATTTGTTATACCAAAAGCTAAGATTCCGTTTTACTTGAAGTTAGCGTAGTCATCGAAGGCTGCTAAGTATTCTTGTACCGTATAATGGATCGATCTATATTCAGCCTGAAAACACAACAAACAAAGGGATATAAATAAGAAATAACGGGATAAAAGAATAAAAAGTAAAAAAGAACGACTTAGCTACCGACGTAGCCAAAAGGAAGAACAAAAAGTAGGAGGGAAGATACGGCAGTATATAGAGACGAAGAGACAGCAGTAGAAGAGTAGAAACACAACATGTGCGAAGCGATGAGAAAGAGAGGTAGACAATAACGACTGGATGGATGACGAAAGAGAAGAAAAAAGCAACGAAAGACAGCTGTGAATGAAGAAAGAAAAACAAGTAGCAAGACACAACTGAACAAGAATGAATTAATGGAGAGATGGAGGGACAAAATACTACTCATGAAAAAGAAAGACAGGAAGTTTACGATTTTTCGTGCATGAGAAGCGCACCAAAAACATAGCTGAAAAATGCACGAAGTTTTGAAAAAAGGAAATAAAAAAAAAACAGAAAGATAGAATACATGGTGTAGAAGTGTGTGCTACGAAAAACGTATGATTTTCACTTACAGTAGTTTTTACAAGGCCTGGCCTTGGTATTCTCATGGCTTTGATAGCTTGGAACACATCCACGACTTGTTCTGTCTTTACTCGTTCAAGAACGGAGTACAACGCGCAGAATGTACCACTTCGACCAATACCATCACTAAAAGAAAGACCATATTTTAGCACTAAAACACGTGGAAAAAAACACATTCGCCCGGTGCAAATCCACACAACGTAATGGCAAGCAATTTGGTCGTAAAAATATTTACAATTCACAGTCAAAAAGCAAATTTCTCCACCATGCCCGATCATGTTGGTTATTTATTTATTTATTTTTTCTCTTAGGGACATAACTTGAGATCCCGTAGAAAAAGCTAAAGTTCTAAGAGAAAAGCACATCAAATCAAAAGTTCACGTGTCGTCCGAGCTTGCAATCTTTGCAGCATTTCCTGATTACATCATAACGTTTCTTACCTACACATAACCGTTATGGCTCCGTTACCAGATTGCTGCTGCCATTTCTCTACTTTAGCTACAAGTGTTATCATAGACGATGTATCTGGAGGCTCGTCCTCGCTGGCCCATCCATTCAATATAAACATCTTGACAATTAATTCCTTCTCTGGTATCTAAAATTATAACAGGAACAGTTAGGAACTGTTTATAAAGAGACGTGATCACCGTCATCGTTATTAGCATCACCGTCATCGTCATTAGCATCACCGTCATCATTATCGACTACCACTTGGCGTCTCCCTCGCCAAAATCACCATACGTATCATCATATTCTCGAGACACAATGTACAACAGTGAAATGGAATAAAAGTGAATGAAAACAAAACACAGTGGTCCAATCTCGACTTTGCATACTTACTCTTAAATCTTTTATCTTAAATTTCGATTCAGTAATTTCTGACTGATCGTAGCCAGAACGAAGGTTATCAACACTGCTTGTCTTCTCAACTTGACATTCGACTTCAATCATTTCGTCGTAGATCTGTTTGCCTTCTTCAGGCCAGAACTGGGGAAAATCCTGTCAGAAAGATGAACAGACAAATATTAATGGCGAAGTTTTCTTTATAGCCCTTGAAATTATATAACATGCTTACACAACATTTTGTTCAGATTCGCATTATCAATCGTTCAAGCTGAGAATAAGTAATTTATTAGCGTTCATTACATGATTACATTGGTTATCGTTGTTTTAGATGATGCATTATCTAACATAAATACTTTAAACACAATAGACTAACTAAAAGCCCGGGGAGGGATATGATAAGTGGTCCAGGTAAAAATGGGGTTGATGTATTGAATTGAATTCTGTGTTTTCATCTGACGTCATAAGCCAATTAAAAATGCTGTCCGCCATATTGGTGCTCAGGAAGCTCATTTGCATATATCAAATCGCACATATGTGCTTGTATTTATTTACTAGCAATGCGATGTCACGCGCTTTAAAGTGCGATGGCGTCCTAAAAGTAGCTCAAAGCAAAAAAATATCGAAAGAAACAACTGTAATAGTATTTCCTGAGTCCGCCAAGAGTTTAGAAGGTTAAATATCCATAAGATTTTTGCAAAAAAATCTGAACTGTTGGAGTAGGCCTGGCCTGTTTACAAGGTGAGAGGTTAGCCTCGCACTGTTTGTTGTGCTGGGAACATTCACAAAGAATGAATGAGCCGCCGATGTTAATATGGATCATTGCAAACATGGAAGGAACGATTGCTTTGGGAGATTGTCTAGGCTGTGAAGCAGGACTTTTCGAATGTTGTTCACATGTAGGAAGCGTTTTATTTTATATTGAAGCGTGGAATCGTATTCACGATAAGTTTGCGTTCACTCAAGTTAATTGTACCATAGTCTATTAACTATGATTGTACGTGGCTGATCACGAATAATGTAGAATAGGACATAAACTATCAGTCAGTAAGTTCTACTAACTATAGTAAGTTGAAACAAGAACTGGATAACAAAATGCTGTAAACCCTACTTTAACCAAGCCAAAGTCACTGCTTCGAACGATACTCCTACGGACACAGAAATGAATGCATATTTTTACTTAAATCAACAAGAGCGAGAAAAAGACTGTAATACTGTCTTATAGAAAGGGAAAATTAATCGCTTAAAGACTTTTAAGTCAAAGCAAAACATTCTTGTATACTAGTCTTCAGCAACATTTATATTTTTATCTATGTGACTAAGAAAACAACAAAAGACACTAAAAAACAACAGATTTGCTAGTTTGTGCGGCTTCGAATAAATTTTAAATCTCTAATGTAACATTTAAAGTTATATTTATGTTATTAATTAAAAAAATCCTTGAAAACAAAAAGGCTATATGTTTTATTGGATACACCGTACAACATAACTTGATAACGGCGGCGAAGAATTACAGTTTCTGTGGCTCCGAACTATAGTTAAATCTTCGAAGAATTATAGTTTGTGTGCCAACGAATATATCTTAAATCGTCGAAGAATCATAGCTTGTGTGGCTTCAAATATACTTTAAATCAAAGCTGCAGCTTTGCGTGTGACGCATTGGTGGCTTCAAACTCTACCATTTCTGATATTTTCATCTGTTAGAGCATCCTAGCTAATGGCGACCAGCTATTTACGTCTTCTCTCTATTAAGTGCTATCTTTCCGTCTCTCCTTGGTCTTTTATTACTGTAGCTACGCGAAAAAACGAACTTCCTTGGTCACAAACACCTTTAGAGTGGCAATTGACCATAAGACAAAGAACCATAAAAATAAAAACCCAAAACAATCAATAGCCTTTGTAACGGCGCACAGTCTATACGTGTAGGTTGAGCACCAATATGGCGGATAGCAACCGTTGTCAAGAAAAAAGTCACGTGGGTGAAAACACAGAATTGCTCATTAATGTTTTCAAGGACAATATACAGATGTTTCCGCGAATACGATACGGCCCCTCGGGCTTTATATTGCATATTGCCTCCGTTCTCGGTATTTCTTCCCATCCCTGTATGTCGTCCCACATTCCTACCAGGAACCAGCTGCAGTAAACCTGAATATAGCGCTATTCACAACCGAGATAAATTCCTATCCAGAAGATAAATTCTTAACAAATTCGATGCTGCATGTCGATCATTTTTATCCAGTGAATAACTTAATCTAAGCTTTGTACAATCAATCAGCTTCGCAGGTGACTGGAGCAACGATCCCTAACATGTCAGAATAATGAGATGTGATATATTATTTACTTACCCCTTCTTCAGTGGGTTGGAACACGACAACACACGCAGATTCCTGCTCACATAACATGCGCCAGAAGTCTGTAACAGTTGGGGTCAGCGGATATTGTGTGACTATAAAGGCATGTTGCTGCTTGTAGCCCTGGGAACGAGAGAACATTTATCAATTTGTAACAACAAAAACGAAACACAAACAAGCTAAAATGTAAAAAAAAATGTAAATGTAAAAAAATTGAAAAAAATGAGTAACTGATTGAGTGTTTTAACAAATGAATAATTCATGAATGAATTAATGGTCATGACTGAATATATGAATGAGTGAATGAGTGGGTGGGTGGGTGAGTGAGTGAATGGATGGATGGGTGGGTGAGTGAGTGAGTGAGTGAGTGAATGAGTGAGTGAGTGGGGCAAATGGATGGATGGATGGAAGAGAGCCTGTCTACCTACCGATATGTGCACTGCGTTAATATACGTCGTTATTTCATTATCATCTATGGCTGTCAGTACAACCCTGGAGAAGTCCGCTGGAAAAGAGATTTCAGTAACATCAGTATATATACAGCAAGGGACAAACAAAACAAATATCAATCGCTGCTTTTCAAGAAATAAGCCTACCTACCAAAAAATCCAGAGGAGAGGAGAGGGGGGAGGGGAATTGGGCGTAAAATAGCGAATACGAAGCTGAACGCTGGTCACGAGCATCTTCAGCGTTAAACATTCAACACACAATTTACTAATCTGTTTGACCTTCTTATTGCTATCGTCATATTAACAAACCAGCATAATAGAAAGTCACAGACATGATACTTACATGCCAATACGTCCTGATATCTGTTCTTGACTTTATTTTCTGGATACATTGCTACAATATAGCATGCCTTGGGCAGCACTGGACTAACTTTGTTGAGAGTCTGCAATCAAGCCAAATTATATGGACAAATCAGAAGAGCATCAAGTCAACCTCGGAGAAAATCGAGCATTAAATAGTACGAACGGACGAATGACATAAGGAAGAAATGTATGTCTAAACTGAAGCAAGCAAGACTGGCGAGTCACTTATGATAACAAGCAACAAACAGACAGACACAGAGACGAAAGGACATACGGTCAGACAGAAATACATACAGACAGTAGTTTCATACCTTAAATTCTTTATCAAAACGCGTGATTTTAGTATCTTTGTCCCCGGCCTCCATCTTGGGTAATGCTATTCTAAGATCGTGAGCGAGTATCTGTGTATTGCCACATTGTATTGCCTCGAGAATAGCATCATGACAGAATGTATATTGCTCCTGGTAAAAAAAAAGAAAAGCTGAGACATGAAACAACACGTACCACTGATGTACCAGGGAATGAGAGACTTATGGACGTAGTAGTTATACAGTAAATAATTTATTGGTGTCAGTATAAAAATGTTAGTGAAAAAGATGATGATGATAATGATGATGATGATAATAATGATGAGATGATAATGATGATAATGATCACGATAATGATCACGATAATGATGATGATGATGATAATGATAATGACGATGATGACTCGCTGAGTTGCATATAATTGAATATACTGACAGTATTAACGGTGGTGCTGTTTATGGTGACAGGTTTGTATTTTAATGATTGCATATAATATGTGAATGATAGTGATAATAAGGATGTTTATGATGACATAATTATATGTTATTGAATATGGTAATGATGGTAATGATGACTTAATTCCTCAATCATAGAAGAGCCATTGATGGGATTCATTGAATAAACCATTATTTATATTTTTATATTTTTTATTTTTATCCATGTGTGAATGATGGCGATGATAATGATGATAGTGATGATGATGATAATAATATGCGCTGCGGTTAGTGTTCTCACCTCTGTTTGTACCATGGCTGTTCTCCGTGATCTTAGATAAGCCACATAGTTAAATATATCTACAGTTTTTTCAGCTTTGATTCGATCAAGCATTGCATCGATAACGATAAAAGTTCCTGATCGCCCTACACCGGCACTGAAAACAAACCAAAGCCCGCATCAATATTCATGATTTCCAAATTTCACATTGCAACAGATGGGACAATGCACTAATTTATGTAGTTTAAAATGGGGTCATTTTTGTATGAGTGGGAAACAGCACTATTGTAACCGTAGTTTCTAAGAAAACATTCGAATCATCTACCGTATCGTAGCGGTATCGTAACCGTACCCTTTCCCACTTATACGAAAACGACTCTTAACATCAATTGTAAGATAAAATTTATTTGGCTACATGGTATTTTTCACTATACATGTACGTCTACTCACCTACAATGAAATATATCATATGAGTTATATGCTCGATAAGGATCACCGCCAATTCAACTCATAATATAATATTAAACTTCATTATTTCAGTGTACCTTATCCCACACTTACCTACAATGAATAATAACTGGACCGGCATCCGGTGGGTTATACGCTCGTACACGTCTTCTGAAAGCAAGAATTGCCGTAGGGTACTCCGGTACGCCATGGTCGGGCCACACAGTGAAATGAAACTGACGAACTTCTCTTTCTTCTTTTTCACTTTCCTGAAAAAAAAAAACATTATAATCTCAATGAAATCCGGTACATTTATGTTATCAGGAAGATCATAGACTTCATAATTATGACTTCATTTAATCACGTATTCAACATAAATACCACTAACATACATTTTATACATTTTCAGTGTTCGCTGCATTCCTATTTAGTACTATTTAGCACTTTTTGTTGGTGGATATTTCAAGAGTATACTATTTGTACCTGGTTTTAATCTATTCACTCTTTGATTAAACTATTCAATGCTATTAGTAACTTACTCTTTTGACATTGAATGTTCGTATGCTGTAATCAGAGTAGTGTTCGCATCGGAGCTGTTTCACTGAAATGTCGCCATAGTCTTCTGTTTCATCTGGCCAGTATTTATGACATTTTAACTAAACAAAAAACAACCGGTGATTGGTCACCATACAAATAACAATATATTAGAGCGTTTTCACATAACGAGCTATCGTAAGCTAATGAATTCTAAAAAAATGCTTTGGGTCAGAAGAGATTTGCTAATGAGCATTGCACGTGGGAATGTACGTTGTGATGTACAAAGACAAAGGCAAGTTCGATCAGCGGATTATCGTAAACGTTTTCTTTTTCGGTGAAAAAGCATATGATGTTTGTTATAAACGTCTTTAGATAGCTCGTGATGTGAAAACGCTCTATTGATCGAGCTTTTAAATGCGTCTGTGTAAAAGGTTACGTGGTGATTGGAAATTCTACTTCTACTGTGTTTTTTTGTTTTGTGTCACAATTACCTTATGTCGCTCTTGTAGATTTGTAAGCATGACTATTGTAGAAGTCTGCTGCTCCCAGACCATTCTCCAGAAGTCTTCAAATGTGTGGGGTACTGGTCCTATTAACAAGAGAACAGTAGTACCCGTTAATTGAATATGAACTGAATATCAAGATATTAAACAGCTGAGCGAGCTCAGCCCTTGATTAAATCAAAAACAAAATTCACGGATCAGTCAAATAATAAATGAATGAATGAATGAATGAATGAATGAATGAATGAATGAATGGATGAATGAATAAATGAATGAATGGATGAATGAATGAATGAATGCATGAATGAATCAATGAATGCATGCGAATGAATCAATGAATGAATTAATGAATAAATGAATGAATGAATGAATGAATGAATGAATGAATGAATGGATGGATGAATGAATGAATGAATGAATGAATGAATGAATGAATGAATGAATGAATGAATGAATGAATGAATGAATGAATGAAACAATCACGGAAGTCAAAATGGTCAGAAAATCAATTTTTACCTTGAGTAGCAATGTACGCACTTGGTTTGTTATAACCCTACAATAGCATGCAAACACACTATGTCATTGATTTTGAAAAACTATTTTGCGAAAATCCACTTCGAATAATGACTGTGATATGTGAGAGAGCAATGGAAAATGTACAAGATTTTTGTATCAGATTTTCGTGGGTACTTACGTCAATATGAGAGGCGTTAATATAATCAGAGGACGGCTTGTTGTCTATGACTGACAGCACAACGCGAGAATGGTCATCTAAAGAAACAAATATATTAAGGGACCGTTCATTATTTATGGCAGGGGGGGGACTGGGTGATTAATTACCAAGGAACCCTTTTTTTTTAAAGACCCCCCTGGCAAGAACAAAATAAATTTCAGGATCCCCCTCATATTTACCTTATCTGTCTTATTAAATTTCTAGACCCCCCCCCCCCCTGATAGCCAAAACATTATTTCAATACCCCCCTTTTCAGACTTGAAAAATTCAAGACCCCCCATTTAATCACCCAGCCCCCCCCCCTGCCATAAATAATGAACGGTCCCTAATAGCTGTGTTATCATTTCCCCCGTTATACATATCGCAAGTATGGAACCTTACATGCCACGATATTCCCGTATCTGTTCTTATTCTTGTTGTCTTGTGAATAGGCAACGTCACACTGATAATCTCGACCAACATCAAGTTTCTAAACATATTAAATAAAAAGACATGTTAACATATATCAATCAAATTACTCCACGTGGGAGTGGGAAAAGATAAAACCATAGCTGCATTAAAGGCCGGTACACACGAGGAAGCTTGCTCCCGCAACATGCTCCCGCAACATGCTCCTGGAGCAAAGCTCCCTCGTCTGTACCAACGATTTCACGCGGAAAAAAATGTTGCGCAACACGCGTGAATGTACGCCTTGATTGAGCTTTCCCTTGTCTTTGTGCATCAAAGCGAACATTCCCACATGCAATGCTCATTAGCAGAGATTCTTTGACTCATTAGCATTTTTGACCATTTACATAAATTCATACCGACTAATGTTTCTTATTGTATGATGTGAAACCGTGTCTAAATAAAATTTATTATTGTTATTATTACTTACATTATATTCTATCATAAATCCTCTATCATCTGATTTGTGCAGCTTGTGGACATGTTTGGCAAAGTTCTCCATTGGTATTGGAGGGTGGTCAGGATCGTTGGTCACTTCACCTGGTACAGACAATGAGCGCTTTTTGCCTACAAACCACAAATTAACATTTGAACGAATTAAAATTTGTTTTCTTGTTTATACGTAAGTTTTGTTTCATTTGCTTGTAGGTTTGCTTTGCATCTAATACAGTAAAATACCGAAATGTTCACCAACAACATAAATTACAAAATCAAGATAATGTATGGATAAACGGGATCTAGGATACTTTACGATAACATACCAAGCCTTTTAACTTCCAAGTCTCTAAATCTACGTCTTGTTTTACTCTTGGAATTTTCGACATCTACATTCGCTTTCAAAGGCCGTTTGGATCTATAAATGAAAAACATGTGTATTGGAAAACGCTTTAACACAAATCTTGTATGAATGAATTAAGGAGGAATGAATGAATGAATGAATGAATGAATGAATGAGCGAATGAATGATTGAATGAATGAATCGATTAATCAATTAATTAATTAAATGAATGAATGAATTTTAATACATGGATGAATGGTTAAATGAATGAATGAATGAATGAATTTTAAGGAATGGGTTAATTTTAAGGAATAGGTGAATGGATCAATGAATGAATGGATGATTGGATGAAAGAATCAACGAACGAACGAATGGATATTTGTGTAAACGTATAAAGTATTTACCTTCTATATAGTATAACGGCGATGACTATAATAGCTATTAGAATAAGAGCACCAATAATTCCAGCAATCAGCCCTATCTTGTCGTCATTGGTCTTCTTCAACGTTGGGTCTTTCGCTGGAAATAGAGAAATATACGAATTCAGGATTACAAGAATAAATAAATTAATGAACAAATGAACGAATAAATGAATGAATGAACGAACAAATAAATGAATGAATGAATGAATGAATGAATCAATTAATTAATTAATCAATTAATTAATTAATGAACGGATAGATTGATGCTTGAATGAATGAATTCTTAGGGCATTTCCTTGGGCTTTGGGGTAGGTGGGGAAATTGCCTGGAAACGATTGGGATATATTCATTCTTGTTGCTTTTACCAGTAACTGGAAGGCTTGCCGCAGCTGGACTCCCATAGATCCATTTCTAAACAAATAACAACACGTGATATTAAAACAAACTAACGATGAAAGGATCAAACAAGTACATGAGTAAATAAGCAAAAAGAAAGCAACGTCGTGATGTACCAATTAATCCTGTCTATCAGAGATTGCTACAGGTAAAAATTTTATAGTTCAGCTTCGAATAATCTTTTGCATGCACAGCCTCAATTGTGCGTAAAATATTCAAAACATTTACACACATCAGCATCACATTCCCACGTGCTGGCCAGTACTAAATAAAAGATGGCTAATCAAAGGAGACCACTTACGCCTTGTTCATCTTTAGTAACACCTCGCACATAAACCCTGTATTTAGTTGACGGTTCCAGAGGAGCGTTAAGGTATCCTTGGTATAGTTTACCGTCACCGAGAACGAACTGAGGAGGGAGGGTAGATCCACGGAACTCAGCTGCCACGTAGAAACGTAACCCAAGTTTCTTTGCAGCTGCATAGCCATAGATTTGCTCGGGCAAAGGATCAACGCTTCGCTTTGCCAACCTCCCAAGTATTTCGACGATTATTTGATGTGCTCTGTGCAAAATAAACAACAACTAAATGAGCGCACAACAAGCTAGAGTGCACGCACTAAAAGTGTGCAACAGTTGTCACTATTTAGTAGTAAATAGCACTAATTAAACAAAAGAAAACAATAGAATTAGCATAAAATAGCACTATTTAGTGGTATTTATGTTGCACACTTTCAGTGCGTGCACTCTACTACAGCTGACATGTACCAAAAAAGAATCAGGCCGAAATATCTTAATGTAACTTTTATATTCATTGTCTTGACTTGACTTGAATTAGCTTAAGGTACTGATGTATAAAATTAAACAGACGAATAGTTTGACTACACTAACACTCCTGGGTTTTGCAAAGAAAGTGTCATGGCTGCGAGGATCGAAAAGTCAGGAACTGCTACTTACATTATTTCACCGTTACTTTGAGGCGATGATTTTAGTATAATGGTAATAGTATCGTGGCTAACGCTCTCTATTATTGTGTCAGGCTCTACGGGCGGTGGCGGTGCTACAATTAATCAAATATAGACGTTTTTATTCCAAAGATGCATGGAGACATTTATGCTGTTTTTTCTTATGCATTATTATTATTATTGTTATGCTTATAATATCACACAATCATCATCATCACCATTATTAAAATAATCATCACAATAATCATCATCACCATCATCACTATTATTATTCTCATCATCATCATCACTATTATCATCACCATCATTATCACAATCACCATAATCATCATCACTAATATGATTCTCATCATCATCATCATCATCATCACCTCCATACAGGTATATATCACTATCGAACTCACTATCTCACTAATACCATCTGCATACTCGTTTCCCGTTTTCACCGTCATTGATCATCATCATCATCATAATCATCATCACCATCACTATAATCATCACCATCGCCGCCGCCATCATCATCATCACAAAAACACCAATAATAGAATACTCATTCAAATCACTACAAACGTAACGTCGCCAACATAACCACCACCATTATGAACTATGATCGACTGATACCTTCGGCGTCTGTATAGATATAGGCTGAAGAACTCTGGCGTCCTTCTCCTTGGCTCGTTCTTGCAGTGACAGTAACAGCATACTTAGTTCCTGGTTTTAAATCGTAGAACATAACACGAGTTTCATTTGCAGAAACATCCTTCGTTTTGTGGTCTGAAAACTTCACATCATACGATCGACCTCCCATACAGTAAACCTATGTAAAAAATCATTTATTTATCACTGAGAGTTTGTAGAGGAGCGAACACAAGACATCACTTTGATTTGCACATGGCGACGTGTCGTGCGCGATTTCTGGTGCTCGAGATGTCGTAAAGCTGTACATGTCATACAACTAGTTATAAGACATTCTCAGACAAAGTTCATAGCAAACACGATTAGTTAGGGCAAAAGAAAAAGCCATAATATAAAGTTAGAGAAAAAGAAGTAAAAATAAGATTGGCCGAGGAAAAAGGTCGAAATGGTGATGAAGCGAAAAAGGCTTCCAAAGGCTTCCAACCCTTTTCAGTCATCATCAACATATCAACGTTACCATCAACATCATCGTTCTCATCATCATCATCAACATCATCATCATATCATCTTTAACATTATCATCAATATCATCATCATTATCATCACCATCATCATCATCATTATCATAACATTATCATCATCATCACATACTCTATAACTGGTTAATATTCCATTTTCTTCAACTGGAGGGTCCCATTGCACGATAAGGGTATCATCAACTAGCTTAGCTTGAACGTTCTGTGGTCGAGATGGAACTGGAATAAAATGACACGTTTTAGTTAAGGGAATTAGCAAACAATTTTAATGACATTTTTATGGAGTAAAAGGTGAAATAAACACAAGCAATATAATAATAGGCGATATGCAATGTGTCGTCATTTTTCTAAAATAGACCAGAATTCTTTGAGACGTTTTGCGTTTTGAAAAAATGACCTGAAAGAATGCATGACGGGATATGATTGAAGGAAAACTTTGAGCGAGGTGGTGGGATCTGAGAGTACCATTATAGACTCTCTGACAAGTGCCTTACTTCCTTCTTGTGTTCTTGCTGAACAGTTGGCTGAAGGTCCAGGCTTGACGGTAACAGCCTGTACTGTTACGTAGTACTCGCTGTACGGCTTGAGTTCAGTGATCACGTGAGTATACCCGCTTGAATGCTTTGAACCAGCGGATATTTGGAAGGTATCGCCAGCTTGTTTCATTGTCTTCTTTAAGTAAACTTTGATGAAATATTTACGCAGAATTCCGTTGAGTTGTTTAGGCTTAGTCCAAGATACGAAAATAGCCCTCGAGTAAGTGCTTGCACGACACGATGTTGGGGCACTGGGTGCTGCAATGTTGGAACAAAGATGTCATTAGATTAGAAGATGCAAGCAACGAGAGCAGCAGTAACAGGACATCAGTACCCTGTTAGCACTGGTATTTGTTAGCAGGATGGAGTAACGGCAACAATTACCACAAAAAATATTACCTGGTTATCATAAATACCGTAAATACTATCACAAACACAATACCAATACTATAACCATCATCATCATCTTCAATATTAGTTTTACATTTGTATGATCATTACTGACAGCCACTCATAAACATCACATTTTTACTACAATCATTATTCACATTTGATTCACCACCACTAATGCGATCACTATCATCAACATCATCCACCATCATTATCATGAATTGATGAACGGAACATAATTATAATCACCATCATCATCATAATATCAACATCATTATCAACAACATCGTTGCCCTTGACTTCAGACTAGATCAATCCACTTCAACGTACCATCTTCGAGTGTCGTGACAGCAACCACTTGGGAGGCGTTTCCAGTCTCTGTAGTTATTCCACGGACATGCACATAGTATGTCGTGTACTTCTTCAAGCCAGTTATTTCTTTCTGATAGGTCTGACGTGTGACGTCAAGAGGTACGTCACTTCCGTACTTTTCCTTGTAGTAGATCTTGTAATTAGTAATGACCCCATTAGTGACTTTTGGCTTTTTCCATGTCACTTCTATAGAGGTTGACGACTTTGCAATGGCTTTAACATCTAGAGGTGAACTTGGACCTATGGAGCAATTTTTATTATACGTACACATTAGGGTAAAGAAAATCAATGCTTCATCAAAACAAAATGTAAAATGAAAATGGTGGTGGTTCAAACCAGCAGCGCAAATGCAAACGCAATATAAATTTAAGTCTTGCATTTGCACCTGAGTTTGCATTTTTACCAATTCTCAAGTTAGAAATGCAAGTGCAAACGCAAGTGCAAACGCAAGTACAAGAAAATAAAAAGATTTTCATTCCTTGCATTTGCGTTTGCGTCGCTCGTGTGAACCAGGCTTTACAATGAAATGACAACAAAACATTGTTTACTATTCACGCGGATTTGAGTCTAGTGATCGCTAGCTACACTAACTTGAAATAGCAACTGTTCTTAATCAAATTTAATTGAGCTTAATAGAATGACTGCTGAACCGAACTAATACTGACCTGTTTGTCGTGTCCTTGTTTTTCCACAAGACTGTTGTTCCCAATTCTTTGACAAACCAACTGCAGTGAACGCTGCTAGCTTGACACATATCTCAGTGTATGCACGTAATCCTTTAATCTCAGTACTAAGCGTACTTTCCTTGTTAATAGTTTTGTTATGGTAAGATAACTGGCTGACTTCCTTGTAGTACACAACGTATCCAAGAATTACTCCATTACAATTAATCTCTGGAACTTTTTTCCATGCTACAAAGATAGTGTAGGCATCTATTGCTGTTAGCTTAGTAATTGCTGGTGTATTGTCTGGAGCTGGGAGAAGAGAAAAAGCTAATTTTATTATAACATTACTAACAACCACAATTATCATAACCACACCCATCATCATCACCATCACCACCACCATTGTCATCATCACCATCACTCCCATCATCATCACCACCACCATTGTCATCATCACCATCACTCCCATCTTCATCATCATCATTACCATCATCATCATCATCAGTGTGCCGGCATTCACACTTACCATCTTCCAAGGTCTTAGCTGATACAATCACTGACGACTGTCCAGACATGTGTGTTTCCCCGTAAACCAGGAAATAGTAAGTAGTATACTCTTGAAGATTATCAATCAGAATCTCCTGTTCAGCTCCCAATGTTTTCTTATTGTATGACATGGCATATTGGTCAATTCCATATTTCACAGTGTATTTAGATATCTTTCCATTAGGATCTTGCGGCGGCGACCATGACAGTCGAATTGATGTAGAATTGACAACTACTGCTTTGAGATTCTTTGGAGCTGATGGAACTATTAGCATCAAAGAAATATCAGTTTAATGATGACTAACACATTTTGGCCACAACTAACTTCAATTCAATCCAAAAAACTATCAAAATATGTTACAACATGTAAAATGTGTTACGATTAGTTTGATAGATTACATTACATCGTAAAAAAATAGTATGTATATTCGTCTCATTCTCTCGTCAGATTTAAAGCTAAGCAAAGGTAACACTAATCTATAAACTCATCTGACGTACCTCCCCCGAGAGGTGTAGCTTTAACAGGCAGCGTTCTTGGACCAAAACTAATCCTTGTGTAACCAGCAACAGAAACGTAGTATTCTCCATAATGGAGATTTGTCAACTTGTAACTGAAAGTATTGTTCCCGTGTACAATAAACTGCTGTTCAGTTTGCGAAGTACTATTCTTTAAGAATATATAGTATCCAAGTATAATGCCATTTCGACCTTCTGGTGGTATTTCACCCCATGATACAAACAATGATAAAGAACTAGATGGTTTCACTTCTACGTTTGATGGCGTCATTGTTGGAGCTTAAAATACAAGACATCGTTTTCATTAGTGAAATT
Organism: Diadumene lineata; assembly: GCA_918843875.1. Taxonomy (NCBI): domain Eukaryota; kingdom Metazoa; phylum Cnidaria; class Anthozoa; order Actiniaria; family Diadumenidae; genus Diadumene; species Diadumene lineata. The sequence goes on from OU974070.1 coordinate 28,555,892, forward strand.
TAGAACTTCTTTTGCATTCAACGCTATTAACGTTTTGTGGTGATCTTGATTCCGAATCATGAATTATTTTGACCACTGATCCTTAACTCATACTGTTTTAAGAATGAGTATAGGCTTTCATTATCCTTATCTGTAATTGTATGAATACACAGACAAAGTCTACATGTAGAAAGTAATTACTGCCAGATAATGTAACTGAGTGTACACATATTATAAGAGATACAATATAAAAAAATAAGCTCATTATATTTTTGTTATAATTCATTTGATATAACAACCTTTTTTATAGAAAATGAAATTCTAAACAATGTGGTGACAATTTTAAACTTGTGCCAGCATTACTTAAATTGCAATTTCTTACCAGCTTCGTCAGATCTCTGTCTTAATGAAGGTGACCATTCACTGTAACCATATCTATTTTTTGCTTTGACCTTGATGGTATAGTACGTATATGGTACAACTTTTAAAGTAGCCTGCGTTGTGGTAACAACTTTTTGTGCAGGAGAACTGTTTTGGTCTGTTACCCAGTGAACAAGGTAATCCGTTATAGGACTGCTTCCATCCATTGGTTTGCTCCAGGTAACTACTAATGAGTCAGAAAACGATGAAGACACTTGAAGTGATGACGGTGGATCGGGAAGCCCTGGAAGAGACATTGACGGTGATTGTAACCAGACCAGCTAGCATCAAATTGTTTAATAGTGCTGTATCATTTTAAAGCGTACTAAGTAGCACACAATCAATGTCCACACCAAAGAGACAACTCAAACTAGCAGTATTTTTCTGTTAAAATAGTGTGACTGTATAAAATATCTTGATCTTTTACAGAAAATGCAAGGTTGTTTCATGAGTTCCAATGTACTTGATCACTTAATTCTACACTTTTGAAAAAATAATATTGTGCAGTGTGATATGTATATCCAATTTGTTCAGCCAACATCCACAGCTCATTGACCTCCAAATAAATTGATATCCATGTCATCATTAAAATACAATATTCATGAGCTTACTGTAACAAACTGGTGCAGTTTCATTCCAGGATCCATTATCTTGACAAAACAGTACATGTTTCCCAACAAGGACATATGATGATTTACAACTAAAAGTACACAAACTACCAAAGGCTTGTGCTTTTGTGCATGAAAAAGTGCTTCCTAATGGTTTGTTCAGAGATGGACAACCTAGAAATGTAAAACATAAATGAATTTGAGCTTGGACACATACATGTAGCTTTAAAATGACTTAAAAGCTACACTACGATTCAAATTTAGCTGAAATTGTAACTAAGATTTTACTGTTGAATATTTTTCTGGTACCTTCCACCTCCCTTGTCACAATGTTGGTATAATCAGTGATGATTTTAATATGAAATGAATCCTCATCCAACCTTGTTTAGGGGGAGGGGGTTTGACCAGGATATTATAGAGAGAAAAAGAAAAGTAGGGGGAGAGAACGAAATGGTGTCAAAAAAATTACAATGTCCCAACAATTTTGAAACTTAGTGTAGCTGCCAATGAAATGTAATATACTTGCACTAACCTGATGGGTTGACACCAGAGCTGGTACTATTACATCCAAAGATTTCCATCCTTAGTGAACAATAGGTATCACACTGAACAACATTTAGCCTAATAAATCTAGTAGAAAATGGAGAGGCAATGGTGTTTTTGGCAATGGTGTTAACATCTGTGTTGCCTTGGAATACCTGTGGAAACGATATTGACAGATATAAAATAGTTTGTGACTGGACACAGAAGATGAGAACGCCTCTTCCAGTAATTCTCCTTTTCTAAGTCAGCAAGGTACGCAATATAGAAGATGAGAATCTGCATTAACTTGGGAATTAGGTGGCACATTCACAACAATATACAGGTAATGGTATATGTGATGAATGGGAAGTTGACTCTAAAATCTATTATAAAATTCATGAATAATTAATGAGCCCAGAACAATGAAAAATCACTACCGTGACAGCATCTGTATATTTGATACAGATATCGTCCTGATTTGCATAAGGTTTAGCTTTAAATATCTCGGCCAAATTAAATTTAATTTCAAAAATATTAATCTAAAATAGCAGCATTGACCTAGACATTTCATAAGTAATATACAATATTCGCGTCCGATCTGTATGGAATATAATAAACATAAAAGAATGACTGAGGATGCAGGTAACAACTATCCTCGGTGATAGGCCTACACTAATACATGCTAATTACTAATCAACCTCACGCTTGTAAAACCGGATTATATACTATAAATATTAGAGATTATAAAGCGCATTGAGACATGTGAAATGTATATATAAGCACTATATTACATCCCATTATATTCAAAATATGTATGGTCCATGATCAATTTAAATGTCAATCTCATTCTTAACAAACCTTAACAATACCGCCAACAGTATAATTACTCCAGTTAGCTCCATCGTCACTGTAACTCAGAGTATATTGCTTGATAAAGCCATTATAACCCTGTGTTGCTATAGCCGATACAGTATAGTACTGTGGCAACTTTACACGTATCCAGGCATTAGGATCTGCAGAAGAGGGAATCCATGCACCACTGTTTTGAAGCCTTGCTTGATAGCCGCTGTATTGTGGATTGTTTTGGTGTATACTGGACTGAGTGATGTCTTGGTTAGGTATATTCATACTTTCCATCCCTAATGGTTTGGATACTGAGCATGCTAGAACAGAGAAGAACATGATTAATGATTACAGGGCATCTGCAATGCTGATTGGATCATTTAAACCAACAGCAAATTGCATTAGAGCAAAACTAACACCAGTTCCTTTACTCTGCGAGTGACGCTGTGCAGCATGCGAGTCTGGCTTGTTTTCAAAAAGGTTCAATGGTTTTTGAAGAATTATATACATCAAACTGGTTTTTTTTTTTTTTCATATTTGCTATATAACTAGCAATATTTCACTTTATTTAGTAGAAAAAATATATTTTTTTGTAAATTTGTGATTTTTAGCAAATTCTGCAATATTGGGTCAACTGTGCGAAAACACACCATTGCACCATGTCAAATACCCTGATATGTAACTAACATATGGCTTGTTCACTGAGTTAGTACATATTTTTTATATGTACTGTACACAATTGATCTTTGATATTATATTGGATGCCACACACTTATGGGTGTTAAAATGGTGTTTTTCATAATTTCTTTATCAACATTATACCTGTTACATTACTAGCAGCCTTGACCGGGTTACCTGGATAGGGAAGAAAACAAATAGATAAATAATAAATTGATGATCATTGCAAGACACTTATGAAAAGAATTCTTCATTTCAACAGTACATCAACAACACAATATTAGATGATGCGCTTCTACCGATTAACAATACACGTAAAAGTGGAACATACTGTCTTTCCACAGTGACTCTCTTTAGAGATGGCTTCTGCATTGGTTGTCAAAATGTCAGATAACACATCAATCTTTCTGTTTTCACTCACATGTTCAATCTACTTTAATTTATCATCAATGATAGATTCATTTGGATTAAGATCTTACAAAATAATTATTTGTAAAAATAATTTACCCAAATTCCATTTATTACACAGGCGACTTATAATCATAGAGTGTTAAATAGATTGGATATCATATATAATGTGGAGATTAAATCACAACAAGAACAACAGGAAGTATGCAGGGTTTAAATAAAGGTACTGATATATGCATTAATGGCTTAGATTTGTAGCAATTCTTATAAACATTAAGCTCTCAATGTCTTACATGAAAGCAATATATTAGACATGTAGTTTCACTTGGTCTGCAAGCTGATCAAATTGACACATCAAATAAAAAATAAAAAAAAAATAAAAAACACAGATTTATTGTTCCAAAGTGCATGCATGTAGCAGTTATGTTATTTTTTAGAAATTAATTAAAATGTTTGACTATGACAAAGAATATTTTTTAAACAATTAAGCTGTCTAAATTAATTGATCTATTAAAATTCTACGAAATATGCAGACTCTGTTCTGTTCTCTGAAATTTGAGATGGGCAATTTATTAGTTTATTATCACAAAGACCATTACGAGGTCGTCTACATGTTTTTATAAATAACATGTATAAGTGTAAATATGAATTTCTTAAAGTTTCTGAATTGGGAATATTTCAGACAGTCTGGCAATTAAATTAAAAAAAAAATTACAAATCATATATTTTTCATAATCTCATATCAGACCCTTAACAAAATTTTGAAGATAATTTATTACTTTCTGTCTTTATCATTTATTTAACTTATCATATCCAAGTCACTTCTGATCAAAATATTATCATTCTTGTAATTAAAGCCATATAAATAATAATACTTTCTGTAAGATTGAAAACTGAAAAAGAAACTATGATACAAAAAGATGACCAAGAAACTGAAAACATGGAATTATTTTACCAACATGAGTTAACAAATATTTGGAAAAAAAGGGTTTTGTCAAAGAGTTAACATCATGATAAAATAAGTTCAATGTTTGTTTATAATCCACAAATAAATACATTAACCAATCAAATATAAGCTTGATAAAGTGACTCTGATATTCCAACGATAGGCTCAAATTTATTAAGACAGGCTGGATCTTATTCTTACTTAAAAATAATAATAAAAATTTACAAACTGGCAAAATGACAAAAATATTTGAAAAAATATACTTATTTACTTATGTCCAATTAACTTTGGTTTTAATTAATTCAACAACAAAAACTTGTAACAAACAAACAAACAAATCAAACCAATAAAAAAATTCAATATCTAAAGTTTGTACATTTTTTACGAAAATCATTTTTTTACATTTTGATATGTTTTCCCTTCGATTTGATAGATAAAAAAACAAAGATCACTTAAATGTGTTTATCACACCATTTTTTTTCAGAGATTTAATTTTTCAGAATGAATGTGAAAAAGAATTGCTGTCCACATTAGATGAGGTTGAATAGCTTTCAATTTATAAAAAGATGAAATATGACACAGAAATCCCATAATCATTAAACCTTAAACAGAATATCTCCATGAATAAAAAGATAAAGTTGAACAATCTGGTTGCACCTTGATGGCCGTTTTGTATGGTTAGTTCTTTGGTAAATATACGATGTCACAATAGTTCATTCAGAATTGGCTGTATTAAATTATCATTATAAAAATGGCATGACTGTTGAGAATATTAATTACAAACCCTCCCACAAATAGCTTTGAAATTAGAAGTTTCATTTTTATGAATATGCAAACCAGAGATACAAAAATAATACAGTCAACCATGAAATGAAGCAAAAGTTTGGGAAAATAATTAGTCAAAAGTATATTGTTGCAAATTCACTTAAATGTTACACAATTTAACCTCTGAGAATTTAGTTGCCATCGATGCAGTAAGATTGTAGCTTAGGTTCCAATTTTAACAGATGAAGGAATCATAAATAGCAGATTTGTCCAAGTTAGTGTGATTTTGGATTATTGTTTTATGCTCACCAGACCAAAGTACAACACTAAATTTTCAAGTATTTATGATGTAGCTTATATATTATGAAGTTTTTTTTCAAGAGTTGCACTAGAGTTCTTGGGCATAATTTGCTGGCTTGTTAACTAGCCATGAGATAGTCAAAAACAGCAGGAATCCTTCATTTGTGGAATTTATTTCTTGTTTATTTAAAATACATTTGGCAAATGTAGGGCCATGTGGACTTATTATCTATGTTGGAAACGTTCAGGCATTCAATAGCATCTACAAAAACTAACATGATTAAACACAACTAATCAACTCATCAGAGTTCAACAAATGAGAATACATAAAACTGGTGTGATAGAAAATTCTTAGTTCATTGAAAAAATCGTACAATTTATGTTTGATTTGATACTGATAAAAATTATAATTGCGTCTTCCTGTGTTGAAATATTTGATTCGATATGTAAAATTATATCAATCCAATGATATATGAGATCTTTATAAGAAAATGTATGATGTCGAAAGAGAAATATTTCGAGCTTTCGTTGTAAAAATTGCCTCAAGAAATAATTGTAATCTATAGGGAGTATCTTGATAGTAAATAATTCACAGGATAGTGGTTGGTTGATTTAATACACAAGCTTGTAATCTTGCTTTACTCCACTACAAGAATCAGAGCTTAATACATTTATAAAATGAATGAATTGATTCAGACTTAAATAATGTTTTTCTTTAATCCATCTATCAATAAAGGACATGCAATCAACAATACCTAAATCACAAACAAAGAAAGGAATTTCGAAGATGCTGAATTTATAGCTGCCTGCAGTGCAACATTAGATTGTACATAAAACACACAAGAACAATTATGCCATTTTTGATTATTCATGTAAAACAACGTTATAGATTTTACGTAGGTTTGAAACGTTTCAATCAGACCGAAGGAGGAACAGTTTGGAGTCAAAATATTATTGACGAGACGCAGCCATAGGCTCGTTTAATGAGGTTTGCGTGTTCTGACAAAAACGTGAAAATAAGGTCGACAAAATCCACCGTGTTGATTACCCTTATTGACGTCCCAATCGTTAGACAAAACCAACTATTGACTTGTAGATACACTCTATACTTTATAGTTCATTTCCTAAGCGTCTGTTGAATATTTCTATGTATTATAACCATCAGGCAAGAACACGCATCATTTTAAACACAAACAAATAACGAGTTGATTTGATCGTCCGTCACGATAATTGCGCTAAAACATAAACACTTACCGAAGCTGATCCAACACATCACTATACATATAAATGAGACAATGTCTATACATGATTTTCTGAAAGAATCCATTTGATTTGGTTAAATATCCCCCTAAGAATTGCACAAAAATCTCTCGCTCGCCATGAATGTCTGACAGCGTATACTGGCTGATCACTGTATTTGGACACGTGACTTGAAGTGAGCATTTCCCAGCAGACCAATCAGGAGAAGTAGTGAGGTCATCGGGCGAGGCAGTCGCCGGAAGTGTGCTCACAATGCTACTTCCGTTTTCTGTTAAAATATCCAAAGCGAAAAAAAAGAAAGAAAAGAAATAAAAAAAAAAAAGGAATACAAAAAGAGAAATGAAAAAGGTAGATAAAGAAAACGTTGACAAGAAATCTTAATAAAAGGTCAACAAATGCCTTTAAAAAAAGTTGACTCCTTCATTTCTGTATTTTATTCTTGTTCAGACAAGCCGCAGCATTTTTGGATCATTCTCAAATAAAATAGATCAACCCATAAAGCTGCAAGAATTAACAAGCAAATAAATCACCGCTGCAAAGGGAAATGAGAAATATAAGGAAGTCAGATGTGTAACTTGTATTTTTATCGATGACAATAAATGAATTAACCTATAACTCATGACGTTGGAAATGACTCAAATCAGAGCCGTCGATTTTAGCAGCTCAGAAGGACTACAAATCAAATTTTGCCCTAAGGTCTGTCCACACCTCCTCCCGACATCAATGAGCGTATTATCCTCAAAATTATAAGTGATGTTAGTGATGTTACACCAAATTAGACCAAAAAACGTACACTTCCCGATACGCAAATGAAAAAAAAAAAAAAAAAATATTGATAAAAAAGTGAAAGCACATTATGTGGCCATTTGGTCAGAGTACTTTCGATCTATAACACATATTTCGATATTTTGATTCCATCGTTTTTCTTTTTCAAAGTTTCTATTTCTAAAAAACGTTTTGTCTATGGCACTTTATGCCATTACTTGCAATGCCGTCACTTCAGCATAAGCTCAGCGGATCATATTTACTGAATAATGGTATACACTAAGAAATCAATCCAAAAATGTTATTGTCAAGGACCTAGGCAGATGGTCCAGCCATCGTTTACGTTTCTTATCAGAAAAAAAGGATTTCGATCGCAAATTCCACGCAACGGCTGGTTGATTGAGATCGATGTCGACTTATCTTATGTGAGCAATCTATGAACAGACGTTTTGTTAACTGCTATCGAATGCAGAATATCTTTATAAGAACTGGAAGCGAACTCCAATTATAATGCCAGGAGCTTTGCATCATCTTTGCATATCCCCGGGGGGGGGGGGGGGGGGGGACACCGGGGATAAACGATCGGGGGTGCTCGTCGGAATTTTTCAAAAATACCCCTAAAAGATACCAAACGTTTTTCAAAAGGGCGTGGCTTCACAAGTTTTTCATCCCTAAAAGATACCAAAATCAAGAGTTTCAGTGGCTTTAAACCCCTAAAAGATACCAAAAGTGAGAATTTGGCAAATTTCATATTTTTAATCCCTTAAAAGATACCAAATCGTCGATTTTACCCCTAAAAAAAGATACGACGAGCATCCCCGATCGTTGTTTATCCTCGGAGTCCCCCCCCGGGTTCGTATCATCTTCTGAGGATCATAGCTTGTAATACAGTTATCAATTATTTGCATATAGTATTATCGTGGCACTAATGATTTCATACTTCATGACTTCCATGCACAGCTCTTATTACTGTATCAGAATATAACGTGTTGTTTATGGGTCTTTATGGCTTGGTTATTTGCGGCTGCGTGAAGATTATTATATACATGTATATGTAAAGTTGATCGATAGCTAAGATAAAAGTATTTAAAAATCTCTACTTCAGTTGTTGACCTGCACAGCTGCAAATACTTGAGATGTATAAATCATACATATGTACATAAATGAATACACCTCCATACACCTATTTTTAAATAAAAAAGACGTTCGGAGTGAAAGCCGCGGGATGCCGCCGGGTTGTCGAATGTCGATAATTTGCAGTGGAAGTCATGAGTATGCAACTGAATTAAACTATCAGAAAATAAAGATAATTTAAAAAAATAGTTTTAACAATGTTGTAATATTCCAGTTGTCAGTTTCCTCAAGTACCAAGACATCCGTTTTAGTGGAGCAATTCGCATTGAGCATTAGGTATTCGGCCTTTTCTCCGACGTTTTTTGGAACGAATGTCAATGAAACAAATCTACAGACAAACAAGCATACTGCATGGATTTCTTCAAAAGAACCAACGCGTGTTTCTGTGCATTGCCCGATTTCATACCGTGAGGCCTGGGGCGAATTTCCCTTACGTTTTGCCAAATAAGAAATGGGTCGACATTTTGAATGCTCACATCAAAGTTCATATAATGGCAAAGTTTGGAGTTGATAGAGTAAGATTTGAATGAGATACAAGTCATACAAAAGTCAAAAATTTAGAAAGAAATGTATGGGAACCGGACAAAACGTCCGGGTTTCATACATTTCTTTGCAAATTTGAACGGTCCTAGCTCACTCTGATTTCATTCAATCAACACGAACTCTTGGGATTTTATAAAGTTTGAGGTGGTCATTCAAAGTAGAGACTTTTTTTGTTCATTCAAATAATATAAAGGAAACTAGTCCCAGGCACTCTCGGTATGAAATCCGGCAATGCGCGCAAGGTCGTGCTTAGCACAGGAACCCCAAAAGTGAAAGAGTGTGACAGCAAAATTGCCGTCAAGCACTATGACGTCATGGCTTGTTTACATGAATAAAAATGCATCTAGTTCTGGCGAAATATTTTTCCTTTAATAGATTTGGCATTGTACTTACACTTATAATTTGTTCCAATATTATAAGTGAACTTTTACCCAATTTTTCATTGATTTTAAGATGTTAAATCCCCTCTTTTGCCCATGATTCTTAGCATTAAAACAATAGATTTGTTTACATGTGACGTCATAGTGCTTGTGGTTAAACGTGTTCATTTCCCTTTTAATTTATTTTCTAGTGCAATTCTTGATGTTTACCTATAATAAAATCAATTCGTGTTCAAAATCATGTTGTTTGAGGACGTTCTAATCGATATTCATGTCGTGCGGATTGTGTATTGAAGCCAACGATATCTTAGCATGGTATGAGCCCAATGACAGAATTTGCCACAACTTGTAATTTATATTTCCTGTCTATATCATGAAATGGCTTGCTGGAGTGCGTAGGTCATCGAATTTGTATATATCATGTACAACATAAAACACAATGAGTTTATGAGTTTATGGTGTGATTGTTAGAAGAGAGACAGAAGAAAATACACACGGAAAAACAAACAAACAAACAACAAAGAAGCAATCAAATAAGACAGACAAAAAATAAGACAAAAAAAAAACAAATAGCAGAAATATATGTATGTAAATAGCAAAAATAAAAACAACCAGAAATAATTCAGTCAAACAACAACAGACAAACAAAAAAGTTCAAATGAGAAAAGGAAAACAGCTGAACAAGACTGGCAGACAAATGTTTAGACATCCACATATCAGCTGTAACTATTTATCAACATTCTGCCCATAGCCTTGTCAAAGACTAAACTTGACAAAAGTACACGCTGTGGTCGACTGTAAGCCGACCGCATTGTTGCATTTAATTGTTGTGGTATTCAAGGAGGATGGCCCAAAGGCATGTAGACTAAATTAACAGTTCTATTATTGACATGACGATCTTGTCCTATCTTAACGACTATATATATATGCGGTCACTCCCAACCTTCGATTCATCACATCTATATATAGGTAAATTGGCGGTGGGTGGGGGCTCTAAAAGGGGAATTACCAACCATTATTTTAAACCTCAGACACGAAGCACTGAATTAATGAAAAAAAACCCTTCACGATTTGATGCGGTGGTATTTCAGCTGTATCTTTGTCAAAAACTCATTGGGATGATATCACCGTATTTGGCTCTATTTTGCAGTCACGAATCAGGCATGCAATAGATTTAGACCGAATTATGGCACAATGCAGGTGGTTTAAGCTTACCAACAACGCCCGTGCCGGATTTCCAACGACCAGTTGTCATGGATCGAGTTCGACATTTTCTATCTGCGTGCCCGCTTGTCGCGACATGTACATCGTTCATGCAGCAAACGCTCAATAGTTTTTTTTCATTTCAAAACAAACTGCAAAACAAAGATATTGATTTTTGTCGAAAGTTGATTTTCAGTACAGAAACTACATTCACGATACTGACAAAAATAGCATAACTAACTGAAGAATTTTTATGTGGATTTTAATGTGGAGAAATATTCCTATAGTTTATGTTATTATGTCTCCAGCTATTTGTTCAGTCATTCTGTTTCGTAGTCGTTTCATGTTTATCCATCTGTTCTATACCTAACCAGTCTTGTTTTTTTTTAATGACTGTTTAGTCATTTTATGATCCAAGCTTATATAATCACTTTTCAATTTTTTCCTGTTATTTCTATTTAGAACATTTAAAAAATATTACAATAAGTGATATCATTTCTAGTTCATTTTATCTTACTACTTGTTTAACTCTTTTTAAATCTATACTTTAATTTAATTTCTTTTTTTCTTTTATTGTCGATCTTTTTCACTCGTCCAGTCTGCATTCGAATTACATGCTATTCCACTTGTGATGATCAGGTAGTGTCAGGGGCAGATTCTAGAGATCAAAGAGAGGGGGCGTGGCCCATTCACACACACAAAATCTTCTATTCAGTCCGTAGTAAGGCCAAACGTTTTTTTTTTAATATTCTTAGTTAGCAAAAGGGGGGCTAATGCTCCATCGCCCCCTAAATCCGCCACTGAGTTTTAGATCTAGACAAGATTGTTTTTGTACTTGGTTTTCTTAGTGTTATCTACAACAGCATAGTGCACATTAGGGTCTGGTAGGCGAAAGTCTACTCTCACTTCATCACACTTTGCATCAGTGCTGCTTGTGCTTGATGGCTGAACTCTTGAAGTCTCGTCCTTGCTTGCCTCGACGCTGCTCTCAGCTGTAGATTGTGAATCCACCGGATTATCTCTTGTTATACTAGCAGATGCATTAGATGAATGTCCATCTTTATTAGTGCATTCCCTTGTCTTAATATCAACGGAACTGTGAAATGGCTCTGTATATTCTTGTGCACTGGAGTTTGAAGTGCCAACGGGAATCTCGTCAAGGTTTCTATTATCAAATGGGGTAGCATATCCACCTTCAGACTCAATTGCCACGTCACTCTTTATATTGCTAGGCAACCCAGTTGTCATGGAAATGCCGATGTTGCTGTTGATAACCATCTCTACAGCAGTGTAGCCTGCTTCCACTGTAACGTCATCGTTTTGATTTGTTTCCAGTGAAACATGGTCAAACTGAGACAACGGTGCAACTGCGCATGCGCTGTTTGTATTATCAAATAGTCTTTCGTAGTTTGCATCTGTGGTCGTCGTGGAAGCGCATGCGTTTGGTTGGTCGGTTCTCACGTCTTGTAGCACGATGACGTCATTAATATCTTCGTTGGTTTGTTGTGAGCTGAAATTATGATGAAGGACCATGAAGGTTATTACAAATTCATATGTGGCACGCCTTCACTGCATGGCAAAGTCAAGTGGTCTACAAAAGCGTTTTTTTTGGTGTGCACGTGTAGCTTGATGATATTGAAGTAATACCATGGTTTATGGAAATTAGGATAAAAAATTGGCTACGGTCTAATAGGATTTTTATATTCACTTTGAGAAAGAAAATGTATATATAAAATGGACGACTCACTTTAGCAATATCCGATACAATTTAATCAAAGTGTCTTTTCATTACAAAAGTCTTGACTCGTACAAATAAAATGTCAGTTAAAAATAGAAACAATTGGGGTAAAAGTTTTCGGTTTCAAGTACGCACGTGCGTATATGCGACCCTCAATAACATTTACATTTGATTACTTGCAAAATTTAAATTTGACACAACGCAATCTTTGAAACAACGAAAAATTAATTGAATAAATAGATACCGTGATTTTATTGGAACTAAAGTTATTCATCTGTCCGTTTAAGCAAACCAACTGCTTGTTTACAAATCGTTGTCCAAATATTTTGAGTATTTAATTAATTCACAAGCTGATACTATCAATGTTTAAATATTTACAAAATCCTATTTCATCAATTTTATATGAAGACACCACACCTGATGAAAACCACCGGGTCATGTGATAACAACTGAAAATTCTATTATTATGTGTTTATTATATATTATGTGTTTGTTAATTCAATTTAACAGAAAAGTAATGACATTCAAAAGTACTTACAGTTGTTGTCCATTCGTAAGTGAATCTGTAAAAAAACGTTTAATAAGACATCAGGCAACTTAACAACATACAAACGTACAAATACACGACTACTTGGACAAAATATAAATTCTTAGGGGGACAGGAACGTTACCATTTTGCAAAGCAAGAAAGATCGATTTGTCAGTGCTAATATTAGAATGTGAATGCCGGAATGTGGTAGCTAAAGGTCAAAGGTCATTTTTGGTTCCCCGATTTTTTAGAATAAATAAGAATTAATAGTTTGGATTCCGTCAGTCACTGACAAAAGAAGTACATTTCAAATACCGAGTTATAGACAAAGTGCCGCAGCTACGTTTAGACTATAAGAATATTTGCTTCACACTTACTACGTTTTCCTTTGTGTGTAAAGTGAAGTACAGCAATCACAACACAGAGTACCACTATAATGACTGACAGTATTATATAGACAGCCAGTGTTATTGGCGATACTTCTGCACGTGCACATACACTTGCTGTGATTTGGGAAGCCGTTGTAATTGGCTGACCTGCAGAATAAATAAAAATGAATGAAAATTAACAAATGCACATGATAAAACTGCTCTTCGTTACGGGTTTCCTGTGTCAAATGAAGCTACCGTACTATTAGAGGTTCTGGATATGGGGTCTCCTATGGAGAGAGGGAGAGAAGATAAAGGAGAGTCTACATAGCACTCTCAGTTCATGTAATATATGCATAAAACGACAATACAAAACACACAATACAATAGCAAGGTAGCCAATAAATCACAACAGTTTTTTTGAATACATTTTTTTACAGGAACTGCATGATATGTAGGTTCTACTATCCAATAGAAATTATCAGTTAACCAAAATTGAGGCCATTTGATTTGTCAGTTGTCTGTCATATCACTCTAAGTTACTGTACAAATCCTACCTGTTGACTCCAATAGCGATATGATACGATTTCTTGCAGGATCCGTATGTCTGTCAGGTAATTTACTAGGCGAGGGCAATGTCGCTGTGGTGGTGGTGATATTGTATATGGATGTAGTCTGGTTTACTTCACGCAAATACCATGAAACACATAAGTTGATGACACAAATATGAAATTAAATCAATAAATGAATTACATTAATCAATGCACTTGCTACACTTCCTACACTGCTACGGAAGCATTTGCTTTCACACTTGCTAACTGCTGCACTGCACTGCAATACACTGCTACGCTGCTATACACTTGCACATGCTACATGTTACAGATCAATTGCTACACTTCTGTAGTATACAATATAGCTTGAACTAACCTGATGAATTGCCACCAGAGCTGGTACTATTGCAACCAAAGATTTCCATCCTTATTGAGCAGTGGGTATCACACTGTATGGCATTTAGCCTAATAAATCGAGTAGAAAATGGAGATTCGATGGTGTTTTTGACTACTGAGCTAACATTTGTGTTCCCCTTGAATACCTGTGGAATAGCCGGTAGATATAAAACAGTTTTTACTGAATGCAGAAGAATATCATTATCAGCTAGAGGGAGGTTGGATTGTCATTGTACTGTAAAACCGAACAATATGTTTCTGTATTGCATAGTTCAGTTAATAATCACTTCAGGCTATCATTTATTGTCATATTTTAAAGGAGGCAGTACGGTTGAGTTAGTAGAGCGCTGGTCTTGCAATCTGGCGGTCCCAGGTTCTTGAAACAATATAATTTTATAGAGGAGTTTATGTGGTGCCTGTCTCAAAGAGAAGCTAGGGTAGTGTTTCTGGCACCCCTGATGTCCATCATGGGTATAAGACGTATAATCTTAATTGTTCAAATTCAAATCTGAAAAAAAACATACATTGATATCACCACCGACAGAATAATTACTCCAGTTAGTTCCATCGTCACTGTAACTCAGAGTATATTCCTTAGTAAATGCGCCATTATAGCCCTGCGTTGCTACAGCCGTTACGGTATAGTATTGTGGCAACTTCACACGTATCCAGGGTTTGATATCGTTTTTAGAAGCAATCCATGCACTACTTTTTTGAAGCCTTGCTTGATAGCCGCTGTATTGTGTGTCGTTTTGCCATATACTGGATTGAGTGATGTCTTGGTTAGGAATTATATTAACACTTTCCATCCCTAGTGGTTTGGATACTGAGCACGCTAGAAACAGAGAATAGCTATGTTTAGACTAACTTTAAGACTGAATATCTCAGGAACATTTGCCTTATGAAAATGATTGACTGTTCTGAGAGAAAAACAAATCAAAATGAAAACAAAGTTTTGAAAAAGAGAGTCGCGATGCAACAGATTTGGCTATAATTAGTTATGGAATGACTTAAGTCATATGAGTGTTTTGATATATGTTTTACTCTTTAATTTTTTCATCATTGAATACGTTAATGAGATATAAATTTCCTGTTAGTACACCCAGAAAATTCTCCAGTTGGAGAAATACTGATCCCAATTCATGCTGCAAAACGAAAAAGCGGTAAATCTCGTTCTGGTTTTTCCCTCTCATGGATATAGTGTAAAACACTCTGATGATGGGTTTGTTTCAAGAGAGGTAAGTAGTAAAGGGTAGTAAATAATTTTTATCTATCATGATCGATCCCTCTTCATATAATACATGGTAACAGACTATTCTGTTCCAGGGTTATTATTACTGGCTTGCACAAGCTAGTGCAATTAGACACTACACTATAAATGTCATTTCATGATTCTATAATTATTATATTCTATCACACTAATCTAAAATTTTCATCTTTTCTCTTCAGATGTCTTTTCATTTAGTTTTAAAATGTAACTTTAGGTTGTAGCATACCTGAACAACAATTGCTTGAAAACAGTATCCACTGGAGTATTAGAAATAGCTGCCACTTCATGTTGTACCATCCTAAATACATAGACAAATCGATACACACACTTGAACAGCATTGATATTCGAGTGATGGTATAAGGTGATGTATTAATAGATTAAAAGGGGTTTGATAGAGCAGTCTGGATGCCGAAAGCCTTTCGGTTTGACTTATATAATTTTTCGTTCAAGCTTTTCCCGCAAGAAAGTGAAACATTTGGTGATGAAACAATTCCTCGTGGGTTGCACTTTTTGAATATTTTTTTTTAATAATGTAGTACATAGATGGTTGTGGAATAACTCACATGACCAATAAAAGTGGTTATGATCCTTAGAACGAATATTTTTAAGTAAATTCTACTCATTTGCAGCTTTCCAATAAAGAGAGAGGGATAGGAAGTGAGAGAGAGTAAGCGCCAGGACTCCACGGTCCTCATTTAACAACACAACTGTAGAGCGCTACATATAATTTCAATTACATACGCTACATATAATGCATGATTTTAATCATTTACGCTTAACTTCAAAATAATAATTATGATTTTAATGACTTTTAATTTCAATATGACACAATCATTGTTAAATATTTTATAGATTTCAGAGATTTCAGAGATTTTGGCCGCCGAGGGCCAGGTCCACGAAGCCCGAGTAATCGTTTTTCGAAATTAGGCTTATGTTACATATCATATGGCGATTTGTACTACTTGAAATGCCTCCAAAGAGATTGTCCCATCTAGCTGTTGTTAGCATCATCTATATCTAGAGTCGCGTACTCTGTTGGTTCGTAATCCATTGGTCTAGGTACTTCGGGAGGAATGTCATTGCTAGTACATTCAGATACCGATACGTAATGGAGCTCTTGCGGCTTAGAAGGATCTAGCTGTTGAATAGAGAAAGAAAAAATCATAATTATCCAGCAAAGAAGAGTAAAAAAGACAGTCATTAAACAATCGTCTCTACATGTAAAGGGATTTTATCATCTATTTGTGTTTTTCAGCTCCATTTAGCTTCACTGTCTGTTTCACCTCCCCATTGCTTTCAATCTTTTAGTCGTGTCCACTAGCTAGAAAGTGACCAGGCAGGTTTATTATGAATATCTCGATTTTAAATATTTAGCTTTATTATTGTTTTCATACCTGTTGGAAATTTTCATATGTTGGTATGTCTACGTTGACATACGTTGGCTTCTTCACATTTTCATAAATTGGTTCTGGAGTTTTATGTTTTGTCTTGGCTGTCTTGTCAACCGTAGCATAGATATATGGAGGAGGTTCCTGTGTGGATTTCTGTTCAGTATTCGATTCATTGTTTGGTTTATCGTTAGACTCATAGCTTCCACTTTGAGGTTGCAAGATGAACTGTTCTTGTTCTTCGTTGTTCTTTTTTCTGGGAATACGTCAGTTTAAATTGCAAAGATACAATTAATTACTAAGACAATTATCTTGAAGTAAAAGAGATAAGAATTTGCTTAATATTAATAAGAACGACGAATACTATAAATGATTTGAAAATGAATGGGAAAGAAAGCAGATACTCGTAAGGAACCAAATCAAAGCAACAAGGAAGGAAGGCCTGATTTATGTCCATCGATGGATAATGAATGGTAAAATACAAAGCAAGGAAGGAAGGATGGAAGGAAGGATGGAAGGAAGGAAGGGTGGATAAAAGGTAAAAAAAAAAAAGAAAAAAAATAGACCAAAGGTAGGTTGTAAGGAAATTAAAGCAAAAACCTCCAAAATTGCACCTGGTTTTGTTTCTGTGTTTTCTACTGCAAATGCAAATGATGATGATACCAATGAGAAGCAGGAGAACAATTATAGCAACGATGATAGCAATAACAATCTTCATAGACAACGAACTGTTTTCTTTTCTTCTTCTTATTCCTGTATTACCTACATGAACAAAGAAATATTCAGGAATAATCCTATTTTCCAATGAAATCATGATATTTCAGGGCCGGAATTATTGTGTCAACAGTAAGCGCGAAATTAAAGACGTTAAGATCGTGAGAAAGTAATAACAATTAATAATAATGAACTTTTTTATATTCTCAAGGTTACGTGGAACGTATTTCTACTAAATGAGGAGACTTTCTCTCACACTCACTACCCCTACATTCACTAGCTATTTTACAAACATCACTGCCCACAGTTTATTGTTGTAACAAGGGAGGAAAATAAGAGGACCTGGAGAAATATCCTCGAGACATAGCAGAGAGAGAGAAACAACTCTTACAACAAACTCTACTCACATATAATCCAGCTCCCGAGCAAGGGCTCAAACCCGGACCATAGGGGTGAGAGGTGAGAGGTTTAACCACTCAGCCATCTATGCCACCCGCAGTTAAGGTAACAGGGGACAAAACCGAGGTCACTTTTTAAAAGTCACGTAGCAAGCACAGTTTAGAAGTTAACCCTAGAAAAGTATATATTTTCTGAAAGCTTAAAGAACATATAATGTGGCTGTGTAGTTTATATGATTGATTAAGTTTTAATAAGTAACTTATTAAATTTTAAACAAAAATAGAGCGGTCATTTTTAAAAACTTTATTCTCAGTCAAACATTACTTAATCAATGAGAAAAGTATTTCAGCCTGTTACCAAACTCATCAATTTAAAAGCCGTGTCTCACTTTTTTGATCTAGGTCTTTGTTAATTTTTAATTGATTTTTGATCATTTTTGGTGATTTTTTTCCTAAAAAAATCAATTTTTTGAACATTTTTTATGTTATCTCTAAAACGAAAAACCATTTTACAAAAATGAGACACGGTTTTTAAATTGATGAGTTTTGTAAGAAGCCAAAATAGTTTTCATGATGATTAAGTAATTTTTGGTGGAGAATAAAGTTTTTAAAAATGAACGCTAAATATTTGTTCAAAATTTAATAAGTTACTTATTAAAACTTAATCAACCATACAAACTACACAATCACATTATTTGTTCTTTTAGCTTTCAGAAAATATATACTTTTCTAGGGTTAACTTCTAAACTTTACTTGTTACGTGACTTTCAAAAAGTCACATCGATTTTGTCCCCTGCTACCTTAAGGTAAAAAACGAGAGACAGAATATACCAACTGTGTCATCATATTTGCTTTTTTTATTGTTTTATAATGTTTCAGAAATTGTTATATATATGATATGCATACGGTCAAACTACTCATACCTTCATCACTTGAAGTGGTACTGGACGTCGAGCTAGCCATTGTTGTTTGACCAATAATAGTGGTACTTGATTCTGTAGACTGCGTAACACCACGCACCACTTTACTGGTAATACTGGTTACTTTGGATATAGCAATTGTACTGCCAGGCAATGTCGTCTGGGGAGGTTGACCAGTAGTACTTGTCACATTAAAACATCTCTTGACTTGACTTGCGACACATTCTGTTAGAGAAAACAAGTTGGTTTACACTGATGTGACACATGCTCGAATCAATGTAACTAGCCAAGTTAACCAATTTACACTCAACTAGTCAGTCCAGTCAACCAGTGAGCCAGCTGGGATGAAACCAATGAGTGAAAACCAAATCTATGTAGATCAAGCTAATCAACAAGCTCCACATGCACTGAACCAACAAACTAACCAATAAAGCACCGATCCAGCAAATCGACCTGCCAGCTATGCTCAATACACTATATATAACCGACAGCTAGCCTGAGCATTTGCATTACTGAAGAAAAAAGAGAAAAGAAGAAAAGTTCGGCTACTAACCAGTTTCCCTACTCTCGTTCAAAAGGCTAGGATAACCAACAACAAGCAAGGACATTAAAATACACTGCCAGTGGTGGATGTACAGGAGGGGTGCAGGGGTGCAGGGGGGTGCGCACCCCCACCCGGAAGGATTTCAAATCCAGTTGTTTTATCAAATATTTTTCCAAAATAACCTCAGTATTTCATATTTACTGGGTAGTGCATCCCCTCAAAATGATGCACCCCCCTGGAAACAATCCTGGATTCGTCCCTGAGTGCACAACTGTTCACTTACCAGTATGTTTCTGTTCACAAATACTTCCCATTGGAAGGTACCAATATTTATTCCACAACATTCCTTCGTAATGCTCAATGATAGCGCGATCTTGGCCAGTAGTGTACAATTGCAGTCCTGGCTTCCATTTATTATACGTTAAATTACGTCCACTAATCCACTGCCATACACCATCCACTCTAGTAAGTCCAATCCACCATTGATCTTGCCCTGAACTGGTACTTCTGATCTGTAGCTGTGTTCTAATAAACTCCCACTCTTCTATTGTTTCCATGGATACTAGATCTCCGCCATTTGCTTCACACTCTTTTTTACTGACATCCCAGTCTCGATTGGTTGTATTGCCATAAAATGTGTAGCATGAACATTGGGAGTTTGCTAAAGAAACTGTAATGGGAAAATGAAATTTGATATGGTGCATCGAGTTTATATTGGTTTATCCATGGCTTCATTCTTTTGTTTGTCTATTTCTCAATCATCGATCATTATTTTGTTTATTTCTTTTTTCTGTCTTTCTGCCGTCCTTTTTTCTTTCTTACTTTCTTTATCATCTATTGGTACTATCAATTAACGAACTTAATGATTGCTTGACTGATTAAGAAATGGTCATTAATTTATGTTATCATTATGATTTTTTTTATAATTTTTTTTTCGCGGTTAAAATCTTTTGTCTCACTTATCTATAAGCACATGTACTTTCGTGGACTTAATTAATCTTCAAATGGAAGGTGGTAAAGAAACCATTTGAATTCAATTCTATTACTATAATATCCCCTTTTTATACTTCCTTTACTATTAGCTTTGCCATTTGGTCCGTATCTTGAACAATTCTTCAGTAGTCAATGCCTATTTTGCTCTGATTGTATTATATATTATATTCAGAAGGTCATTTCGTATATTTCAGTATACAAGATATCTCGCCGTCAATCGTAATTTGTTTTTTTTTTCTCACATCGTTTATATATATGTATTAAAAACGTCATTCTGGTGATACTAACCGTATATTGATACTTACCAGACAATAAAGATCCTAGTAGAACCAAAATAACCAAGCCATTCCTCAGTGTATTTGTACTAATCGCTAGGGACGAATCCGCCATTATTTCGAACAAAGAGGTAGAATCGACAGAAGCATTTGAAAAACCCGACGCTCTAACATATCGTTTTACATTCTGTTATGATGCTATTATATATGTTGTTTATGTCTTTTTATTCTGGACGAGTTGTGTCGGTAGTTTGTTTACATTTAAGGCAACAAATGGCTGACAGTAAATACATTGACAATGTAACACAGCTGACTGGTCGACTGATACTCTTTGAAATATGCACTGATCTTATTTCAATTAATATTAATGCCAGAAAACACGATTGCTATTCACGTGTTAACTATACAGAGATCACTGATGAAAGAATACAAATACGTACATTGGCAACGCTACACAGGAAACCGCAAATATCGTCTTGCTTGTAACCATATATGAAACAATCGAGATCGAATTTTATTGCCTATAGCTCACGCCTTAAAAACAAACCCAAATTGTCACGCTTATGGTTCTTCTGACGCGTTGGTGTCATGGTGTCACGAACCCCGTGGATATTTTTGGATAGCGAAGATCTAGGCGTTTGGGTAGGGAATCATATCGCTGCGCAAAATGTCGGGCAAAATTCGGCAAGATACGAGTTTGTCTTTCCATAGCTATAGCTGGATAAATGTACTGAAAAAGGAAGAAACGCTATGACCAAGTGTAGAGGAGGCCAAGGGGGGCGCTGATGAGAATGAGAAAGCTGGAAGGTCAGCACTGGTATTAGGTTTTCGCGAAGGATAGAAGAGATAGGTATTAAGGTGGCTCGACACAGTTTCGGAAAGCTACAACTAGGCTCTGCAAAATTACAAACAGATTATGAAATCGTTCAACTTGACAATGTTCCTCTATCTATATTGAAACAATTTTTTCATGAAAGTTTACCTAATAAGTGAAGTTTAAAATGATGGGTATTTTGGGCAGATTCTCATTAATATTCATGAGCTATGGAGAATTCCTGAAAAACGGATTTCGAGTTTTATCTCCGAAATTCGCCCATAGATTTTTGTCAAACTTTCATATGTCACAATATGAGTAATTTCCAAACTGGCAACGGAGTTTCAAGAATTTAAATCTGGGAATTTTTGAGAAATTATGCTTCAAAGTTTGTTTTGGTTTTTCGGACTCCGTTCAATGTACAACAAAAAATGAGGCGTAGAAAAATAACGGTTTATGTAATCATTTAAAGTTTTTACACAAACATTGACCCATGTCTCAGGTTTATTGTAAGCAAATTTGAAATCGTTAGCTTAAATAATCTTTAAACTACGGCCCTACGGCTACAAAGTATATTTTATGACAACATTTGTAAATCCAACATTTTTAGTAAAATCCGCATTTCTCAAAAATTGGTCCATAGATTTTTATAAAACTTTCTCAAGTTCGAATTCAACCTATTCACAACAAAATACATTCCTTTTCATCTGAGTGAGGACTTTCTAAGTAGCGAAAAATCAAGGATAAATACTGATAATTCAACGGACTCGGCTTTTGTCCCACACATGTCCCGAGCTGAGTAAAATCTTAATAAATTTACATAATGTCACGGTCACGCAGTCGTTGTCTGCAGCGAATCGCATCCAAGCAGCTTTATTTACTTACAAAAAGTGCGTAAAAGCTAATCTATTAAGTCAAAAAAGGAAATAAAGATAAAGGAAAATGAAGAATAATTCATTCTTATCCAGTTTTTTTCTTAATTTTGCAAGTAAAATCATCCTCATTTTTTCTTTCACTGCCGCTCGTCGCCCATGTGTTATTTTGTTTTATTTTCTTATTAGAGTGCATGCACTAAAAGTGTGCAGCATAAATACCACTAAATAGTGCTATTTTATGCTTATTCTATTGTTTTCTTTTGTTTAATTAGTGCTATTTACCACTAAATAGTGATAAATGTTGCACACTTTTAGTGCGTGCACTCTAAGCAAAACTGCGGGACTATTATCTTGTTCGACAGATTTAGGATTTAAAATTTTCAAACGAGAACTTGTAAATGAATTCAAAAATTTTGTCATTACGACGGTGAACAAACTGTGGTTCCACAAAATTTGAAACACAACGACAACAACCAAGCTTGAATTTATTTATCATTTATTAGCAAAATTCAAGCGTGCGAATGCGATTCGCTGCAGACAGCGACTGCGTGACCGTGACATTATGTAAATTTATTAAGATTTTACTCAGCTCGGGACATGTGCGGGACAAAAGCGAATCCGTTGAGTTATCAGTATTTATCCTTGATTTTTGCGCTACCTAGAAAGTCCTCACTCAGATGAAAAGGAATGTATTTTGTTGTGAATAGGTTGAATTCGAACTTGAGAAAGTTTTATAAAAATCTATGGACCAGTTTTGGAGAAACGCGGACTTTACTAAAAATGTTGGATTTACAAATGTTGTCGTAAAATATACTTTTTAGCCGTGAGCCGTAGTTTAAAGACTATTTAAGCTAACAATTTCAAATTTGCTTACAATAAACCTGAGACATGGGTCAATGTTTATGTAAAAACTTTAAATGATTACATAAACCGTTATTTTTCTACGCCTCATTTTTTGTTGTACATTGAACGGAGTCCGAAAAACCAAAACAAACTTTGAAGCATAATTTCTCAAAAATTCCCAGATTTAAATTCTTGAAACTCCGTTGCCAGTTTGGAAATTACTCATATTGTGACATATGAAAGTTTGACAAAAATCTATGGGCGAATTTCGGAGATAAAACTCGAAACCCGTTTTTCAGGAATTCCCCATAACTCATGAATATTAATGAGAATCTGCCCAAAATACTCATCATTTTAAACTTCACTTATCAGGTAAACTTTCATGAAAAAATTGTTTCAATATAGATAGAGGAACATTGTCAAGTTGAACGATTTCATAATCTATTTGTAATTTTGCAGAGCCTAGTTGTAGCTTTCCGAAACTGTGTCGAGCCACCTTAAAAAGGCAGATAATTGCCATATTGAATGACATACCTAACCATAACCCTAACCCTACAAGAAATTAACTCTTCACTTATTTAACGCGAATTTCAAAAATTCGATAATTGTCTTCAGCGTTGATTTAGAGTAAACTTTAATTCGTCCACATAATCAATACGACACTTCCTCTACTTTAGCTTTTTTTCTGCACGTCACAGTCACGGCTCGGATCGCGTTAATTTCCTTCTTTGAATAATCGTTAGTCCCTTTTTGCGTTAATTTTCTTCATTTGAAAGCACTTGACCTTCTGAATCGCATTCATTTATGTTGCGTGAATTTAAAGTATGTTGATATGTACGATCGTCAATTTCCTATAGTAAGGTATACACATATAAAATGGTGATGATTATGGGTGCCATGGGTGTCTGAGCGGTGAGGATCTGTCTGGGTGATATACGAACTGAGTATGTTTACAATGTGTTGTTTTTCTCTCTCATGCCACGAGGGTGTTCTTCGGGCTCTCCGGATTTCCTACCTCAAAAATCAACACTGTGAGTAGCGTTGTGTGACTTGAATAATGAATTTTAGAGGTAGTGAGTGCGAGAGTGCAGATGAAGAACCACTAGAGCGTTTTCACATAACGCGCAATCTTATGCTAATGCTAAAAAAAATGCTAGTGTGCCGAAGGAGCTCTGCTAATGAGCATTGCACGTGGGAATGTACGCTTTGATGCACGAAGACAAAGCGAAATTAGCTGATTATCACGTTTATGTTTACGATAATCAGCTCATCAAACTTTCCTTCAGCCTTTGTAAATCAATGCATACATTCTCGCATGCAATTCTCATTAGCATTTTTTAGAATTCATTATATTAGCATAAGATAGATCGTTATGTGAAAACGCTCGACTTAGTGGATATGCTGCCATAAAATAGATTATTGTATGATAATGATGAAGTAATAATGATAATAATAGAGTCGTTTTCGTATGAGTGGGAAACAGTAGCGTGCCGTATCGTAGCAGTAATTTGTAAGAAAACATTCGAATTATCTACCGTATCGTAGCGATTGTCGCAACAGTACCGTGTCCTACTCAGGCGAAAACGACTCTAATGATGATGATGTAAATAATAAAATAAATAATAATGGTGATAATGTAAATAAGACTATAAGGTGTATCAATGTATTGTTATGAACTTGATGCTTGATGTTTGTGAAAATGACTGTTCGAGAATAAGCCGTTGGCTTCTCGACGGGCAAATCACCGTTCGCAGATGCTGCAGATACTGACGTGCGGCCAATACGATATATATATACACACTTTATTATTTTATTTAAAAATCATTTAAATCACGGTATGATTTCGTTTTTTGCTGATCAAAAAAATCGAGTGCTTCGATTTTAAAAGCAACATTACGATATGGCCCACTCATAATGAAAAAATCTTATTTAAAACTTATTGAAATGAAATTATATGCACTAGTATATGAAACAAAAAGCTACTAGGAATTAAAATAAGATTATGTATCAGACTTCCTAGGACTTAGTGGATGTAAAGTAACACTAGCGTACTCTGTTCGAGAATAAGGCGTTGGCTTCTTGACGGGCAAATCACCGTTTGCATTGAAGTCAAAAATCTCCGCGTATGTTACTTCTTTGTCATCCTGAAAAAATAGAAAAACGTTTGAACATCATTTTTGAATAATAGTAACGTGATGGTCCACAATGTGCAGCGACTGCTGAGAGCGGAATGATGCGGTGTTCACAATACACGGGCAGGACAGACATTGGGCTTGTATTACCCTTAAATGTAATAACACCCGTAAATGTAATAAAAATCAACCGTAAATGTAATAACAACCGTAAATGTAATAACTATCAACCGTAAATGTAATAACAACCGTAAATGTAATAACTATCAACCGTAAATGTAATAACAACCGTAAATGCAAATAATCGACCCCACCGTAAATGTAATAAAATTTAACGGTAAATGTAATAATCGAAACCCACCGTAAATGTAATAACCCTTCAACCATAAATGTAATAATCGAGTATTTTTTAACTTTAGTGTTAAAAGTAACAACTCTCAGCAGGACTGTTTCGATGTTACATCAAACACAGTGTGGGACGTCACATACCACGTGATAGCATGTGTAAACAGCCTTCTGGCTTACTGATGGTACCCTGGTCCTCTGGGACCTCTGGGACCAGGGAACACTGATGGAGGTTCAAGAAACAGATTTTAAAGCAACATTATCACGTGACTGTTGAATTTGTGAGAAGGGTGACGACTGCAAATATGTAATATATACAATATGAGCGTCCGATCTGTATGGAATATACAATGTCGAGCCGAAGCAAGATTATCACGTGACTGTTGAATTTGTGAGAAGGGTGACGACTGCAAATATGTAATATATACAATATGAGCGTCCGATCTGTATGGAATATACAATGTCGAGCCGAAGGCGAGACATTTTATATTCCATACAGATCGGACGCGAATATTGTATATTACTTATGAAATGTCTAGGTTAATGCTGCTATTTTAGATTAATATTTTTTGAAATTAGATTTAATTTGGCCGAGATATTTCAAGCTAAACCTTATGCAAATCAGGACAATTTCTGTATTAAATATACAGATGCCTTCACGGTAGTGATTTTCTATTGTTCTGGGTTCATTAATTATTCATGAATTTTATAATGTAAAATATGAAATCCAAACTTCAGTAGAAATGAAGACAGATTTTTCTGAACCGATTGTTTTGAGGCATAGTAGTTTTTATCCATCCCTTATAAAATTCATGAATAATTAATGAACCCAGAACAATGAAAAATCACTACCGTGACGACATCTATATATTTGATACAGAAATCGTCCTGATTTGCATAAGGTTTAGCTTGAAATATCTCGGCCAAATTAAATCTAATTTCAAAAATATTAATCTAAAATAGCAGCATTAACCTAGGCATTTTATAAGTAATATACAATATTCGCGTCCGATCTGTATGGAATACAAAATGTCTCGCCTTCGGCTCGACATTGTATATTCCATACAGATCGGCCGCTCATATTGTATATATTACTTAAAATGTATTCAACATGACAAGTAGTTTGACTTCAGGCGATGACAAAAGAAAAACCGGGAGGATAAACATAAAATTATATTTGCGAACAAATATTCCATTTAATTATCATTTCGTTTACTCATTCATTTACTTTACTGCATGCCTGCCGTTGCTAGCAAGTGCCACAAATGTTTACATATACTACGGTATTAGAGAAAATTTATGAGATAGGCGATAGTCGAAAGTCGCTCGCTAACAAACTCGCAGATCAAGCGTGTAATGGTATTACTCCCGTCTTTAGACTATGCTCTCATTTTATATAAATCGTACGTACTCTTTTGTCAATGTTCAGGCAGATTTTCGTAAGAAAATTGTAAATGCATGACCAATATATAGTCTGCTTATAGGGATCTGCTGATTTTTGATCGCTTCTGACTACTTTAATTTTTGCCTATATCTTATGTAAAGACGTTTTTTGTTCCAGTTCCTTTAAAGCTGTATAGACTACTGCTTTTGTAAGAGCTTATTGTCCACAGAGCACATCTTAGATCAATACACATACCTATTTCAGAAAACGTTAACAAATGTTAACAGGCTAAAGATGTTAGCCGTATTGAAATTTGAGACCATAATTAACAAAATTAATAATGTTAGCTGCATAAAAATTCAATTCATGCAAATGGTAATGGTTTGTACACAATTTTGATAAATCTACTTTCACAATTGCCCTATTTCACTATGACGTCATGGTTTGTTTACATAAATAAGAAAAGGCCTAATTCGGGCATAATAGTTTTCCTCTTTTCCTCTTTTGTTCTTTTATTATAAATAGATTTTTAGCTTATTTTTGATTGAATTAAACATGCTGTATCCCCTCTAGCGACCAT
This sequence comes from Diadumene lineata, assembly GCA_918843875.1. Taxonomy (NCBI): domain Eukaryota; kingdom Metazoa; phylum Cnidaria; class Anthozoa; order Actiniaria; family Diadumenidae; genus Diadumene; species Diadumene lineata. The sequence continues at coordinate 28,583,704 of OU974070.1, forward strand.
GATTCTTAGCGTTGAAACAATAGATTTGTTTTGATGTGACGTCATAATGAAATGGGGCAATTAGACACTGAAATATTTATCGTGTTTCTACTATCTCCTATTTCTCTCCGACGTCAACTTTTGTTTGAAATAGTTATGTGTTGTACGTATTATAATATATTCTTTGTGAAAAGATTATCCCATTTTTATACATTTTGTATTCCTTACTGCGCATAAAACGATATAACTATTAAAATTAAATAAAACGTTTAGTGTTTTTTAGTTAAATTTGACAATTAGAAATAAAGATATACAATAACAACGAGTGACGTGGTGTTGAAAACGAATTCAACAGTCACGAGATAATCCTGCTTTAAAATCTGTTCCTTGAACCTCCATCAGTGAGCAAAAAAGCTGTTTACACATACTATCACGTGCTATGTTACGTCACTTACCGTGTTTGACGTAACATTGAAACAGTCCTGCTCAGAGTTGTTTAGTTGCTATAACACTAATGTTTGACTTCCGAAATACTTGGTTATTACATTTATGGTTGAAGGGTTATTACATTTACGGTGGTTTTTGATTATTACATTTATGGTTAAATTTTATTACATTTACGGTGGGGTCGATTATTTGCATTTACGGTTGATAGTTATTACATTTACGGTTGTTATTACATTTACGGTTGATTTTTATTACATTTACGGTGGGTATTACATTTACGGTTGATTTTTATTACATTTACGGTTGATTTTTTTTACATTTACGGTGGGTATTACATTTACGGTTGATTTTTATTACATTTACGGTGGGTATTACATTTACGGTTGATTTTTATTACATTTACGGTGGGTATTACATTTACGGTTGATTTTTATTACATTTACGGTGGGTATTACATTTACGGTGGGTATTACATTTAAGGGTAATACAGGGCTAAATCCTCAGAAAAGCGGGAATGTGTGAGCTGGATGGCAGGATCTGGTTTGTCTGAATAAGGCAATATTCTAACCCCGCTGCAGTTTAGATCTATGCCAGGCGCATGTAATTTTTGTGCAACTATTGTTTCGTGTATCTTCGTCGCAAAACAACTTGCAAATCCAAAGCATACCTTTTCTGATACCTTTTCGTCAACCTCGTCATACAACACGTCTGATGGCTTTTTATTTCCCGAGGCACTAATGCCTGCATAGGTGAAGACCTCCGATGAACTCTCGTTCGGTGGATTTCCCGTGACGATGTTTTCTTCATTTGAAGTATAGAAAACATCGTCATCATCATTGTCCTGTGAATTCCCAAACGTTCCAAGGTCGGCACTAGGTTTAACTTTGTCGGCTTTCTTTTCCGGTTTTATTTCGACTTCATGCTTTTGTTCGTCGTTTGTGTTCGGTTGTTCGTCAATTTCTTCATATTTTGTTTCAGATAAAAAATCATCGCTAACTTGGGAAACTTTGTTTTCTTTTTTCGCAACTTTGATCTCTGTATTGGTCCTGTGTTCATTCGTGTGCACTATGCTGTTTGTATGTTTTTCTTGTGGCGATATACTTTCGTACTGACCACTGGAGTTCTCAGAATAGCGGTCGTACATGTTTTTGACATCAAATTTGACCTCTAGTTTAGTCTCGGGTTTATATCTAAAAGAAAGTTTACTAGTGGGTAATTTCCCTTTTAAATATTTTGTACAGTCTAGTATACTAGCGGAACGAAAGGGGCCTGATCCAAATGAGAGATTATTTAGGCTTCCCATGTGTACTATAGCAATAATAAATTCCCTTTTAAATGTTTTGTACGGAATGCTAGAAGATCCAAATACAAGGGGACAACGGAGCCCCCCCCCCCCTCCCTCATGCAGGGTTTCCTGGAAATACCTGTCTTACCTTCGATGGCTGAGTCTGTGTTTTCCTGTAAAACAATCAAGTAAAATAAAATTCAATCGATAATTTATGGTTTATGCACATTGACAGAATAGAATTCAATTGGAATGCGAAAAGTAATAATGTTTCCCGGTGAGTATATTTGTGAGAAGGTAAATACAAGCTGCTGGTCATCCAGCAACCTCGACTAGTAAGTTAAAACACTGTCTAAGTATATTCTGGATAATTTAGGTTGATCCTGGTAGTGTATGATTATGAGACGCAGGACTTTGCTGTGAGCGAGTATATTAATTTAACTCCAAATTTATTACCAAAGTCCACGGAAGAATTTAAGACTGTGTATGTAAATATACCTCTCTTTCTTGTTTTGTATATCCACAATACAATAAGAACACCAATACACAGTAGTAGCATTACAGCCAATACGACCATAAACACGACGATTGGAAACGGCTTCTTTTGTTTACCTACACTTCTTTTGTCGTTACTACCTGAAAAAAAAAAAAAAAAAAAAAAAAAAAAACATAGCTCTTTTCAACTTGATGGCCTATCAATCCCATTGTTAATGATGTAAATATATGTCTTGTATAATCATGCACAATTTAGGGACACCACTATATCTACAAGGCATGATCATGAAAAACTAATATGAGTTTGGGCGAGTTAAGGCGAGTTAAGGGCAATCATAGACTTACAGTACAGGGAGTTACTGCGAGTTAAGCGAGTTAAGGAGAGTTTTATAAGATTTACTGCATCTGGCTTTGTACGTGAACCTTACTTTTAACATTACCTTCATGTGACCTTGTAGTAGTTAGGTTATTCTTTGCTGAGGAGCGTTCCACATGTACAGCTCTTGTCGTTTTTCTTTCTGTACTAATTGTTGCTGCTGTTGTTGCTATTGTTGTCATTGTTGTCGTTAATGGTGTTGTCGTTGGTGGTAACGGCTGGCCTGTTGTGGTAGAGTACTCTTCATCACACCACTGTGTTTGGTTAATGGTACAAGCTATGGAAGAAGGTATTTTGGTTAGCCATTAAAACTTGCCTAGATGACTGGTGTTTGTTCATGTACTGTTGTAATTAGTGTGTGATATGCATGGTTCGCAGAACAGAGCTTGTTCGTTTTTGAACCATACTTAACGAATATATCAATATTTGTTGTTTGGCCAATAGCGATACTTGAGCTGACGTAATCCTTTGTTATTCATGTGCCAACCAGACAGTGATTAGCCGTTATTTCAATAGAGCTTATTGTAGTTCTGGTTGGCACACTAACATAACAATTCATTTGTTTAAAAACATGAAGTATCGCTATAGGCGATTTGCATTATGGCGTCATTTTACTATCAAACCCCAGCATTCTTTGCAAATACACTTTTATAGTCAAATTTTTAATCCCTGTGGAGATTAGTAAAACAATTTGCACTAATTGCGATACAAAAGAAAGTCGGCAAAGCATTCTGGTAGTGGTAGCATATTACGTCATCACGCAAATCTCCTTTTGGTTGGATGTCATGCAATGAGATGTTATGTATGTTGCTGGTTATAGTTGATTAGTTCTTTTTTTAATTTAGTTAATAAGGTACGTATCTACCTTGCGTCTTGTATTCACAAATTGTTCCACTTTTCAATGAGTTTCTTGTCTTCCAGTATTGCCCAGTATCTTTTTCAATCACTGCCAAGTTGTATTTGATTTCTTCTCTCTCGTTTAATTTAATATAAACCCATTTACTTTCATAAGTTAAGGAGCTGTTGCTTATCCAAACCCATTGCAGATTTTGCCTCTGAAGGCCAATCCACCACTGATTTGCGGCAGTTTCAGTGGAGTGATTTTTTGTTTGTTTTGTGATGAATTCCCATTCATGTAGTGTTTCTATAGATACCAAATCACCTCCACTGCTTTTGCAAAGGCTTCTACTATTTTCCCAACTCCTAGAATCGTCGTAAAATGTGTAGCAAGAACATCTTGATGAATCCAGACCTATTGCACAAGTACAAACGTTGATAACAGTCCTCATCACAACCACTTAGATCATGTTTATTTATAATTAGTTGTTTTATCATTTCGGTTGGGAAAAAGTCAAAAATTGTGCACCCTCAGGACTTGTTCAACATCAAAAGTGAAACAGACAAAGACAATAGGAAACTATATGTTTCTTAACCATCTCCCTCTATTAATTATGATTGCGTTTTCAGATTTATCCTGATTAGTGTGGACGATAGTCAGTTGCAATATGTGTGTTTTTGACAATCTGTAAGCATCAGGGTAAATTGGACGGCTCCGAGTAGCAGTTTAAAATCATTATAAGAAGAATATTAGAATAGCAGTGTAAGCCGCTTCAGCTGCATAATAAAATGAATTCAAAGATGTAATCTATGAAATCGAGCCAGCTAAAGCTCAAATAAAATAAACTTCTATCAGTCGTTTACTGGCTTACCTACTGTAATGTCGAGACACGCTGTAAAGTACAGCATCACCTGAGCCGCAATGTTATTCCTAATTGACAGATATCTCATTTTCTCATATATGTACGAAACTAAAACCTGCCCAAAATGTAGTAAGTGTAATTGATGACTCACAGTGCTGAATCGTTATGGTAAAGACAAACTCGTCGCGATGTTAGCTACGGTGATGGGTGGGCAGGAACGTATAAGCTCATGGGAGGAGAGGGTTGAATGTTTTCCTCAAATAATAATTGTTGGCTGGACAGGAGTCGGAATACTCTATGATTAGAAAAAAATTGATAATTCACTTTGTATAAATTGTGACACAAGACCTTTGAAGCTTGAGATGTTGCTGTTAAGCTTTTTTACAATTTTTTTGCTTGATATGCATTTTCCCCCTTTTGACAGCTACTTTCGATTTTGATTTAGACTTCCTGTGTTTCGCTATTTTATATAGACAGTTAAATACATAGACTTTATATGTTAGAAAAAAGCTTAATTATATGTCAACAATTTTAGCATTTCCTTTTCATCAGTGTGTGCTATCGATCAAATAATTAGTCGTGCCCAGGCCTTCGGCCGGGCGACGACTCAGAAAATGCAAGTTGATTTTTTGTTCCACGTCGAGACGCATTGGCTTCCTGTGGAAAAGCCGATAAAACAGTTTTTAGCCAAGCGGTAGTGCGTCCGAAAGTTTACCACGAGGGACTAAATAGTGGTTATTTTTACCAATTTTCTGGCTGTTTTCTGGCGTTTTATTTCCAATGTTGATGATCAAAGGTAATGCAAAGCTCAAGAATACATTTACATGCAGGTCGCCACCCCTTCCATTCGTGAGGGAGCTTTGAAGAATTGAATCAAATGCATTATATTGAATTAAGGGTCCTGACTACTTTAGAACAACAACGACGCTTGAAACCTGTGCCCGCGAGCAATTTACCGCTGAGAACGCCGCGCGCGCGCCAAATCCCGCCAAAAGACAACATAAGAATAACACAAGTAGCCTTCGAAAATTATACTTCAACCAGCGAAAACCCTCATTTTTTGCGCGGGACTCTATATTTTTCTTCATTTTTTTCTGAAAGATTTTGAAAAAATCTTTCGTTTGACAAGATTTGAAAAAATCCTGATGACTTTTCAACATTACACGCGATGGTAAGTAGTTTAGGGTTTCACTTTTCAAAGCGATTTTAAGTCAAAGACTACAACAAAACTGTAAATTTTGACAAAATTTTAAAACATATATAATTTATTTTCCCATATTTGTGTAAAATACCGTCTGGTTGAGATTGCCTGTAAAAACTACGTCAATAGCTTAATTAGTTTTTGAGTAATAAATTTTTTTGTGAAAAATGCATTTTTCGTCATTTGTTCTTCAAAAATGTCAAAACATGGTTCCGTTCAAAAATTTTTATCTCGAAAACGGGCTCGAGACCATATAGATTTCTATCCATTTTTCGATTAATTGACAAATTCTCTATAAAATCTTTTTAAGAAAAAATCGTGATGACTTTTTGCTTAAGTAATCAGGACCCTTAAATAAGTTGGATTCTTCGGTGGTTGCCCATGCTTTTGAAACAATCACAGGTCATATTAACAGTCAAGGGAGGTTGACTTATATATTTGCCATTATTATTTTGACTATTATCATGCTCAATCTATGGTCCGTACCAATATAATTTGAACTAGACGATCTAAGATCGATAACTTGTGCCCTGTAGTGGTTACATGTATATGTTTTTTTTATAAATATGTACATAAATGCATAAAAAAACAAGATGTATTATATAAAGTGAAAGATATATTAAACATAGGAAATAGATATTATATTTTTTGTCTTTATTTGAGTATGCGTTTGGGAAAATATTAACCATTTCAAGGGAAATGGTCGTACTTACTATCAGTGAACTTCACAGTAGATTCAATAGCGTTAGTATATATATATATATTTTTAGGGGGGGGGGTGGGTAATATTTTTGTTCACGAGTTTTCTTTGGGACATATACAATGTACAATTTTCTTTTCAAAATATGAATTTTTTGTAAAAATTTCTACTCTCAAATATTTGAAATTTCCGTCCTTTATACCTTATTCAAAGTGAGACAATGTTTTTGGACATTGTTGGCAGGATGTATCAATTATCCATTATAAGATGTCATGTATCACATGATCGTGGGAAAATACAGGAGATGGAATTGAAAATTTGACATAATGAAAGGTTTTTATTGTGTTGTTCAATTAAATATTTATTGAAATGTGTGTATTTGTTAGAGTGTATAGAAATTATTTTTAAAGAGTTGTTTTTAAATGAAAATTGCATCAAATTCAATCTAACAAGTCGGGCCATAAAAATTTAATTCTATCACACATAAGCTATTTAAAAGTCAATATGAAGTTTTTTTCCAAAATAGCATTTCTCATTGTTATTACAAAGAAATTTTGAAAAATTGTGAAACTAATCATTTTAAGAAAATAATTTTCTTCCAAATTTAGTTGTATGAATTAGCCGTATCAAGACCAAATAAAGTTTGTCATTTCATAATATCTAGTTCAAAGATCTAGTAATAATATTATATTTCTATTATTAAAAGTGATGAGCATCATAAGAAGAGATAATATCATTGAAGTGCAATATAATTTTTAAAACAGCTTTTTAATCATCAACAATAATAAGTGTTAAATTTGAACAGCATTGACAGTATTTAATCTAATTATAGTACAACATATTTCAATTATTGTAGAGTGATTTTCATCGAACTGTGAAATAGTTACTAACCTAATAGACACTAGTAGATCTTTCACTTTTTGTTTTCTTTTGTTTAAATATGACTATTAGAGAGTATTAAACACTGACTATTAGTTAGTGTTGCACAGTTCGATGAAAATCACTCTAGTGCAACATGATTTACTAATGATAATATCACTAAATAGAATCAGGACAGTCTATTTTAGTAAAAATTGTACAGATTTATAAGAATGACTTTAAATTAAAGAAATCAATATCAAAATCAGTTGTACAAATACATTATAAGAACGCAAGCATAAGATACATCTTAGTAAATTACAAAACAATTGTTTTAAGAACCCAACTATAAAAGTTTATAAAGGTGAATGTCAATGTTTAAACTAATGTAGCAGTTGGTGTGGTGTAATGATAATATCACTAAATAGAAATCAGGACTATTTTAGTATAAAATAGTATATCAAAAATTGTACAGATTTATAAGAATCGCTTTAAATTAAAGAAATCAATATCAAAATCAGTTGTACAAATACATTATAAGAACGCTAGCATAAGATACATGTTAGTAAATTATAAAACAATTGTTTTAAAAATATTAAGAACCCAACTATAAAAGTTTATAAAGGTGAATGTCAATGTTTAAATCATACCAATGTAGCATGTGTGGTGTTGGCAGATATTTCGGTGATTACTTTTGGATTTGTCAAATGTGATCGTGATGTTCTTTAATTCCATAAGTTTTTCTGCTATTTCATTTAACTCAGAATCTTGTATCTCAGGGAGCACAGTTTGTAATGGTTCTTTAAATCCAGTAAGTTGTAGTTGCATTTGTATGTAGATTGAGCGTTTTGACGAGTAATTCGCTCCACATTTCCACAGATAAAAGAACAACACTCCAAACACAGCAACTCGCTTCGTAGAAATTGACCATGAGGGTCGAGCATTTCACACGCATGTTATTCCGGGAGCTTACCACTGACAAATTGGTCGAAGGCTTTGATCGACACAGGCTTCGCTCGACCACAGGGTAACCCATTTACACGCTTCACTGGGGAAGACCGCTGACAAATTGCTCGAAGGCTCAGCCCGACGTCGAAAAAAAACAATATACGCGTTGGATTTTAATACTTGTGCCGCTGGCCTAAAGGCCTGCGGGCACAAGTAATTATGGTGTTAGCAATTCACAAACCATTTGAAAGAATAAGGTGGATGTTGCTGCAAACTATGAAGGTTATGCTAAAAACAAATACAGCTGGTTAAATAACATTGTTTGTGCTATGAAACTAGTAAGTTGTATATTTTGCATTTACATTTTTAAAGTTCTGCATATCCACTATATGATGTATTAAGTTATAAGGTTTGATGTATCTTTTTCTGAAGCATGGATGCAATTATTGATGTACATCATGTATCATGTATCATAGAATTTAAAGACAAATTCTACAAACTACTTGGTAATGACTGTTGATAAAAGTGGTAGGATTTTAGATATCCCTGACCATGTTGGTCATACATTGATATCCTTGTTTGTAAATTGTATGGGATCTTTAATAAAACACCTTGTATGAATGATGACGATCCCTATGTCTACACATCAATATAATTTTATTTGCACATGTCAAATCACAAACAATCATAGACAAAACATATTAAGAAAACAGATCAAGTCAACAAAAATGAGCAATTAATAATAGAGTGAAAGACAACTATAACATGGAACCTCCTCAGAAAAAAATTCAAACCACAAACAAATTAAAAATAGATAAATATCATATCGTTTATCATCATCATCATCATCAATGAACCCTTTAGATAAAAACCTTCTTGCAGCAGATGGTGATCCACAAAAGAAAAATGATCTCCCAGCAGGCCTTCAGCATACAAATGCTTGTTTGTATGCTGATGACACTCAATTCTACACTTCAAGTGTTGATGTAGATGACCTAAGCAACAAACTGAATACAGATATTGCCTTACTTGATGAATGGCTGAGGGCAAATAAACTTAACCTTCATGCTGATAAAACCAAATTTATGTTTATTGGCACTAGGCAAAGGTTGACTGACACCTCAGCTGCAAAAATTTTAATAAACAATCATGAAATTGTCCCCAGTGAGCAGATAACATCACTTGGGGTTATACTGGACAAAAATTTAAGTTGGAATGGTCACATTGACCTCATTACTTCAAAAGTAAAATCTGGACTTGGTGCTCTTAGACGTGCCAAGCCATTTGTTTCGAAAGATATACTCAAACAAATTTACAATGCTTTGATAGCACCCCACTTTGACTATTGTGCTGAAGTCTGGGGTGACCTTAACAAAGGCCTAGCAGATAAATTACAAAAATTACAAAACCGAGAGCTGCCCGAATTATTACCGGTGAAACATATGATGTCAGATCCAGTGACATATTGAAGTCACTGGGCTGGAACCCGCTGCATATCCGAAGAGACTTGATATTGGCAATTCTAATGTATAAATGTCTTCATTAGCAAACACCTGTTCCCCTTCAAAATTTATTCACCAAGCTCGCATCCTTTACTAAATATAATCTTAGAGGCTCAAATTTAAATCTGCATATTGAACGATTTGATACTGAATATGGCAAGAGAAGCCTTGCTTATAGGGGAGCTATATATTTTTAGCTTTACGACTATCATGAAAATCAGTTACTTCAAACTGTTGATATTTTCGTGTTTAAATAAAGATTCATCAATCATCATCACCATCATCAATCAATCAAAAAGCAATACATTGAGCACAGTAACTAATATGTAAATCTAAACGAATAGCAAAGAGGAATACCAACAATTCAATAGATAATTATATTTCTGGCTTTCACCAAAAAATAAAACAAGGGCCTTATTATAATATCTGCTGTGTTTGTAATAGAATGCTGTATCAAAAGTCAGTCATTGTTTTTTTTTACAAACATAATTACAAAACAAAGAATATTTTTACTGAACAGCAATCATTCAATGGAAAAGTGCACATCTGTAAGACATGTCACTCCAAGGTAATGAAGAGTAAAGTTCCATATCAAGCTGTATGGAATGAAAGGGAAGTTGATGAGAAAAACTAGAACAAATTCTTATTGCACAAAGGATTGTTTTTGAATATCTAATGTTGTGTCCCTTAGGATAAGTTGAGTTGCCATGTACAACTTTGTAAAAATTAATAAAATACACAAAAATCATTTTACACTTTATTGCTATTCAGTATTTACACATGCATTTAATCAACACATATCAGGCCCCTTAGTGCCACAAAATACTAGCAGGTGTCGCGAGCATACATGCTGGATAAACTTGAAAAATGCTATTTGTACACTGTCAACGCATACAATAGCATATGTTACAGATCTGAGGTCTACAGGGCACGACTTACCCTGGAATACAGGGTCTAGTTTAGCATAATTTAGAAACAAATGAATTTTCAGTATATCAAGCAAATAAAAGGACTAAATTGATCATTTACTGAAAATGGACTTCGTGGTCTTTAAAAAATATTGTTTTGTTGTTGGACCAAAAATTGGCTGCATGCAGGCTGACATTCCCACGTGCAGATTTCGGTGGAGTCAGTAGTCGCCCAACAGTGCAAAGCGGAAAAAAAACGATACTTTTTTAATATTCTTAGCTTCGAATTATTTACATGATTATAATACACTTGAGTGAGCTAAGAGACATTCAGGTGTACAAATAAAGACACATTAAACTGATTTTGAAACAAATATGATTTGGACACAAAACCAAAAACAACAAGACATCACTACCGTCGCTATCAGGAAACTACAATTGCAATGAAATTCATACCATCTGATCGAGTAGACTTCCTCGCAGTCGTTTCAGCTTAGGGTTTGCGTAGTTATTGCGAGACAAACTCTAACACCGACTGCAAGGGAGTTTCATCGAGAGTTTTAAAATTAACAGTTGTTGTGCATAATACTAAACTTACTGACTTGGGCCTCCTTAAAACGGGTTAGAAAGTAAAAATTCGATTCATTTGTGCTAATTTTAGCATGAATTTGTGTCTAATTTCATGCAATTTCTAATACGAATATTAGCGAGGTGCGCAAAAGCGCACTGAATCCAACAAACAAACAGATAGAGGCATGATTTATCGGAATTGCATGCGAGAGTGTTAGCTATTTTCATATGGGGCTTCATTTTCACATTCGATGATATATCTTTTCTAGCATGACTGACAAAAAAAGTGTAAACATGCGTTTTATGAACTGTAAAGTAGCATGGACCACTAAAAATAATGCCCATATCAAGAGAAAATTTAAAGTCTCCTTATTGGCATGGCGTATTTAATTTCATGCCATTTGCGTTCTAATTTCAAGTAGTGGCAGCATTACAGTTTTTGAGAGAGGACTGGATACGAACAAATCAAAACTCAAACTACATGCCGGGCATGTAGAAGACAGCGCGCGATTCACTCAAACTACATGCCAGGCATGTAGAAGATAGTGCGCGATTCACTCAAACTACATGCCAGGTATGTACAAGATAGCGCGCCATTCAAACTACATGCCAGGCATGTACAAGATATCGCGCGATTCACTTAAACTACATGCCAGGCATGTACAAGATATCGCGCGATTCACTCAAACTACATGCCGGGCATGTACAAGGTAGCGCGCAATTCACTCAAAACTTCATGCCTAGCGCACAACAGTCTGTCGATAAAACACGTCTGCATGAAAAAAAAACAATTTTTTTCGTTAGAATTTCTAAGTAAATTGCATAACAAGTACACCAATTTAATTAGTGTTTAAGTGAATTTTTTTTTTCACCAAAAGCAAAATACATGCATTCCTGGTCAGATTATGAAAACACTGTCTTCAGTTTTGGTGCAGGGTTAATGTCTGAAAAAAAAAAAGAACAAAAGCAATAACACATATAAAAGTAACATCATTTTAGGTATTCAAGTATCGACCTCGAGTATCACGATCTAAAACAATCCCTCTCTAGCTCTATATAAATTGGATATTCATATTTTACAACCATCTCTCCCTCCCTGAAAACCATTCAAGAAATTTGGTGGACATCTAATTTGCAGAAAACTCGTAAACTTGTCAAATTGATTTTGCAAGTTGATAAATGAAGTGGCAGTTTTAACTCTGAATAAATTTAACGCCACTAACAAAATGGTACAAGTAACTCTAAATGATTTTTTCGTGTTTTTCGTTTTGCTTATAGTTTTTTATGTACAGAAATTGCAAATGGCTAAAGTTTTCGATAATTTCAATGTCTCATAAAAATATTTTTCTATTACTTAACTTAATAGCCTATTCCAGGGTTTCCTAGCATTGAGTAGTGCTGTCTGGTCAAACCTAACAAAAAATACAAACATTGTAAAATATTCAAAAATGAACGAAAAACAAAATTAACTACATTTTATACAAACAGTCAGAATTTTGATATGTTTTGTTTACTTGTTAATATCAGTTGTGTCCTGGTTGTGTGATATTTTAGCACAGAAAAGATTTCACAAATGTTTACATGACAGTAAATCATTTTTTGAATCATCATAAATCAATCGATCACTTTGAAGATGTGTCTGTAAATTTGTGTTTCTGTTGTTCGCTTGTTTGTTTTTGTCTATTTGTCGAAGAAAACACGATATGCAATTGGCATTTTTAAATTAATGTATTTAATACTTTAATAATTCGATTTACATGTAAAGAGTGAACTTGGTTGTTTATTACTAACTATTTGTAATTTTATAGTTTGTTGTGTATTTGGTTTCTTGGCAGTAAGGTTTTTTTCCAAGCGTCGAAGAAATTTAGCTTTTTTATATAAGCAATTCAATTGGAATAGTCAAACTTGCCTTTTGCATGAAAATCAATGATTTTTTCAGCAACAAATAAACATACCAATAGCCAAAGAACTAGAAAAAAGAGAAAGTTTTCAGCTGGGGGCGCTTTTTGTTAGAAACCAGACGGGATGGGCACCGTTATTTTCCACACACTCTCGTCACACAGAAATAACGCCAGCATTTTCGTCAAATTTTTCTATTTTTTTCCAGAAGGATCGAGAATGACACGGGTGAAAAACGCACTGCGCACACTCGGAAATGGTGTTGTCATACCCAGGAACGCTGACACGGGTGAAAAACGCACTGCGCACACTCGGAAAATGGTGTTGTCATTCCCGGGAACGCTCGGTTTCTTAATATTTTGATTCACGAAAAAAAGCCGACAGATTTTATTTCGAAAAGTCTTAAAAACATCGCGAATATTGAAAAGATTTTGATCATAGTTACACAGTTTATAGTTTTTATTCATAGGCAGCTATGATGAGTTTCGTCAAGAAAACAAAGTTACGGCAATAGGTTTTTTATGTACTTTTGTACGGACTCTACATCTACATGGTTCCAGCACTTGGCAAAGTCCATTGGGTTACTAGCTGTATTTTAGTACGAGGTCTCATTGACTAGTAACCTTTATTCGAACATTCGCGCCAAGCCGACCTCAATGCTGGTTGCAGAGACAGACACTGAGGGTGGTCACTGCCAGAGATTTGTTTTACGTCCTCAGCGGTTCTTTTACGTCCACCTTATAACATAGTCAGAGTGAAGGCAGACGGGACCTCCGGCTTTACGTCCTTATCCGAGAAGACGAGGCACTGAGAAAGTAAACTATCTTGCCTAAGGACACAACGTGATCGCCCGGTCTGGGAATCGAACCCGGTCCAGTGGTCCCGAAGTCCAATGCCTTAACCACTAGGCCACCACGTCTCTCTCTTGCAAGGCCGTCCTTTTACGACTGAGTGAAACAATTTTCATGAAGACATGGCCCTTCACACTTGACCTTCATACTTTTTTTAATTTTATTATAATTTTTCAAGTGATTTTTTACTTGGTAAACATTGTATTTTAGGAGGAAATATTAGAAACCCGCGCGTTCCCGAGAATGACAACACGATTTTCCGAGTGTGCGCAGTGCGTTTTTCACCCGTGTCAGGAACGCTCGGGTTCTTAATATTTTGATTCACGAAAAAAAGCCGACAGATTTTATTTCGAAAAGTCTTAAAAACGTCGCGAATACTGAAAAGATTTTGATCATATTTACACAGTTTATAGTTTTCATTCATAGGCAGCTATGATGAGTTTCGTCAAGAAAACAAAGTTACGGCAATAAGGCGTTTTTTATGTACTTTTGTACGGACTCTCTTGCAAGGCCGTCCTTTTACGACTGAGTGAAACAATTTTCATGAAGACATGGCCCTTCACACTTGACCTTCATACTTTTTTAAATTTTATTATAATTTTTCAAGTGATTTTTTTATTGGTAAACATTGTATTTTAGGAGGGAATATAAGAAACCCGCGCGTTCATGAGAATGACAACACCATTTTCCGAGTGTGCGCAGTGCGTTTTTCACCCGTGTCATCGAGAATGATCTGTGAAAATTTATTAGGGAAATTAGTTCGGATTTTTCTCGGGGGTTGTTTTCGGTACTTCGGCTATCACGCCATTAAGAGCACGCCATAGCTTGAACGGATTGAACGGGCAGCTCTTACTCAGTTCATGAGCAGGAGTCACTCACAAAAAAGCAACAAAGCCAAATTAAAAAATTAATTCAAGAAAAGCCTTTCATTGCACCACAAATTAGCTAAAGTGAACAAAAGAATCCTTGCTCAATGTATGAGTTGTTGTGTTTGCTGCTGATAACAACTTTGTTTTGCTCGTAAACACACCTTGAATTCATAAGCCAAACAACACATAATTTAAGGCGTCTTCTTTCTTCATTTCAGGAATCATTTGAAAAACATTTTGAGTTGAACTTACCTATTAGAATAATGTTGACACGGTATGAGCTTGGCTATGGGCCGCCGTTACCACCAAAAATACATCAATATGCAATGGTCCAGTTAACGATATTAAATGGTCCAGCATATACTTAAACGGTCTAGCTACCGATACCAAACGGTCCAGCTTGTTATGTTAAACGGTCTAGCATATAGTGAAATGGTCCAGCATATACTTAAACGGTCCAGCTACCGATACCAAACGGTCCAGCTTGTTATGTTAAACGGTCTAGCATATAGTGAAATGGTCCAGCATATACTTAAACGGTCCAGCTACCGATACCAAACGGTCCAGCTTGTTATGTTAAACGGTCTAGCATATAGTGAAATGGTCCAGCATATACTTAAACGGTCCAGCTACCGATACCAAACGGTCCAGCTTGTTATGTTAAACGGTCTAGCATATAGTGAAATGGTCCAGCATATACTTAAACGGTCCAGCTACCGATACCAAACGGTCCAGCTTGTTATGTTAAACGGTCTAGCATACAGTGAAATGGTCTAGCTTATACTCGAACGGTCTAGCTTGCGATGTAAAATAGCCTAGCTTGTTATGTCAAACGGTCCAGCTTATAGTGAAACGGTCTAGCTTATTGAGAAATGGCCCAGCATGCAATGTGAAATGGCCCAGCGTGCGATGTGAAATGGCCCAGCTTGTTATGTCAATTAGCCTAGCGTGTCGAATAGCCTACGAGGTCAAATAGCCTACAATGTCGAATGGCCTGTTGTCAAGGTGGCCTACCGCAGAGTCCATAGCAACCATGTTGGTTAATGGTTAACTGCGAATAATATCTCTCATGTGTTACACAACGACTTGACCTCGTGGCGAGCTACAGTGGCTTTGTCCTAACAACGTAACATAAACGTTAAATTCTAGCTTTTCGTTTCCCAGATTTCATTGGTAACTATTGTAAATTTACAGAAATGAAGATTTTAAATTCTGCTGTGTGCTTTAACATTGATATACATATATATATTAATGTGTATATACACATAATATATGTAGATGTATAATTAGTTATTAATTATATATTTCTAACAGTCACTTGTGCGGGATTGAATTCTCATTGTATTATCGGTAAATTCACTCGCAATTCCGCAAGATTTAAAAAATTCACAAAAACAAATCCTAGTATCTTCTTCTATTTTAAATACGCTTGTTTATCGCTACTTAGTCATCTTAGTTTGTTTACTTTATTAATGTTCAATTATTTACTGAATTGACCAAACCGACGATCAAATCTTCAAACATACCAATACAAGAATTATTTATAGTAAGTTCTGACAATTTTCATGTATTCCATTAAAAAACGTTTTTTTCTATTGTTAATGGTATAGCTTTGAACAAACAATGAAGGGTAACGTGATAAGATAGTCAATAAAAAGAACTTAGGAAGAACAAGTAAGGATTATTTTTTGTAGATTTTATTTATAAATTTGAATTCATTTGAATAAGTGACGTGTGACAATGACCCAGTTTGATATGTTTTTATAGATTTATTAAAATGGCAGAAAGCAACACCACGAGGGTAGCTTTAAAGGATGCATGTCTGTTAAATTAAAACGTTTATTCGTATATTTTAAATGCGTAATTTCATTGGTGCTTCTACGATCATTTAGTTTCCTGTAGATTGTACTCGTATCGATGATTTAACAATCATACAGCAAATATTTGAACAATAATAAAATAGATATGAAGTATAAACAGAAGTGAATGCATATGCAAAGATATTATTGTAACTAAGTCAACAAACTAAGATGACTAATTAACAATAAAAGCCATGAGGTTTTCATGAGTTTCGCCTGAACATTAAGTTTAAACACATTTTAGAATGTAAATGGACGCCTAAAAGACTAATTGTTTCTCTAAGTGTACTACGTCACTGATAGGTTTTTTGCAAGAATATGTAGTTTTGATCATATGCTAGTGGTATGATCATAAGCGACCTTATAAAATCTATAAGGTTAGAATCTATTTGTAAAACTGAAGAATAAAAGAATCAAAACTTAACTCATTGAATATTAAGATACATGCAAGACGCATTGCAGAGTTTTGAATCATTTCAGTACAATATGTCAATGAACGGTCAACGAACGATATGTTTCACATAATATAGTTAAAGCTTAAAGTAAATTAAATTAATGCACAGTTTGCATCTGGGTAAGAATATAATTTAATGTTTGTCGTTATTGAAATGAACTTATTGAAGAAAATAAAGAAGGGGACTACTATGTACTGCACCACCGCCCAGCCCTATTACTTTAGTCCGAGCTTCAAGTTTATATTACACAAAACTTATATTATTCGCAGTTAACCATTAACCAACATGGTTGCTATGGACTCTGCGGTAGGCCACCTTGACAACAGGCTATTCGACATTGTAGGCTATTTGACCTCGTAGGCTATTCGACACGCTAGGCTAATTGACATAACAAGCTGGGCCATTTCACATCGCACGCTGGGCCATTTCACATTGCATGCTGGGCCATTTCTCAATAAGCTAGACCGTTTCACTATAAGCTGGACCGTTTGACATAACAAGCTAGGCTATTTTACATCGTAAGCTAGACCGTTCGAGTATAAGCTAGACCATTTCACTGTATGCTAGACCGTTTAACATAACAAGCTGGACCGTTTGGTATCGGTAGCTGGACCGTTTAAGTATATGCTGGACCATTTCACTATATGCTAGACCGTTTAACATAACAAGCTGGACCGTTTGGTATCGGTAGCTGGACCGTTTAAGTATATGCTGGACCATTTAATATCATTAACTGGACCATTGCATATTGATGTATTTTTGGTGGTAACGGCGGCCCATACTTGGCGACATGAACTTGAGCACCGAAAACTTCAAAGACTGAAGATGGCTGACAACACCTTTCATTGATTCAATGCCAATCTGTGCACTTTTACCCTTGTATGGCATTGTTCAATGCCAACATCGTTAAACCAGAAAAAAATAAAGACCATCTTCACAGCCTACTAATTTTGTATTGTTCTTTGTCGAAAAACAACAAGAAAAGAAATCAAGTGAATTTGATCATGATGGAGAACTATTGCAAAGCACTCTGGGATTTCCATGCCCGGCATGTAGTTTGAGTGTATCGCGCCCGCTATATAGGCACGCTTGTTCATGCCAAATGACATGAAATTTGCGTTCATAGTGCTTCATCTACATGCCGGGCATGCACCTGAATTTGAATTGATGCTCGCTGGGCATTATGGGTAATGCAAATCAATTTAAAACATGAGACTCTCTGGGCATGTTGATGTGTTTTCCATGCTGCTGGTGCATTATAACACGATCCCCCTATTAATCATCAAAATCACATGTCAAAAAGAGTAGTTAAACCGCTTATATCAAAAATAGCCTAGTTAGTGTATAAAACAACAGCAATGGGCATGGTCTGTTATATAACATGTCGTTTTAATAATTTGCACTAAAATGGATCGAATTTTTACTTTCTAACCCGTTTTAAATACTTATAAATATTACCAGTATCGCAATCATTCCTTTGCAGTGTCACTGTCTAATTTACCAAGTATATTTTACTACTGCCTACAACTGCATTTATATATACAGAACACTCTTAGCTCTCTCTCTCTCTCTATCGCGCTCTCTCTCTTTGGGATAGTCTTCCAAAAACACTAGCCGATAGATTACAAAGATTGCAAAATCGTGCCGCTAGAATAATCACAAAAAGCCGCTATGAAAGAAGATCTAATGACATTTTAGCCGAGTTGGGTTGGAAAAATTTACAAAAACCTAGAAAAACTCATAAAGCAACTATGATGTACAAAATATTGAACAATCTTGCTCCTCAGCACTTGAAAGAGCTCTTTTCACTACAAGATAACTCGTACCATCTTAGAGAAAGGGAAAAATCCCTAAAACTCCCGAAGCCTAGAACTTCTTACTTGACGAGAGCTCTCTCGTACGATGGGGCAAAAGTATGGAATACACTGCCACAGGATGTCAGATTATCCAATAATATAAGAAAATTAAAAACAAATCTATCGTCAATTTCGATCACTGACCTTTTAGCTAATATTTTATATATATTTTACTTGCATAAAACATATCATATTTGTACATTTTTAAATTACTTAATTTTCGGATTTCATGAAAACCAATGTAACATTGATTCGAAATTTCTCTCTCTCTCTCTCTCTCTCATGGCCTGTGTTCACCGTTAGTTTATTATCATTATGGTCGTAGTAATGAAAGAAGAGGGGAGAAGGAAGCGAGTCAAAAGTTTTTCTATAACTCTTTTTTCTGTTTTTTTTTTTTTTTTTTTTTTTTTTTTTTTTTTTTTTTTACAGTGTTGTCTCCCTAAGCCTGAGGTACGTGTCCGCGATATGTGAAACGGGAACAATATTGCATAAGCACGTTATAGCGTGTTTCATTAGAGATTTCCGATTTAGCGGAATAAGCCCATTATATTCCGGGACATATTCCGCCACAGGAAGCCCATTTATTACAATACCACTTCGCTAAAAAAAATGCATTTTCCCTCCCTTCTTCTTTTGGCAAATTTTTCGTGGCATTTATATGTACAAAGGAAATAACTATGAAAATAGAAAAAAGGCATTTGACCTTCATCATACTGTCTCTATTGAATTAGAATGAAAATTCAAAGACAAAAAAGGTCCAGTTAATAACAAACGATATAAGTTTATTATAAGAAAAAGCCTTATTAACGAAAGTGTTTTCTCTTTATTTGTTTCGATACAAAAACATATATTCACTAAAGAATTGAATGCATATTTATAATTCGCTTGCGTCTGTTGGTTAGCATCCCACAGGTTGCTACAACTAGTGGTTGAAATGGCCGTTGGTGTCTGAAGATCGCTGAGGTAGAAACATATATTTTAAGTTTTCCAATAGTGTGCTCTATGCGAACACGCATTGACCTCAAAGCACGATTAGCATTCCGCTGTCTTCTATTGTGTGCAATGCGCCGTGGAGTGATGAGGGGAATTCGACTGGCATAACCACCATCTGCAAGGAGTCTTGCCCTTTGAGGGAGATTACGTGCCATTCCATGGCCGATTCGTGGCAGTCTCAGCGTCGTTCATATGACCTGGAAAACTAAAAAAAATATCCTTAATTTTAGAGATATAAAAACTGAAACAATTAATAGCTTATTCTTTATGTGATAACCTTCGCCTCTGTCGTGCGTTTTCTGTACTGCTACTTGTTTGACAATGAAAAGTATTTAGTTAATTCTGAAACACAAAACCGCTCGTTTCTTCATGCTCTTATTGAATGTTTTTAGTGAAGAAATCATTAGCGTTTATACCTACCCTGCAACTAGTAGAACAATTAATCCATCAGCATCAATAACCATTTGTGTGCTCATGAAGTGGTAACGTTTATCGCCTCTGTAGAACTGTGCTTGTCTTGCCCCAGATGGCCTTCTTATTTCATGTGGGGTAGCATCTATCATTCCTACCGCGTTAGGGAAATGTTCAACAGTGTTCAGAAATGTGCTCCATTTCCTTAGTGAATGCCATGTGATAAATGATCGGTAACGTACGAACAGAATTGGAACGATGTGATTAATTTCTTCAGCAACTGTACTTTTACTTATCCCGAACATTAACGAGAGAATATAAAGTTTTTCATATTGTCGTAGCCATATTAATACTAGAAGACAACTGTTGACATCCAGTTTGCATGCTCTTCTTCTGTTTGTTCTCGGTATTCTGGGAGTGTGTCTCGGATTTGTTATGTCTCCTGCTATTCGGTTCACTATCAGTTCAAACGACTCGGGTGTTTCTCCAGTAGCATACCAGAATAGTTGAGGATGATATCTCAGTAAATAAAATATATGTATAGCTTGTTGTCTACCACGAGGCTGCAGCCCGAAAAGCCTTTGTACGATATTACCATTTCCAGTTAAATTTGCAATACTACAGAATATGACAAGAGCAAGAAAAAGCGTTGCACACAATTGCGTTGGAAATGGAATGATTGGAGGAGGATTCCCTTGTAGGACTTTGAGCAATATGACAACCGCAAATAAAGCTGTAACAATAAAAGAAGGGAAAGGTGGAATGTTCATGACGATAGTATATGAATGCTTGTGTGGATAATCTAGTCGAAATGAAATCTATTTTTAGATTTGCTGCACGTGCATAATATGATAATCTGACTTGCATTCTTTTCGTGTTACTCTTAGTTACACTACTCATTTCATATCAGCGTTGTGTTGTACAATTCGTTGTCGTTATTCTTTTTGTACCGTTATCATGTCTGCTACACGTAAAACGAGAAAAGGATTTACCAGTGTTGAGGACACAATTTTGTTACAAGCTGTTAACGTGTGTGGAAGAGAGTGGAAAAGTGTTCTTGCCTTTATGAGAAGACACGTTGAAGTTCTCGGTGCAGAAGCTGGCGCACAGTATCTTGATAAACAAAAGCTAGATAAACAATTAGAGGAAAGACTAAGAAAAAGAGCAGCGAAACTGCTTAACGGAAAAACTGATAACAGGTATTATTTAGTAGTCCCGCTATTTATAAGTCTATATTTAAACAAAGGACTGATAATTACGTGGTGTATAATAATAATCATGTCAGCTCTAATTTCTTACTCAGGCGTGCTCCACTTGCCAGTCCAAAACCATCAACATCCGTAGATAACGAGTACTCAAGCTCAGAATCGAGTAGTGAAGACGAGCACGAAGTAAAGGAGGTTGCAAAAGCGTTAAATTATGCTGACAATAAATACATTATAGATGCGGAAGAGAACATATCTTTAACCCAAGCTCAACAACAAACAAAGAGAACACGGGATGACGAGAGGAAAGAAGACAGGTAATGACTCAGATATTTTATTACTCTGTGTGAAGAGTATACGCACTAAAAGTGTGCAACATAAATACCACTAAATAGTGCTATTTTACGCTTATTCTATTGTTCTTTTTTCTAATATAATTAGTGCTATTTGCTACTAAGTAGTAGAATGCAAACACTAAATGTGTGCAACAATTGTCATAATTGAATAGTGATTCGCACTAATTAAACAAAAGAAAACAATAGAGTTATGTCTTTTTTTAATATGTCTTTTTCTTGTCATAGCAAAAAGGAAGCAAAACCAAAGAAACAGAAGATAGAGTCAAGAGGGAGCAAAATCGACAAACTCTTAGATTCACTTCCAGCAGTTTTGGAATCCGCCAAGCAAGCGGCGAAGGAGCACCAAAATGCACTCAAAAGCTGGAAGATTAAAGATTAAAGAAGAAGGCTTCCAATTGAGTTCTGAAGACGATTCATAGCTGCTAGGTTTACTGTTTTACTGCAAAAACGTAATTTATACAGTCACATTTTCATTTAGTGCTTTTCGATGAAACATCTTTTTTTGTGAACACATAATTTCTAACATTAAGATTTAAAAAAAGATAGATTATGCAAATCAATGAGCAAAATGTTGCAAAAGATGAAAATCAATGAAGCATTACGTTTAGGTTTTTCAAGCTGTAAAAACATGTGCGATTACAGAGGTTATAGATGACAAATAGTGGAAATTGGGGTTATTTTGTTAACGTTCAACACAAAATATAGCTTTGTTACTATATCACAGGCTACTGTAGGAACTTTAGTTTTGTTTAAGACGTCACAATAAACATGTTGATAAAATTGCAATTGCTGTTGTCTTTTTACTACTAAACAAAGACTTGCTAATTTAAACTTTTTCTCCTTTGACAATTAGTTAATAGCTGGTAACGAAAATTTTGAAGTTTTTGTCTTGTTTAATCATAGCATGCGGTCTATCAGATACTTGTAACCTCGGGCTTCCTGTGGCGGAATAGTACCCCGGAATATAATGCCCTTATTCCACTAAATCGGAAATCTCTATTACGGAAAATTTTAAGAAAGCCGGCCTACATCGCCTTGAACTTGTTATAAGAGGAAAAATTTTCCTTTTCAGATGAGTTTTTTTATTGTTGTATCAACAGACACAAATCATACAGTCTTGTAGCCACCGAGCACTACACTAAGTACTGCGGTTCTTGTGTCTGCGGAAAAAACTCCATTGAAAGCGTTCTGAAAGGTAAGCTTAAAGAATATATTATTTTTATTATTGTTTTTATTAACGACCTTTTAGTTTCATATTAAGAATAAATTGATAAGCACTCTTTCTACCGTGTTTTTGTCTCGTCTGCAGTTAACGTTATGTATTTGTTCGATAAGATCAGATCAGTGAATATCTCTTCTTTAATATTTAGACGTATACTTCCATATTATCAAAAACATCCAGTTACAAAATATGTTTTGGAATAAACATAAGAAAAATGATGAAATGGTTAACCTCGAAAGTAACAAAAGTGAATTCCAATATCAAATTTATTTGATATTTTTATAAGTTTTCGGATTTATTATAAAAAGAAATCGATTAAAGCCATAATTTCGCTTTTGAGATTCAATTGTTTTCTCAGTAAAAATCTTCACGGAATTACTCAAAAAGTTACTCAATGAACAATTTAATATTTATTAAATTATAGGTAACGTGATTTAACGTGTATGCCTGAATAATACAAATCGGATTTGTATTATTCAGGCATACACGTTATTATCGGCACAGGGAGTCGGGGGCCCAAGAGAAATGTGTCACTATCAGTCTCTAGGTGTTTTTTATTTCAGCTTGTAGTTGACCTTTATCTTTTGGTTTTTCAAAGTTTTTTTCTACCGCAAATTGTGACTTGTTGATTCGAATATTTTAGATATCTATTCAGCTGTACAATCTCTTGTAAATTTTCCGACTTCATGTTATTAAAAGCTCGCATTTCTTCAGTTTTTAAGAAAGTAAGTTCAAATTTTCGAGGAATGCTTTTTTAGTATGCTCTTTTACTTCAGCATTCATTCAATTTTGTTCATTTTGAGATATTTTCACCTTTTTTGGGATTCTCCAAATCAGGTGACCATGCATGTCAGGTCGTGTGATAAATAAATTGGGCCTTATTAGCCGGATCAAGAGGTTCATTTGACAATGGCGGTGCACGGATCTATGATTGAAAATTGTTTATGACATTCGTCCAGCCGTGTCTTTTCTTTATTTGTTTTCCGTAGCGTTTTCATTATAGTTTAGCCTTAGGCTTAGGGTTACTTTAACAATACTAGTACCACCTTCTACCGTCTTAAATAAGTTATTATACAAACTGTTCTATTCAACCCATGACCTCCTTGTTGAGATAACTGATAATAATGTCTTATGAGTTTTACATATTATTCTTTTTAGGGATACTAAACAAAAATGAGAGCTGTTTTGTTATCTGCCCTGATCTTCACCTTGTTGGTAACTGTCCACTTTGAAGAAGCTGAGGCTATAGTCCCGTTTTTTCGTGCCTTCGTTGCCGTGGGTATCGCGCTGGTAAAGAAGTCCTATTATGCACGTTGTAATACTCGTTATGTGCCACCAAGTCTGAACTGCCCACCAGTAGTGTTTGGTGTTGGCACATCCAGGAATATGGCCCAGAATGCTGCTAGGGCCTATGCTAATTTGCGTGGTGATGACGGGTGTGGACGCTATGTGGGCCATTGCGAAATTCGCAAGTTCATCAAATGAGCACAAAACGATCGCATCGCAACAAACCTAAATATAATGCTGATGAAAACCGACCGACTTAACATTTAAGAGACGATGTGTGTAAATATCAAACAAAATCGAAATATCGTGGCCAGGCTCTAAACAGATGGAACCATTAACTTTTGCCCAAAAGAAACCTTATTATATTACTAGACTAACAGCATAAAAAACTGAGAAAAATATTTATTTTATTTGTGAGAAAATGACATTTTAAGTTCATGCACCGAAACTGCCGATTTTCCGACCAAAATATACGTCAAGTTTAACGAACGATTTCAGTACTAAAACTGCTTTTAATGAACTGAAAACTACCACAGCTGTATTTTACATTATCTAAGGATTGTGTGACTTGATTTACAGGAAATTATTCTGAAATCTTGTCACCCAAAGAATCGTTGATTTTCAACACGGTAGTTTGACTGATTTAAAATATCCCTAAAAACAAACTAATTTTCACTATGCGATAAAGCTCTAAATTCAACAAGCTTTAGGTATTCTGTTCTTTAAAAGACAGGCTTTCAAATGATGTAAATACTTCTCTTGGCTAATAAATATTTGTGATGCTACAGCTCAGCGAAATCGCAGCATTTTGACCTTTCAAGGTCAACAAGCCGTACTATCGAATTGTATTGAAATTATGTATTTAAATATTTTTTTCTCTAGATTCACTTCATCAAGACAAAATTACAACTGAACATAATTCCTCACCTCGTAGAAGTAATAATGACGTTTTAAAATCCTAGCATTTCCTCCTTGTAGTGCCAAATAAGCAAGTTTTTGTTATTAGTGTTATTCCCATTTACTCTACTTGTGTCAAACGTCCGCTGTCGGCTCAGCAGAATTTCGAACTTCTTTCCACACTAAATTCTTGAAATCTCTCCCATTGCTTTCTTGGATACTTCTTTGTTCAATTCATCATGCATGATGTTCGAATAAGCAGGTTTGGTAGAGAAATGCTACTCTTTTGTTTGGTATTTTGTACAGTGTTTGTGTTTGTTAGTGCAGAGCGACATATGCAAAACACTACTCTGTGGGGTAGGGACGATTCATCATGTTTGCTTGATTGGGTTTTGGAGCGGGACGTTGGATAATTTATTGATGTGAAAAAATCGAGATGCAATTTATGGAGCTTAGTGTGAATGTATTGAAAAACTAGGAAAAAAAAGAAAAAAAAAGAAAAAAAAAACGTGCAAGGAAATTTTAATTCATTGAGTTAACCCTGTAAAAAGATGTTGTACAAGAGCTGTGTCCAAAAGAAAAAACAAATACAGACCCTCATAAAAAATCTAATGATTCATTCTTTTGCTGTGCACAATATTAATTTGATTATATTTTAAAGGACGTTTTTGGAAGTCTTTAGGCTGGTAAATCCAAATGGAATATACAGAGGACGCGGAGAACGAGTTGCTGCGGGGGCCTTAGCTATTGTAAATGAAGTTGTATGTATATCTAGAATATTGAAAGTCAATATTCATAAAGTTTATCAATTTATATATACCATTTAATTCATATGAAGATAATATTGGTGAGAAAACACAGGAAGCCCTGCTACCTGGGCATTGAGCGTGTTCCCTCTATTCCTCCATTCGAAATCCAGTTATATGCAGCACATAGCTCAATGTTCTTACTAGTGACGTTAGCGTCTGCCAACACAAACATTGCTGCATTTATTAAACCGTCTAGTAATTCCACGGACCAGAATGAATGACAAATGAGAAATCCTTTAATGAGCAAAGGAGCTAGTATATAAATGCATTCAATGGATGAGTGAATGAAAACATGGAACAAAATAATTGATTCACCAATGAGTGAGCGAGAAATTGAACAAGTGAGAGTAAAAAACGAATGAGCACACCAGTGATTGTGAATAAATAAAGCTTAAGGAATCAATAATAAATATTCATATATTCTTTTTTTTTCACTCATGTAGAAACAGATTTTTTGATAGTTTAGTGAGTAATTGAGTGTTCAAGGGGTAGTGAAACGATCGACGATCCCTTCAATTTTTTTATTAATGTCGATCTTATTATTCATACTAGGAAACTACTGAAGACGTTTCAGATATGCCGTGCGAGAGCACCTACATATGATCTAATCGTTGATCAGATGCTAATATCAGGGGCCGTGTTGCAGCCCAAAGGGTGCGGGGTGGGGAAGGGGGATATGGGGGACTTCAACCGCTAAAGGCAATTGTGTACTAGGGGCCGGGTCCAGGGGCATCTCTCCTGAAATGCGTTTCTAGGAGTATTTTAGCACAAACATACCTGTTCTCTTGTCATTGTGTCTTTGCATGTTTTTGAACGGTTTTAATTTTTTTTTGAAGTTCTTAAGCACTTTTATAAAATAATAAGAAAATTTTCTGACTTTTTTGTTCTAACCTTGTTGAAATAAATCTAGAGAAATGAACTGGATAAGCTACAAATCTATTAAACTCGAAGCATATCAGGCATGCGAAAGAAAACCGCAAAGAAACGTGGCGCTTTGTGGATTACACACTGGACATACATTTGGTGGGCCCCAATAGGAATAAATGATAGACATAGCACTGTATCTTGTGATATCACTTTATTTGAATGGCATACTCGCAAAAGTCGTAAAAAAATCAATAAAAAAATCGATCGTGAAAAAGGTACAATAATATGGACTAAAAGGCTAAGGCCCCCGCAGCAACTCGTTCTCCGCGTCCTCTGTATATTCCATTTGGATTTACCAGCCTAAAGACTTCCAAAAACGTCCTTTAAAATATAATCAAATTAATATTGTGCACAGCAAAAGAATGAATCATTAGATTTTTTATGAGGGTCTGTATTTGTTTTTTCTTTTGGACACAGCTCTTGTACAACATCTTTTTACAGGATTAACTCAATGAATTAAAATTTCCTTGTACGTTTTTTTTTCTTTTTTTTTTTTTTTTTTTTTTTTCTTCTAGTTTTTCAGTACATTCACACTAAGCTCCATAAATTGCATCTCGATTTTTTCACATCAATAAATTATCCAACGTCCCTCTCCAAAACCCAATCAAGCAAACATGATGAATCGTCCCTACCCCACAGAGTAGTGTTTTGCATATGTCGCTCTGCACTAACAAACACAAACACTGTACAAAATACCGAACAAAAGAGTAGCATTTCTCTACCGAACCTGCTTATTCGAACATCATGCATGATGAATTGAACAAAGAAGTTTCCAAGAAAGCAACGGGAGAAGAATTTGGTGTGGAAAGAAGTTCGAAATTCTGCTCTGCCAACGGCGGACTTTTGACACATGTAGAGTAAATGGGAATAACACTAATAACAAAAACTTGCTTATTTGGCACTACAAGGAGGAAATGCTAGGATTTTAAAACGTCATTATTACTTCTACGAGGTGAGGAATTATATTCAGTTGTAATTTTGTCTTGATGAAGTGAATCTAGGGAAAAAATATTTAAATACATAATTTCAATACAATTCGATGGTACGGCTTGTTGACCTTGAAAGGTCAAAATGCTGCGATTTCGCTGAGCTGTAGCATCACAAATATTTATTAGCCAAGAGAAGTATTTACATCATTTGAAAGCCTGTCTTTTAAAGAACAGAATACCTAAAGCTTGTTGAATTTAGAGCTTTATCGCATAGTGAAAATTAGTTTGTTTTTAGGGATATTTTAAATCAGTCAAACTACCGTGTTGAAAATCAACGATTCTTTGGGTGACAAGATTTCAGAATAATTTCCTGTAAATCAAGTCACACAATCCTTAGATAATGTAAAATACAGCTGTGGTAGTTTTCAGTTCATTAAAAGCAGTATTAGTACTGAAATCGTTCGTTAAACTTGACGTATATTTTGGTCGGAAAATCGGCAGTTTCGGTGCATGAACTTAAAATGTCATTTTCTCACAAATAAAATAAATATTTTTCTTAGTTTTTTATGCTGTTAGTCTAGTAATATAATAAGGTTTCTTTTGGACATTAAATGTCTTTCTTATGTTTGGCCACCATGTACTCGATATTTATACGGATCCTCTCTTAATATCCATAGAAAATCAATAAAACAAAGTATATGTAAAGCTAAAACTGCAAGTAATTAAACCTGACTTCCAATGTAAAATTTCAGTTGGATTAAACGCACTGATAAATATATTTGATTTCCGTTTCAATTTTTCGATTTATTTATTTATTTAGTCATTCCTTCCTTCCTTCATTCGTTAATTTTTTTATTTATTTACTTATTCATCTATTATATTTTAAGCGCATTTGATCATATTAATGTTTAGTTTGCGCTATATCAAGATCAATTATTACTTATTTACTCGTTTGTTTCTTTATCTTTTATTTTATTGCATTAAATTAGTCAACAACATAAATATTTACATTACCTCATCTACTCATTCCCAGTCCCACAACTGCTCTTGTGAGCAGTTACAGATACGAGTAAAATGTAAACTTACCCTCGATCAAAAGTGACAACATTCAGCATTTCGCTGGACGTTATTCCTCCATTCAGCTCCATAGTGTACAATGATTTAAGAACGAAACGTGATTGGTCAGAATGCAACTGGACCCAAATGTAATAAAAATCCCAAATGTAATAAATAAACTTTGGACCCAAATTTAATAAAATCCCAAATGAAAATGAAATATTTTTCTCTTCTGATCAGAGTGGGAAACCGCTGATCAGACGACATAGTAAAATCGAGATGCTGTTCGCTATATATTCTAGCTACCACAGGAACTCCATGTCAAATGTGTATGAGTGTAGAGTTGATACAGTAATTGTTCTTTGGGGACTTTACGGACTGCTACATGCAGTTTACAAACATGAGTATATAGAACAATTGTTAGTGGTTATGCCCCCGATGTTAGTAAGTACAGACACTGAGGATGGTCGTACCTCCGTCCTCAGTGCACTGGTTCTTTAACGTCCACAACTGGATTAGAGTATAGAGTAGACAGGACCTCCGATTTTACGTCGTTATCCGAGAGGCCGGGAAGATCTTACCATTTGCAGGTAGAGAAGCAAAGCCTCAACTTCTCTTCAATTATTTTAAGACTCTGAGTGTTTGTCCGGCCAGGGAACGAACCGTGACCTCCCGCACAGTAATCCGACCAACTGAGCTAACCGGTCAGCGGTATAAACAAATTATGACCTCACTTTTTTTTCTTTCCATTTTTTTTGTTTATTTGCAGCTGAGAAGACTAATGTTTTTTCACAATACAATTCTGAGTCAATCAATTTCAACATAAAATTAAATGGCACCAACTTAAAAGTGTCTGGAAACCTCTAAGAGACCCTAAAATGTACTATTTTGACTCCTAAAAGGTACGACTAACATCCCCACCCCCCCTCCCCCCAGGGTTATTTTTTTCGAGACTGGATTTGGAATAGAGCAAACGCTGAAAAACCATGAAATAAAAACAAACTAAATATTTTCAAATATCAGCAGCTATTTATTAACTGTTTGTCATTAGCTCTCAACCAGAACACAATACCCAGAGATAAGAAATAGAAATGTTCTGGTTGAATGATAGTGACAAATTTGTTAGTATTATTTTTATTTCATGGTTTTCCCGCGTTTGTTTCACTGATATGGGTTGCTGTCCAATAAGCGCGTTGTAGCTTGTTTCACACAAATGACACTTGCAAGAAAGCGAGATGACACTTCGAATTGATTGGGTAGACGGGAATATTATTGTCGAATTAGCACGTTTTAGCTGACTAAGCGGGGTTGTTTACATGCAGTTGGACTGAAATTCAGTCAGGCTTCTTGAATAAATGCATGCAATATTTAGATAGCAATTACATGAGGAACTTTTCATCCTGTGCTGCGTCTCAAACTGGTCTGAAAATCGTCATATAATCATTTAGTATTTCATTGCCATTCGCTACAAGTTACAAACTGCTGAAACAGGTACTGTCTGGAGCCCTTCTGAAACACGTGATACAACTCATTCCATTGGTTAAAACAAGGAACTAAAAGTTGGAGATTTTCCAATGCCAAAAGTATTTATGCACTCGTTTTAGCTTGAAAGATCAGTTCAAGACTGACACCGTTTTACTGGTTTTACTTCCTTTTCAAAGGAGTTTTTAAAGTGATCGTTAACCGTTAAACACTAGACGGCCAAACAAACTTGCAGCCACTCTAGCGTGCATGCACACTTTTACTTTACTGGTTGTTGATCATCTGCCACCTCCAAGAGATCTCTTGATAAAAAGGTAAAAACATTCAGCCGACATTTTCATTATTTTCGTAACTATTGTTTTTCCTGAAGATGTTTTGTTTGTTTTATAAGATACGAGGAATATCACTGGACGCATGTTCATGCTCATATTGTATGTAATATATATACAACATGAGCGGCCGATCTGTATGGAATATACAATATCGAGCCGAAGGCGAATGCTGCTATTCTAGATTAATATTTTTGAAATCAGATTTGATTTGGCCGAGATATTTCAAGCTAAATCTTATGCGAATAAGGACGATTTCTGTATCATATATACAGATGCCTTCACGGTAGTGATTTTCTATTGTTCTGGGTTCATTAATTATTCGTGAATTTTATGAATATTACAGACCCCATTACAGAAAGGTAGGTATTCAACCAGTGACCGCTCCTTTGTGAGATAATTGACCTTTTTGTAACTTGTCTTATAAGCAATTATTAAATTTGGCGATTATTAAAAGCGGCTTTGGGGTTTACCCCATAGCCTTTAGAACTCCATGATTTGTGTCATTAACCTTACCCGGCCAGTAAAACAAGCTCGAGCAATACAGCACTTTATTCGAATTCATGCTATGACAAAACTGTTCCAGCGTTATGCTACTGATACACTATTAAAATATAAAAGTTATTCCATATTATTCTTTTTTAGCAATACCAAACAAACATGGAGCTGTTTTGTTATCTGCCCTGATCTTCATTGTGTTGTTTGCTGTCCACTTTAAAGAAGCCGAGGCTGTAGCTCCGTTTTTTCGTGTTTTCGTTGCTCTGGGTTACAAGCTGGTAAAGAGGTCCTACTATGCTCGCTGTAATGTTCGTGCACCACCGCCTCTGAAGTGCCCATCAGTAGTGTTTGGTGTTGGCTTATCCAGGAATATGGCCCAGAATGCTGCTAGGATCAATGCTAATTTGCGTGGTAATAACGGGTGTGGACGATATTTGGGCCATTGCAGAATTCTCAGGTTCATCAAATGAGCACAATACGATCGCATCCAACCGATCGATAACCTGAATGAAAACCGATAATAGCTATCTAAAATCAATAGAACAAAGTATATGTAAAGCTGGAGTAAGTAAATCGATTAATCGATTACAAGCAATTAAATCGGACTTTCACTGTAAAATTTCAGTAGGATTAAAACGGCACTGATTTACGTTTGTTGTCATTTATTAGCTCATTTAACGTTTTATTTACTTGTTACTTAGCTGTATCTATTTATCTGTTCATTGATTCATTGATTCATTTTAATTTATTTATTCATTTATTAATTCATTTATCTATTATCAGGAGGGAGGGGATGACTCTTATAAAGCATTTTCTAAGCTTTCATTTGGTATATATTTTATCTAATGACATAGTCTCGTACTTCTCATCAATCTTTTTATTTGCGCTTAGTTCATTTTCAGCTCATTTACTTCACTGTATTTCTTTATCGACATTTCCACCCCACGATAATTATAGTGTAAATATTCTAGTTGTTGACTAAATTGCAATAAGATAAAAGATCAGAAACAAACGGAAGAAACAAATAATTATTGATATTTATACAGTGCAAATTACATAAAATTGTTATTTTTTGTACACTCATTGGAAGTTGTACTAAGGGACCGATCGTTTAGCGTCGCAGGGAGGGGCGGTGTTTTAAAAAAAAACTCTCCAGAGAGGGGGATATATTTTCCTAACATCGACGACGAGGGTTCGTTTTGCTTTTAACCGAAAAAAAAAAAAAAAAACATGCACTAAACAATTTAAAAAAAAAAAAAAAAACATTTTAATGGCACGAATTTTTTAACTCAAAAAAAAAAAAAAAAAAAAAAAAAAAAAAGGCTGATACATGACAACTGTGATGTTTTCTATATAAACAGTTGTAAATATAACGATAAGTTGTACACCGAAGAGTGATTCGAGAAAACTGACGTTTCGGACTAACTCCGACGAAGGACTAACGTCCGAAACGTCAGTTTTCTCGAATCACTCTACGGTGTACAACAATTACAACAATGTATTGTTTTCTATATAGTTCTTCTATTGAAATATTTGAATATATTTCGATTTCAACATTTTTTGACATGATTGAAATTATTTTTGTAACCAGTTATTCAGATCCACTTTTGTTTGCCGACCAGTGACGTCTGAATCTCATTCTGGCATGTTTTATTTTAGATTATGTGTTTTATTTTTAGAAAACAATCCGTATATATAGCCCTGTTAAGCGTGATGATGTTTTACCCCCGTCTCTATACCATAATAGTTTTTATAATCTTTTCATATTCAAATTTTATATTCCGCAATGTGAAAAGGATTCTGGTCGAGAGACGGGGGTAAAACGTCATCACGCTTCAGGCTTATTCTATCACCAAGGGAAAATGAGATCATTTTCTTTTGCCATCGCTAAGGGTCTTACGCGATTGAGGTCACAACTAAAATATTTGCAGTGGAATTTGCAACATTCATTCCAATAATCCTCAACCAAACATTCAAATTGTAGTATTCTGAGACCCTTTCATTAAACGGGAAATCCGCGGGAAATTACGAATTGATCACGTGATGCGTACTAACACCGCAAGCCAATAATCTCGCGTGCTCAACAAACATTCCGAACTAACCATACCCAAAGCAACCAAGGTCGTGAAGTCCAAAAATAATTGAAAATATGTTCAAATTACCAGAAAGTTTTATGTCAAGACGTTTTGCAGGTAAGGTAATAGTTTACTCAGACGAATGAAGTTTGTTTTGTTAAATGTAGTCCTTAGAGTGGCATGTTTAGCTTGTTCTGTTTCGTTTCTTTTGACTGGTCAAAAATTTCTGAATGACTATAAAATCTCAACACTCGTTGAAATATGCAGTTATAAACTTATAAATTCCCTTCAGTTTGCCTCAAAGGTGTTGTGTCCGACTCTAGGGGTGTTTCTCGCTGTTACTATTCACAAGCGGTTGAATAAATCATTGATTGATTGTGCTCGCCCAAAATGCGTGATTGAAAATCGATCGAGCAATCAAGTCAAGTGTCAGAACTGTTTGTAAGATTCTAGAATGTTATGAATTAAACACTCTGAATCTCTATAAATCTCGTAAAGATTTCTATGTTGTTTTAGTTTTAAATATCGGTAATAATTGATCAGTGATTGACCGTGTCTGACTGAAGCTGATAATCAATTTAGTACTAGGTATTGTTTTTTAATTGAGAGCTTCGAGAGTTTATTTGAATGTACCATCGCTTTTATTAATGAAATTATAATTTTCGCAGTTTAACACGAGTCAATTAATCTATTAATATACATTTATGTAAACATGATGGAAATTTTTTTCAATACTTTACTAGAATAAAAAATATTAAATATTTTGTCAATTAACTTTTACAGCAAACAAAAATACCATTCTAAATTTAATTTATATACCACGGGGATTTCATGCTTTGTAAAAAAACAATTCAAGATAAGCTTATGAAGAATGAATGAAAAGCCATAATGTTGATTTTATTATGTGTGAATTTTTTTTTGTGATAATTATAATTCAATTGTGATAATTTTTCTTTGTATTGTTTTCCACAGTGTTGTGTATTTTATTTATATATTTCCTGTCTATCAGTGAGATGCCTTCAGCTTCTTCACAAGGTAAACTGATAATTTGCTGAACACCATACATAGAATAATGTCATTTAAAAACTGAACAATGTTTATAGGTTGAGTACCAATTGATTTTTACATTTTGAAGATGGTGTTCGCAGTGTAAAAACATTTGGATCTTTGTAAAAAACAGTGATGGATCCAGGATTTTTCAAAACATGGTTAAGAATTTTTACTTCTTTACTTTAACAATATGAGTGCTGGTCATTTGAATTCAATATGTTAAAAAAAAACAGTAAAAAATGGGTGCAACCGACACTGCCTCACTACCCCTTGATGTGACAATGAAAAATGCATGTTGATGTGTTCATTCAAGTGTTGTGGATGAATGTTTGATTGTATTGACTTGGGCCCCTGGTGTTAACTGTTTTTTTTTTTCTTCCTTTCAGATATCAACTCTAATTTACCCATATGCAACAAAAGTCGAAACTCATTTGTCCTTAATTCCTCGTCATCAATTATACAGAACTTTAGCAGTCCAAATTATCCTAAAGACTACCCTCATTATAGTAATTGTTTGTGGGTCATAATAGCCCCTGTTGGACATCTTATCAAACTAACATTTAGCACATTCTCTATATATGCTGCAAGTGACTCCAGTGTGCTACAGTGCCGTTATGCATATTTACAAGTTATTGAAGAAGATGAACAAGGCAATATTTTAGAAGTGGGCAGATTTTGTGGAAGTCATATACCTCAAACGATATATTCCACGGGTGGGAAATTGAAGGTTGTGTTTAAGAATACCTTATTGTCATCAGCTCAGGGATTTGTTGCCAAGTACACTGCAGTTCGCAAAGGTGAGCTACTAATATCTCATAATATCTCAAATTTTCAATAGTAATAAAGGAAATGTATTTATGATAATTTGTTCAAATCTTGACTGAGGTGATAGTCAAACAATATTTTTTTAGTCAAAGAAATTCACTTGTTATTCTTATCTTAGGGGCTGGTCATTAGTTATCGGGAAGGAGGGGGTTGGAACTGGTGCAAAAAGGGAGTGGGTCACAAAGTTTTATGGAAAGACACATGAGAATTTTCATAATCTATTTAAAATTGTCCTTAAAAAATGGTACTGTAGGTCTAGAAAAATTATGCATAAGCTTTTTCAATTTGCTCGAGACCCTCCTCTCTGATAATTTTTATGACCGTTCCCTTTTATCTGATATATTTTTAAATTTATATTATATGTGTTATTGTTGTCATTTATTTTTTTATTATTTTAAGATTGAAACTGTTCTAATTTTGAAATGATTTTACATATGACAGTCATTCTGATGAAATGTTATTCCCAATTTCAGGGCTAGCCTGTTCAATACAAAATTCTCTGGATGAAAATAGTAACATCTTATTACAAGCAATGACAACAGGCGTCATCAAACCTCCACAATCCCTGGTATCTTCTGGACCCATAGACTGTACTTGGAAAATAGCTCTTCCAAAAGATAATGCAGTGAACATCACACTAAATTCTTTTATACCAAAACAGCAATCATCTTGCAGTGATTCAGCGTTAGAGGTTTACAATGGTCAATATGGGGAAGGTCATGGTGCAAGGCTTGGGTTATTCTGTGACAAGACAGGCTCTCGTACAATCTATTCCAGTGGAAGATACCTGTCATTGCGATGGAGAGCAGCAAGTGCAAAGGCTGCTGCCAACTTTGAAGTAACATTCAAAGCTGTTGAACAAAGTAAGTGATTGTTAGATAACAGTATTAATCTCCAGTTTTGTTTCCTCTCTAGGATTATAAACAATTGGTTATTGTAGGCTGTTTTTGTTTATGAAGTATTTTTACTTAGCCCTTTGTGGGCTTATTTCATACAGACATTTTACATATTTCATCTTCACAACTGTGTTGCTATTTAACTTAATATGAAATGAAAAAATATTATTGTTTTCCTATAACAATGCTGCAGAAAAATGTCTCAATGGATGTACTTGCTTTCCCCATCTTGAATTATTTTTTTATCTTTGCAATTCCTGCTTTATTACCTAAGGTGTTGGCATATCACAGAAAAAAATTGTGATTCCCAAAATGGGTTTATTTTGGATTATTGTTGGGAAAGTACAACAAAAACCAAAATACACCCATTCTGGGAATCACATTTTTTCCCCCTGTGATATATATTCAATGCTTTCTAACAATCATTGTACCATTATGATATTTTTTAATGGTTGTTACAGAAAAGCAAGGTTCCTGTGATGCAGCAAGTAAAGAAATCATCCTCAGTGGACTTGCTGGGAGTATTTATTCACCAGGTTACCCTATAGAGTACCCTAACAGCTTTGAATGTAATTGGAAAATCACTGTTCCACCTGGACAATATGTCAAACTCCACTTTGAAACTTTCCAGTTGGAGCAAGGATCAAGTTGTTCTGATAATGTTGTAATAAAGGAAAACAAAGAATCCTTGGCAAAGTTTTGTGGGTCTGCACTGCCTGCTGCTCTTGTTTCTCCATCCAGGCATTTGCATGTTACATTTAGTAGCAATCTTGCACGAAGTGGCAAAGGATTTCTGGCCGTATTTGAGGCAACAACTCAGGGTTAGTTTTGTTTTATTCTGTTGATTATTGGATTGCTTGTATTGGTTATCTGTACAGTTGTCCTTGTGATTACCTTGAGCTTGCTGTGCTTGTGAGTTTATCTGTTGATGGATTGTCTGTTTGTATTTTATTTATTTTTGGTTTGAACGGTATATTTTGTTTGGTGTGTTTTAAAATGTGTTGATGGTGTGCTTGCTGGTGTGAATGTGTTTGCTTGGTATTTGTTTCTGTTTGTTTGCTGTATTAGTTCGCCCTCTGCGAGACTGAGGCTTACACTGATTTTTACTACAAATGTTGAACATATTACACATCAAAAGTGCTCTAGAGGAACTGCATGTCATAATTATCATTTGGTGTTTTTCTCAAAAGTATAGCTTTTTATTTTCCATAATATTCCTTTAGCAATGAAAAATTATTGCATGTATGTCATATAATATCACTACCGTACTACATTAAACGTTAACACTCAAATATGTGATTCTTAACAGGCCCGAAGATCAGCACCACCCCAGGCCCAGAGCCAGGCGTTTGCTCTCCTTTAAATACATACGATATGAACAACAACTTGAAACTCTCGGGCTCATCAGGTTTCGTTATGAGTCCTATGTATCCAAATCAATACCCAAATAGAATTAGTTGTACCTGGGTTATCAGCGTCTCTAACGACAAACGAATACATCTGGAATTTGAAGACTTTTGGATCGATGACCAACTCAGTTGCCAGGGTGATTTCTTGGAAATTCGTGATGGCAAAGACCAAAGTAGTGCAATGCTTGGTGGTAAGCACTGTGGCAACAAGAAACCTTCAGCGGTTTACTCCACTGGTGCTCATTTGTGGCTTCAATTTATGTCGGATTCTTCAGGAACAAGCCATGGTTTTAAGGCCAAATATTCTGCTGTCAGCAAACGTGAGTAGTCCCCACTGCATCTTTTAGATACTCCAGTACTGAAATTCAACATACTTTCCTTGAAAGTCAGCAAACACTTTCTTTACGTACAGTAAAAAAAACTACTAAATTATTAATCTTCGTAAAAATGCTCTATTTGGTTTGGGCAACATTTGATTGAGTTACTTGGTCCTTGCATTGTTTCAAATAAAACAATTAGCTAACAGACCATAAATATTAATAGATGTATTTATTAATTATTTTTTCGTAGCATTCAACCGATTTATAGCAGTAGGAATAGCCATAGGTGCTATAGCCTTGGTCCTGGTAATAATTCTTGTGTACTGGAAAATCAAGAAAAAGAGAAACAAAGGCGAAGAACACGATGATGTTCAAAGTGACATAGGTACGATAGATCGTGTTACCACTGGCAACGCGTTGCTAGAGAACGGTACAGACCCGCACAATGCTCCACCTAACGAATACACTGTTAACTATGAACCCCGGCCCTATGCTATGGAAACGTTTGATAACAATGACGACTACAAAAATAACTTAAGAAGACAAGAAAATGACGAGAAATACGCTTGGTTTAAACCAAGTAAACGAAAATTCAAAACTGCAGGTTATTAAATGATAGAACAAGGGTTGTCATGAAATGATGTTAAATATTTTTGTAATTGATAATCGCGAATGTCAAGTCAGCTAAATGGTTGAACGAAGGCTGTGCTGTTCCGCCAAGTCTACACGAATATTCCTCAAGTCTGTCATTAGATGATAAAATATGATTGAATGCTTTTATGTTCGTACCAATTTGGTAGTTGATAAGAGGCGCGGGTCTATGAGACATACTTGAATCGGCGTGACAGAAGCATTCTCATGTTGAAAGGATTGGGTTTTGAGTACGCTTTTTATATCTGTCATGTAACATTGACGAGAGTGGTTTTCTTAAACCTGTGAAAAAGTTACTATAGTAACTCTTATTTCATTGCTTTCATTTTGTAGTTATTATCTAGTTAAAAATTGAATGGTATTTAACATAATGTAATTAAAATTGTTTCTCGGGATTACAGTCAATTAAAAAAAAAACGTAAAAAACACGTGTTACACTTCATAATGCTTTAGTTTTCACTTTCTGTAATGTTTTCGATGTAATACGCTTATTACACTTTTGTTCTCATACTTTGTTTCACATGTTTTAGAAACCACTCTACAAAAAAAAAAATAAATAAAAAAAAAAAATGAAATATAAAGGCAATAAGCCGTGTGGGTCGGCTGATGAAAAATGTGCTCACAACTTTTCTCTTGCACATGCTCAATCCATGAAAACCGCTCTATGGTAATAGCAGTACAAACAGTAAAACTGTGCAACATAAATATTATTAATGCTATTTTGTGCTGATTTTTTTTATTTTTTTCGCTAATTTATTTAGTGCTATTTACTACCAAATAGTAATAACTATATTGCAAACGTATATAATGTTTGTACTCCAGTTTGGAAAAAAAATCTAGAACGGTTTACCGATCTGTGTACAAAGCACGGAATTATATACCGGAATTCTACTAAGTCGGAAAGCCCTAGTTGATACTGAGCAGTAATAGTATTTATGTCTATTGTTTTCTTTGTGATTTGCTTTAGTTTGCCAGTACTTACCTAAGTTAAGTCAATTTGTAGAAGCTTCTAACTAAATACTATTCTGCATAGAATGTGAATGTTTTGGTACTCTAGCTATACGCAGGAAAACGTCGGCTCATCCAAACTTTGGCATCTTGGTAAAATCGACGAGCCCAAGAAAATACCAATAAGTTCCGAAACAAAAATACTTCTGAAATAAAACCTTGGGGTTATATTGGTGTTACGTACCACAAAATCATCAATTTACCAAATACCAGACAAGAAGTTAATATTGGTATATTTTTGGCTTCTTTCAATTTCACCAATAATAAAACAAATTCGGGATGTGCAGACATTTTCCTGTCAGATAATTGTTTACAAAAGTATAGAAGAAGGAGTTAATTTATATGGTGTGTTTGTAAATTTTGTAGTTGACTTAAAGTTTGTATATAAATACGTCAATTCGACATATTGTTTTAATGTTTCCAACAAAGAATCAAAGATTTGTAGAACAATCAGTTTCGTTGTGATTTACTTGTGTGAATTGATCTCTTTGCCAAGGAGACTAATATTGACCCTTGGGAAATTACGGTTTATAAAAATAGTTTATTTTT
Organism: Diadumene lineata; assembly: GCA_918843875.1. NCBI lineage: Eukaryota > Metazoa > Cnidaria > Anthozoa > Actiniaria > Diadumenidae > Diadumene > Diadumene lineata. The sequence goes on from OU974070.1 coordinate 28,623,646, forward strand.
AAAAAAGTCGGCGAAGGAAGCCATCAATTGTTTGCAATAACAGCCCGAAATAAAACTCCGAAGTTGTCAAATCATCCTTACCGCCGTTTGCATTATTACGCGGCCACCCCCCGGAAAAAATCGCGACCTGCAGTTTGGCAATTTGCCATAAACATGTTACCCATGAGGTCAGCGTTCTTGTTTTAATTGATTATATTGCTGCTTATTTCTCTTTGTTTTAAAATAAATCCATAATTCCATCGAGGGTGCTGTCATACTTTATATATGTCATTTATGTATACAAAGCAAAGGGCCGAGAACCGAGCCCTGTGGAATACCGGTATCAGATAGTATGTGGTCTGACGCATATTCACCAATTCGGTTTCATTGCATTCTTTTTAGGAGATACAATTCAAACCAGTTGTAAACAATCCCCCTTTTCCCATATTTCCATAAAATAAGCTACGTCATAGCCAGTCGATTATGAATCGTAACCAATCATGTATAAAACTAGTTTGTCTTACGAAAACGTCATAGCCAGTTGATAATGAATCGTAACCAATCATGTATAAAACTAGTTTGTCTTACGAAAACGTCATAGCCAGTTGATAATGAATCGTAACCAATCACGTTAACTAGTTTGTCTTGCGTGCGAAAAGTTTACACTCTTTTGCGTTAGCCACAAAAATTGCTCCGCCGTGCACGTCACTGCATGTGTATTCCGAGCACGGAATATTGCAGCCCATTAGAAAGTAAGTCCTCTTTTTCTATAAAATTTACTAATTTCTTATATACTGGTTTTTCAAAAGTACGATAAAAGACTAGGTCGATGTCATCTTCAGATTTACAAATTGCAGCTATCTTAGAAATGTTCAATTTTGTTGGATATTTACCCTCGGTAAACAATCGATAAATTAGCTGCGCTAAGAGCACTGTCAGACAGAACAGATTTTGCAGATTTTCAATTTCAATATATTCTTTTTTTATTTTTTCTGAAAGATTTCGTAAAAATCTTTCTTTTGGCGAGATTTGAAAAAATCCTGACGACTTTTCAACATAACAAGCGATGGTAAGTGGTTTAGGATTTCACTTTTCAAAGCAATGTTAAAAGACGAAAACAAAACTGTAAATTTTGACAAAATATTAAAACATATACAATTTATTTCCCCATATTTGTCTAAAATAATGTCTGGTTGAGATTGCTGTAAAAACTACGTCAATAGCTTTGTTAGTTATGCATTTTTCGCCATTTGTTCTTCAAAAATGTCAAAACATGGTTCCGTTAAAAAAAATTTATCTCGAAAACCAGCAACGGACAATATAGCTTTCTATCCATTTTTCGATTAATCGATAAATTATCGATAAAAAATCTTTCTAAGAAAAAATCGTGATGACTTTTTGCTTAAGTAATAAGGACCCTTAAACGTACCGTTTGTAAATTTGTCGAAAGTTTTTTTCCTGTTTTTGAGAACTGAATGACTATTCATATTATTGAGTAGTTCTTTTGGATTATTAACAACAGATCCTTGATAACGAACGTCTTTCATTGCAGCTAATTTTGAACGAGTTTATCGCATCTCAAATTTTTTGCATGTTAGTTAGATTTGTTAAAAATCGAGTTAAAAGTAGTCCTATTTTCTTATATGCACAAGTTTAATTACTGTTGTTTGTAACGCTTTTTATCACCATCCATTATATCTTTTTTTATTTTAACAGATTTATTCTAATCCCCAATTTATCCAAGGTTTAGAAAACTCTTTGTTTCCTTTCTTGGTTTGATTGTTTTTATAAGTGTGCTTGCTGATAAGTTAATCTAGCTTTCTCACGATCAGATTTTTAAGGTAGGATAAGGACCACGGACATTTGTCTTTATTTAGCTTTTTTTTATTTTCTGAGCTTTTTACAGTCTCCAATCCTCTAAAAAAAGTAGGAATGAGCTCAATTACACTGAGTTATCAAAATGGAAATATTTTCAAATTGATTCTCTCAAAGGATACGTGTTAAAAAAAGTTTCAAAATTAAAAGCACAAAGTGCTTGTTCACGGTTCGAGTGTCCTCACTGTAAATCTTGTTTCAGAGAACGAGGAATAGTTTCTCACTTTCTTCACGACTGTTTTTACGTCGTATAACGTATTGTAATATAGAAAACAAATGATTTCTGCCACATTGGATACTTGTTCGGAAGTAATTCAACCTTTTTTTTACAAGAACGATAGTCAAGATATGATATCGCTATCTAACTTACTGACAGGTTGTTCAACGGTTAGTACAAGTTCGGGTTCATGTATTGTTGGTCAGTGACCCGTTCAGCAGTGTATTTCAACCCTTGAGTAATAAAAAGATCACCTGTTAGGGCCTGTTTGTTGTTTTTGTTTTTTCACGCTCTGATAGCTTGTACACAAAAGAATCCAGCTCGCTAAACTGGGCTGTCTCGCCTCATATAAGCAGTCCCTTAGTCAAGAGGATCATTCTTCACTATAGAAGATTACAAAGCACAATAATCGACAAAGGTAATCTAAAATATCCAATTGCTTATACACTATGATTTTTTAAGTTAAAAATTAAGCGCGCAAAATTCACTGTCAAAGTGATGGAAATATGAAAAGTGTTACTTTTTGCCCTTGTTGTGTTTGGCGTTATTTATTTGGGATAATTAAAATTAAAGTATACCATTGCTGTGTTTCTGGTTTTAAATACCATTCTTAAAGATGCTTATTTCATGCCAAGTTGATATTGTTATATACTAAAAATTTTAGAGTGGTTTTATAATATTAAATATATTGAAATGTTATAATATCAAAATATCAATTGGAAAAACGCTTCTTTTTCACCAAAATCGCAACAAAAACTTTGCATAAAATTGCATTGCATTGCACTATTAATAGCAGACGTACGCAGCTAGTAGTGCTCTTCTCGATACTAAGTGCTGTCAGCATGAGCTATTTTAATTTGTTTGCGCCACATGCCCTATGGTACACTTCGTTTCACGGATATTTAAAAGTAGTAATGTAATGTAATGTCAGTAATTTAGTGCTTATATAGCGCATTTTACCTAATGTCTCAATGCGTTTTTCTATCTTTGATATTTATAGTAAGTAATCCGGTTTTACAAGCATGAGGTTCATTAGTAGTTAGTATGTGTTGGTGTAGGCCTATCACAGAGGATGGTGTGTTTGACATGCGTCGATCTTCAGTCATTCTTTTACGTTCCCTTTACTGGTCCCCCCGTTACCGAATTAAAGCACACATATCATGGACGTGACTTTTTGATAGACTATTATTTGTTATTTTAAAAAATAGATCTCTTTGATGATAAATCATGAATATTACTTTTTAGTCAACTTCATGAACAATGGCGAGGCTATACCATACTAATCAACCATTTAGGGTATTCGTGGTGATTTTGCACGCTACTATTATCTGCTGCAGTAAGTAAAACTCTTAGTAATTGCCCTCAAGCACTCTGACGTCATGGCTTGTTTACATGAATAAAAATGCATCTAGTTCTGGCGAAATATTTTTCCTTTAATACATTTGGCATTGTACTTATACTTATAATTTGTTTCAGTGTTATTAATGAACGTTTACCCTTTTTTTCATTGATTTTAAGATGTTAAATCCCCTCTTTTGCCCATGATTCTTAGCATGAGAACAATAGATTTGTTTACATGTGACGTCATAGTGCTTGTGGTTAATTGTAAACGTTGGCCGGTCTGTCTATCTGTCTGTCTGTATGTATGTCTGTCTGTTTTTGCCAGTCAAATATCATATTTTTAATACTTTTAATCAGGAGCTAATGTTTTGAGTAAGCGAAATGACGACTGGAAGAACATAGGAAGCTGCGGACAGGGATTGAGTGAGTAAAAACTTCCCCTATTTCTTTCTTTTTTTAGAATATAAAGTTTTTTACTCGACGCAATGACCACAAAGATACACCTCAGCGCCATTATTTGATTATTAATCATTAAACAAGCAAATCTTCCAAAACAGCATTTAGTTTAAGGTAATTCCGTAGAAATAAAACCGGCGCCCGATAATTTTTTTGTATATACGCTCATTATAACAAACAATTTTGAGAAACGTTTTCAGACAATACAATAAAACAGGGGTTCACCGACTTCGTTTTTTTACAATATGACATCCAAGTTCATGCATCATTTTGGTGACTTGAGAACGTAAATTACCTTAATTGTTGCTTTAGATCAAAAAAGATGAAAGGGTCGGAGTTAATTATGTGAGAAAAGCGTCGTACGGTATTGTTCCAGTATATTGTAGAGTTTTCAGGAAATTACCGCTCATCTCCCTCACTAAAGCAGTCGTCCCAGTTGCTTTATCTGACGGATAACAATTTGAAAGCTACATTTGACAAAACGTGGTAAATTTTGCGAGTACTGATAGTTTATATTGTAACCTTTCTTTGCTCAATGTCCACAGCATGTGGACCCGATTGCCAGCTGCTCTGCTTAAAGTTGCACAACTACTATCACTCTCTCCATAATGCACCACCCATGAAGTGTGATCCTGAACTCGCTAAATCAGCACAACAATGGACTGACGAACAAGCACGAGCTGGAAACATGCATCATTCGGAATGGACTGACAAGTTTACCGAGAGTATCTCTTGGAAAGGCTGGGGATGGGAGGGTATGGACAAAATGGAAGGAGCAATTCCAGGTGCTACTAGAAGTTGGTATTCTGAAATCAAAAACGATTACAATTACAACACGGGAAAAGGAAATGGTCAAGCAGTTGGTCATTTCATGGCGGTGGTGTGGAAGGGCGAAACTAAGCTTGGTTGTGGTCTAAATATCAAGCAAGGTGATGGAACTTATGTGACAGCTCATTATGCTCCGGCTTCTCATGCTAATTCGAACTACTTTGAATTGGCACCGAAGAATGTTCTGCCTAGAAGAAATGCAGGTAAGATTTAGAATCCAAATCTGCGCATGGTCGTCTACCAGAAAAAACCTTAGTTCAAGTTGGTTCAATGCTATGCGATAATAAATTCGTGACAATATTAACTGTTTTTGCAGAACCATCTTGCAATATTCGTTCATCTCAGCGCAAGATCTGTTCTGATAATCTCAAGGCACCATTTGTAACCCCTGACGAGTGCCTGGCTGCTGGGTGTTGCTATGACGACATGTTTATGTCTGAGCGTAGTGTTAAATTCTATGGAGCAGAAGGGAGAATCTGGTGCTTTGTTCCTTCTGGAGGTAATAAGCTTTATATTTTGATCGTTTTCTATAGCTAACTCTTGATCTGATTTTTTCAATTGGGTACTTGCTTAGTTTCTATATACATAACTTTTATTGCTCATGACAAATAGAAAGTACAAAATAATAATCGTGTTCAAACAATCATTTTACAATAAATATTGGATTCTTGTTTTCTTTATTCCAGGAAAGAAACCAGCATCTTCAGGTGAAGTAGAAGATTCATTTCTATTTGCAGATTCAATTTCATTCTCAACTAACTTCTACCACTCAACGTCCGAGTTAAAGTAAACTGAGGATGTCATTAGTGATGTGCATGTTTGTCTCTGCTCCAAGTCAAATGCTAATATGAAAGGAACCGTCTCAACCACAATGATTTGTGGGTCTCTGTTAAGTTATTGTCTACATATGAATGTAGGCAAATTAAATCTACAAAATATCTTCCAAAATCATCCAATTATCAATAAGAAACTCAAAAAAATAATAGTTAATGTTTTACTTGCATCGTTTAAACGCATATTTATTCCTGTCACAGGAACACAGACCACTCCAGCACCTACCGGTACAATAGGATCCTCTAACGTCCCAACGACAAGTCCTGCTCAGGGTAAAACTGTCATCTTCAATCCTCATGCAAAATCAAATTTGATCCTTTGAAGGATTGTATTGACCCAGACGAAGAGAACTCAGTTATTGAATTAATTGCAGCTATGTAGAATTTTTCAGTGGTTACAATGGTTTTATTAACATGTTTTTTTTTTCACAGGAACTACCGTCGCCGTCACCACGTCATCAGGTACAGCCGGACATTATGATTCATTAGACAATTGCAAAGTATTTATATACATTATGTTCCCATTTTTCTCGTCCACAATTGCCTTATTATGGTTGAAAAAAAAAAAAAAAAAAAAAAAAAAGAAATGATTCCATATGGACATATTTTTTCTTCGATTGATCTTTGCATTCGTTTTCTACCAAAGACGTTGAAGAAACTTTAAGAAATTTTGTTTTATTTCTGCTTTACGCATGTCAACTGAGCGTGCGCTTGGTGCCCGGAAGAACAGTTTAACGTCCTATTTGCAATTGTACTTTGAAGCCTAAATACACAATGCCATTTGCCGTGTGCGACGTAACGAATACTGAGTACTACAGACCGTACTGTGCTATACCTCCTACACTAAAGTTGCTATTAGTTGAAGAAACGTATGACATCCACTATCCCATAAATAGCACGTCACAAATCCAATCGCATTATAGCGCATCGATTAACAGTCAGTCTTCTTAGTAACTGGTTTAATTGTTGCTAATCAAAGCGGGGAGTACGTAGAACCCGATTACTTATATATTCTGATGAATAGTAATTTAGTATTACCCTTCATGATCCAAAGGGCTGCAAGGAGGGCAGGGCTGGAAGAACGTAGGAAGTTGTGGTCAAGGATTGAGTAAGTAGCGCAGGCCAGTAGTGCTTTATTTATTTTTTTAACTCCGTATTGATTTTTTTACGTTACGTGATCTGGTTGACCCTCCCCCCTGATAGACTCCAATTCACTACATGTATATAGTGTTCGGCACACCACGGTATCGTGACTCTCTCAGGAATGATTGAAAATCATCCATTCGAGATTGCAATTAAATATACAAGCAATTAACATTCTTTGAACTTCTCAATTTGGTTTCTACAGCCTGTGGACCCGATTGCCAGCTGCTCTGCTTAAAGTTGCACAACTACTATCGCTCTCTCCATAATGCACCACCCATGAAGTGTGATCCTGAACTAGCTAAATCAGCACAACAATGGACTGACGAACAAGCAAGAGCTGGAAACATGCATCATTCGGAATGGACTGACAAGTTTACCGAGAGTATCTCTTGGAAAGGCTGGGGATGGGAGGGTATGGACAAAATGGAAGGAGCAATTCCAGGTGCTACTAGAAGTTGGTATTCTGAAATTAAAAACGATTACAATTACAACACGGGAAAAGGAAATGGTCAAGCAGTTGGTCATTTCATGGCGGTTGTGTGGAAGGGTGAAACTAAGCTCGGTTGTGGTCTAAATATCAAACAAGGTGATGGAACTTATGTGACAGCTCATTATGCTCCGGCTTCTCATGCTAATTCGAACTACTTTGAATTGGCACCGAAGAATGTTCTGCCTAGAAAAAATGCAGGTAAGATTTAGAATCCAATCAAATCTGCGCATGGTCGTCTACCAGAAGAAACCTTAGTTCAAGTTGATTCAATACTATGTGATGGTAAATTCGTGACAATGTTAACTGTTTTTGCAGAACCATCTTGCAATATTCGTTCATCTCAGCGCAAGATCTGTTCTGATAATCACAAGGCACCATTTGTAACCCCTGACGAATGCCTTGCTGCTGGGTGTTGCTATGACGACATGTTTATGTCTGAGCCTAGTGTTAAATTCTATGGAGCAGAAGGGAGAATCTGGTGCTTTGTTCCTTCTGGAGGTAATAAGCTTTATATTTTGATCCTTTTCTGTAGCTAACTCTTGATCTGATTTTTTCAATTGGGTACTTGCTTAGTTTCTATATACATAACCTTTATTGCTCATGACAAATAGAAAGTGCAAAATAATAATCGTGTTCAAACAATCAGATTATAATAAATATTGGATCAGTCTTGTTTTCTTTATTCCAGGAAAGAAACCAGCATCTTCAGGTGAAGTAGAAGATTCATTTCTATTTGCAGATTCAATTTCATTCTCAACTAACTTCTACCACTCAACGTCCGAGTTAAAGTAAACTGAGGATGTCATTAGTGATGTGCATGTTTGTCTCTGCTCCAAGTCAAATGCTAATATGAAAGGAACCGTCTCAACCACAATGATTTGTGGGTCTCTGTTAAGTTATTGTCTACATATGAATGTAGGCAAATTAAATCTACAAAATATCTTCCAAAATCATCCAATTATCAATAAGAAACTCAAAAGAATAATAGTTTATGCTTTACTTGCACCGCTAAAACGCATATTTATTGCTGTCACAGGAACACAGACCACTTCAGCACCTACCGGTACAATAGGATCCTCTAACGTCCCAACGACAAGTCCTGCTGCGGGTAAAACTGTCATCTTCAATCCTCATGCAAAATCAAATTTGATCCTTTGAAGGATTGTATTGAACCAGACGAAGAGAACTCAATTATTGAATTAATTGCAGCTATGTAGAATTTTTCAGTGGTTACAATGGTTTTATTAACATGTTTTTTCTTCACAGGAACTACCATCGCCCTCACCACGTCATCAGGTACAGCTGGACATTATGATTCATTAGACAATGGCAAAGTATTTATATACGTTATGTTCCCATTGCTATCGTCCACAATTGCCTCTGTATGCTTGGAAAAAAAAAAAAAAAAAAAAAAAAAAAAAAAAAAAAAACCGAAATGATTCCATATGGACATGTTTTTTCTTCGATTGATCTTTGCATTCGTTTTCTACCAAAGACGTTAAAGAAACAGTAAGAAATGTTTTTTCTATTTCTGCTCATGTCAACTGAACGTGCGTTTGGTGCCCGGAAGAACAGTTTAACGTCCTATTTGCAATTGTACTTTGAAGCCTATATACACAATGCCATTTGCCGTGTGCGACGTAAAGAATACTGAGTACTACAGATTGTACTGTGTTATACCTCCTACACTAAAGTTGCTAGTAGTTGAAGAAACGCATGACATCCACTATCCCATAAATAGCACGTCACAAATCCAATCGCATGATAGCGCATCGATTAACAGTCAGTCTTCTTAGTAACTGGTTTAATTAGTTGATCGTAAAAGTTGGTAAAATTTAAAAAAAGCTTTATTTGTAATTATTGAGACTTTTTTTAATGACCTTGAATTGTACTCTCAACTTATTTCAAGTTTAATTCTTAAATGGTTTTTATAAATATTAACAGAGAATAAGCTAGGGCTGCGTGTGGAAAAGCTTGTTTTGTTTGACAAATGCGATATTGATAAACTTTCTCTTTTGTTAGGGCCAACTTCACCTACTTCATCCGTAACTGAAGGTATTGATTTGATGACTATCACAGTCAGTAAAACATACAAGTTTTGAAAGCTTTGACGTTCCCGCTAGCAATTTCCAAACCGGCTTTCCGGAAACGATCAGTTTAGGAGTGACCATTGGAGGATATTCTGTGCATTGTAATATATCATCCGAGATTTGCTAAAAACCTATAGCTTGACTTCCGTAGCGCCTCAGACGATTTTTGGAAAAATGTCATACAGACGCAAACATTTTTTTCTCATATTACTCCGACGAAGGACTAACGTCCGAAACGTCAGTATCGCCGTCATCCCTTTACGGTGTCAAAATTACAAATATATTTTACAACTGTTTCTTCTGAAACAGAGCAAACTAGTACTTTACTATATCTCTACTTACTTTATAGGTGTAAAGGGCCCACCTCCTCATCCGTTTGAAAAGTACAAAGGCAATTCCTGCTACCGAATGAGATTGGACGGTTTTACATGGAGTGAAGCTGATCAAATGTGCCAAAAGCTTCCAAAAGGTGCGCTAGACCTGGGATAAAATAATGCTGTTTGTCACGACTGTCTCTAATGACAGTTGACGGAGCACGCAGTGTGGATTATCCAGCGGTATCATTATGGATACAATAACATGCAAGCACCAGTGACTATCGTTTTTTTACTTTTACAAAAAATTACCGGATAAAAATGACTTTTCAACAAGCCGATAAATTCTCAAGAAAAAACAGACAATAACTAAAAAAGTTAATCTTTATCATGGCATCGTGCGGTCGGCTCCAGGTTTGGATTTCTGATAGAAATAGTTCATTGCATTGTGCAGTCAAACCCTAATCTCCCATGAAGGCACCGCGCGCGTGCTTGTCCATTCAACGGGCTCAAGCGTGTTACACTTTAAAAGATGTACCCAATTAATGATTCTGATATTTATTACACAGGTGGGCTCGTTGTGATGGAGACTAAAGAAGAAGCTCTTTACGTTTTAAGTATGATAAAACTAGCGTTTAACCAGTTTAGAAACAAATGGTATATTGGGCTCAAGAAAGACGTTAGCTCATGGAAATGGGTCAATGATATGCCAGTTAGTCAGGCCAACTGGGCGAGTGGTCAGCCGTCAGGTACAGGTGATTATGCTGTCATGGGTCGTGATGGAAAATGGTACGATGATGATGGAACCAAAAAGTATGGAGTCATTTGTGAATTTGAATCAGGTACGCAGAACGTAATGAAATAATTAGTAATAATGTTTTCGAAGTTCAATGATTGTCGGAGTCGAGTAACATCAAACCTAGACAACGCGCGAATAAAGCCAATCAAAGCATTGAAAGATGGAATTTGTTATGTTGCGTATTATATATGTATATACATGTATAGTTTTGCATGCCTTCTATCCACTGGCCATGATTACTGATACAGCCAATGGTGGATGATACGTTGAGAGACGCATTACTTGACCAACCGCTGCACACGAAGAGCTTGCTTGTCACCACGCCCTCGCATTCAGATGCAATGGAGCGATTAAGAGTATAAATTTAAACTCGATTTAAGCAAGTTCTCATGTATGCCAAATATCTGTATAGATGCAGACATTCCTGGAAACTTATTGATTATATTTTATTTCTAATTATTTGAAAATATGAAATTTGTTTCTGTTTTGTTTTAGATGGAAAATGTTCCCAGCCAGGATTTACAGCAATTGTTTAGTCAACTAAACATTGACGAGCAACAACGAACGTGAGAGTGACATCACTATGTTTGTTTGTGTGTAATTTTGATTATATGGTCGATGGCTTCTCAATTGCAATGTAAATTATATATTAGCTTTTTTCATATTTTTTACACATCTATCTCTTTGTGACGTGGTGCCTAACTCGAAGGCTATGTTAGTTTGGCCTTTAAAATTATTTATCCTTTATTAGTATATTTATCTGTTTTACTGAATAAATTATAAAATAAAAATTGTATAAAATTGAGATATTCAGTTTTATCAAAATTATGCAACTAAATGACTTGACCTGACATGATTTGACTTGACTTGACAACTCGAAAAAAACGTAATTGCGTGTTTGAATTTAAAAAAAAAAACCTGTTCGGTGTCTAGCTAGTAATTATATTGATGGAAACAAACATTTGATTTCTTGTTTCTTGTAATGAATGATCGGAAAATGATTATCCCCGGGAATGTATTTAATTAATAATAATATTAATTTTTATTTTTACAGCGCATTCATGAAATCTCTATGCGCCTGTGGCAAGAAAAGAAAAATATTTTAAAAACATAAATTAACTAATAATTAAAAGAACATAGCCCATCCATTGAGGTCTACATTAATGAAAACACCAGTTAAAATGTCAAGCATGCATTTGTAAAATACTTATTCATTCGTGTAATAATAATAATAATAATAAGTTTCTTAGTGAAAAAGTGGCGCTAGCTGGACTGTAAGAAACAGATGTCACACATTTTACAATGCTAACTATGTTAATTTATAAAAACAAATTTTAATTTTTCAATTATACTGCGTCTTCAAACAAACACCATCTTTTGAATAATATACACTTTATGAGCGGGAGCTCAATCTGTATGAGGATTAACGACAGCAAGCTGCAACCTTATGCAAATCAAACTTCCGTATAAGTATTTACAGATAAACCCACATAGCGTGAACATCATGTTCAAATGCTCAATGTCATGTGATTCACTGTTAGTTCCATTCTCGTACCCAGAGCTCTTTGCGGTTCGAACAAGTCTCCCTAAACAGCTCTGGTATCAGCCGTTTTCAGGCCGATGCTGATTGGCTAATAACCTTGCGCATGCGCCTAATTTCCCATACATTGCGTTACCAATGCTGGGACGCGATTGGTTGAGTTTTTTAGATGCTCACAGCCTTTTGAAAAATATTCGCACAGCGCATAAGCTCAAAAAACTAATGCTGACTGATTAGCAACGGGCTCGGTAAAAATTCATAATGGCGGATGTGGAGACGAACCAATGTGAAGGAGAAAATAGTTCATAATAGATAACATCACGACAATGTATTTCTATCCATAATACAAGAAAAAGTACTGAAACACGTAAATTACATAGAAGAAGAGCTTTATTGATGTTTACTGGCCAAATTCGACGAATTTATCTGTCCCGTATACATGGATTTATAAAGTATTTATTTTTTTAATATCTAGCTTTCTGCATGAAATGATTTGATGTTGTCTTTCACTGTGAATCCAAAAAGTACATATTTTACTCTAAAATCTTTTTGACCTGCTAATAATTCTATTATTCAGTTGCACCTAGGCCTCGAGAGTGTATTTTAAAAGTTCTTTTGAACGGAGTGTCTAAACGTCAGGCAGCCTGACAGTGTCAAAAACGTCAGGCAATCGATTTTTTTAATTGAAATAAAAGTCATTGTTTACAATGCCAAAGACCGCAAAGAGCTCTGGGTACGAGAATGTGTTAGTTCATGATCAGCTGCAACCTTACGCAAATCAAACTTCCGTATCATTATTTACAGATGCCTTCACGGTGGTAATTTTGCTTTATTCCAGTTTTGTTCTTGATCATGCATTAATCAAACCATAATATCAATACTAAAACTGATCGAAGACCATATATTTTGCAAGTTTTTTAAGGAGAATGAGTTTGAAGCGTGAAAATGTTTTACCACAGTCTCTAGACCAGAATCCTATACACATTTCTTTTGTTCAATTATTATGACTATTGTTCCTCTATTCTGGAAGGAATTAAAAAATGATTGTTATCAAAAACTATTATTGTATAGAGACGGGGGTAAAACGTCATCGCGCCTCAGGACTATTGGCTATTCTAACAAAATGAAACCGCTGCGAGCAGGGTTTGAACCTGCGCGGGAAGATCCCATTGGATTTCAAGTCCAACGCCTTAACCACTCGGCCATCGCAGCTTTCCATATCTTTACCACACAACTTTGAAGTTGTGTAACGTTCATATTATTTTTAGCTTTGTCCTTTAAGATTAACATGTATAATCAACAATCTCTCTTTATCTTGTATAGAGGGAATTGTTTACTTGCCATGTTCTAATTGCATTGAACTTCAGTACTGAAGACATAAATTGCAAATAACGCTCCTCTAAGTATATAGACCTCTCGAGCTCTTTTATTAAATTCCCAATGGATAAGTTTCATTAAAACGTATCTAGATAAAAGTTAAGCAGAGACAAGAAAATAGTTAAGTGATAAATGGATTCGTTACTGTCCATTAAATGTCGATATATAGTTGATAATGTACTTCTTATAATAAAGACACTATGATCCAACAATATCCCTCACCTGGCAGTGGTGACGATTCTGCGCATTTAATCTACCAAAAGAAACCTTCGTTCAAGTTGATTGAATACTGTGCGATTATGATTAATGCGTTATAATGTTCACTGTTTTTGTAGAACTATCTTGCGATATTCGTTCTTCTTAGCGCAAGATCTGTTCTCCTAATCTCAAGGCACCATTTGTAACCCCTGAAGAATGCCTGGCTGCTGGGTGTTGCTATGACGACATGCTTATGTCTGAGCGCAGAGTTCAATTCTATAAAGCAGAAGGGAGAATCTGGTGCTTTGTAAAAGCTTTATATTCTAATCCTTCTCTTTAACAGACTGCGTTTAATTAATTGTAAATATTCTGTTATTTTTTTCAATCGAGTACTTTCTTAGTTTCTGATACTTTACGCTAATTGGTCAAATAGAAACTACAAAATAATATATTCATTTTGGTCAAACAATCACTATAAATATATATATATATATATATATATGTATATTTTTCTTTATTCCAGGAAAGAAACCAGCATCTTCAGGTTAAGTACAAGATTTATTTCTCTTTTCAGATTCAATTTGAATACCAACTGACTTATATATCGATGAAAAGAAGCAATGAATCTAATGAGTTTTCAGTAATAAATGATTGTTAAAAAAAACATCGCCGTGGATAATTATAATTAATAATATTAATCTTAATACAATCTTTGCTCCCACTACGTAAAAATTATATAACCACCGAGCTTTCGGAGAATATCCTCCATCGTCAGGGTTTGAAAAATAACAAAAATCTTTATTTTTACAGCGCATTTATGAAATCTCTATGCGATTGTGTAAAAAAAGAAAGAAAGAAAAATGTTTGAGAAACATATTCTAGACCTTCATTTAAAGAACATAGCCCATCTACAGTGGGGTGAATAAAAAAACAAAACAATTTAAATTAATTAAAGTTGTCAATTTCATTTGCGTATAATTTTTTTCATTTGACAATAAGTGTTTACATCAGTGTAAAAGCGGCGCGTGACAGTGAGAAGCATTTCACACATTTTACGATACAAATGATATTTATTTATAAGAACATATTTTAATTTTTCCATTATTTGGAAACAAATGTATAAATATTTAAATATAATTAGTATAAATTCTAATATCAATACTTGCGCTGAAGACCATATATTTTGCACGTTTTTTATGGAGAATTAACCACAAGCACTATGACGTCTCAGGTAAGCAAATCTATTGTTTTAATACTAAGAATCATGGGCAAAAGAGGGGATTCAACATCTTAAAATCAATGAAAAATAGGGTAAAAGGTTCATTTATAATATTGGAACAAATCATAAGTATAAGTACAATGCCAAATGTATTAAAGGAAAAATATTTTGCCAGAACTAGATGCATTTTTATTCATGTAAACAAGCCATGACGTCATAGTGCTTTACGGCAATTGGCAGAATTTCATTTTAGCAAAATGAAACCGCTGCGGTGAGGGTCTTAACAACTAGGCCATTGCAGCTTTAAATTTTACAATTTCAGAAGTTTAAAATTGTTCACTTTTAATTGAACTTTTCGAAAACATAATTTCAAATAATGCTCCTCTAAGAATGTAGACCCCTCATTAAGTCAATAAGGCATTGATCATGAGCTAGTTTATCTAGCTTCATTTTCTCTCAACCCTCCACTATTTGATAATTGACGTCTTCAAACAAAGTTATTACTGTTTTTGTAACGAAAACAATATATGCTAGCTTTGGTAAAAGAATGCTGTTTTGTTGTAAAAGGTAACAAAATGTTCGCTTTGCCGCTGCGAACAGGATTCGAACCTGCGCGGGAATATCCCATTGGATTTCAAGTCCAACGCCTTAACCACTCGGCCATCGCAGCTTTTGAATTTAAATGTAAATTTTACATCAGAAGTATAACAGTGCAACGAGAACAATGGGAGAGGGGGGAGGGGGACATAAAATGGTCTTATTTTTTATCTTTGGCTTTGAAAGAGAGTCACGCGGGCACGTTATTTCATCGCCTTTTATTAAAAAAAGCAAGCAGCTAACAAAGAACCAACAATTTTCAAAAACTAAGCAAAAAGAGAAATAAAAACGATTTAACTATGAAGAAGTATTGAACATAAATGAGCTCTGACTATATTGCGTTGGTGTTTGTGAGACGGCAAATACTGGCATAATCCACATAAGCCCCTGCGTACTTAAAGACCCTTTAACCGGTACTTAATATAAACGCTTTTATATAAACGCTGACAATGGTTTCCGAACTGTCAGTCTTAATTTCAATTATTCTTTTATATTCTTTCTTTTTTTCAATTCAATAGTTTAATCCTCCAATTGTCAGTTTATAATCTAAATATCAGGAGTGATTGATGACGCAGTACCTGGTCGATTACGTGGATACTCTTTAAACGTGGCTAGCGGGTTTGGGATTGAGGCTGTAGTCAATACAATGTTTAGGAGCCAAGATGTAAGACAGTTAAAGAATGAGACGAATTGATAAACATATATAAATGAAAAACTAGTAAATAATCATATAAAACAAACACACAAAACTTGAAAACAGACTGAAAGGAATATTAAAGGGGAATATATACACAATTCGGTCAGGAACATGATGAATGAAAAATCTATGAATAAATTCTAATTTGTATATATATTTTTTTATTCTCTGTACGAAGTAAGAACGAGCTTGCAACTGTCGTACAAAAAATTGATCCGGTATTACAAGTATTCATTGACGTTAACGTTGCGTGAGCACATTTCAGCTCTTATTCAGAGGCGCGGATCCAGGGGTATTGATTTTTATAGATAATTATTTTAATTTTTGATTGATAATAGTGCAGTAATATTTTTTTATTTGTGCCACTCCCCTTAAAATTTCCGGATCATTTTTTGATTAGTGCCCCCTTTCAAAATTTATTCCTTCAGCTATTGACATTTTTTAGTCACAAATAAACAGCAATATTGGAACCCAATTCTTTTAGTTCAATATCGTTAGAATTTCAATTTATTCAGTAACTTTCAAGAAGGGTGCAGCATCTTTAGATATAGGCAGGTTATATTCTAGCTTGGGAACCCTGATTCTTGGAATCCGGAACTGGAACTTTTAAAATCCGGAATCATCCTTTTGGGATGCGGAATCTAGTTCTTAGGATCCTTAAATCCAGAACCTTCTCTGTTAGACTCCCGCCTAAGATGGGGCGAATCAATCATTTCGCGCAGCTATACTCCAATACAAATGTTCAAATTCATATTGAACGACCTGCTGTTAAGCAGAATTATATCATTTTATATCATATTTATGAGCTGTAGCAATGCGTCATATTTTGTGTATAACCAAATCGAACAGCTTGAGCCGCTCTTACGAGGCAGCTTGAACTAAATATAACGCCTTATTGGATAAACCCCTATCCAGTGGATGCACTCATTTTAAAATAATGCAAATGCAAATATAGTTCTCTACTAAAATGTCTTGGTAAAAAAATGTACACAACTCAACTTTCTAAACACTTTTTATCAAAATATAGTCGACTTTCGGCAATAGCGTTGGGTATTCTCTCCGTTTTTTTTTTAATGTATGTATATATGAATTTTATAGATCTAGAATGAATTACTTATCCAGTGGATAAATATAACTTGGACGATTTTGTACAACTAGCTAGCCCTTGAGCTTCTAAGTAATAATCACAGAATAAGATCAATAAATTATTATTATCTCATGTTTTTAAAGCGACGAAGGAGATACAGCTATATTTATAAACTTTTATCAAAATATTTTAATTTTAATCATTTTCTATTGAATTTTATATATTTTTCGACTTTTATATATTTTTAGGGCGCGAACTTTTTTTTAGGTTTCTTGCCTTGTAGGTATTTGTTACTCGATTTTAGGACCTTTTTTTTTTTTTTTTTTTTTTTTTTTTTTTTTTTTTTGTTCAAAATCAGAGAGTCTTGTGTAATTTTTAAGCCCCAATCAGCTTACTAATTGTAAAAGCAAAGAAAATCTAGAAATATTACACTATGAAGCAAATGCCGTTAAAAATAGGATTATAAAAAAGTTCCGTCTATAGGGGATTAATACTTTTGGTAACTGGCGGTACCTTGATAATAAACTTTGCAACCGTGCGGTAAACTTATAATTAACATACACTGTGCGTTCAGTATATCTATTCTTGCCATGCTACTATGCAATAGAGTGTTTATACAAAACAATTCACATGACATCTGTGTGACGTTAAAATGTATTGTATACAATAATGGAACCACTTTGTATACTAGAAGAAGATTATCACAAGCCTCGATAGCTGAGTGCGCCGAAGTGATCGATTATTATGAAACAAAACAGGAAAAAGGAGATTTATTTGCTGCAGATAAGACTATATTAATCAAAAAGCGAAACAGTAAAGCTGAGCGACGACTCATACATAATTGATAGTGAAATGATAGAAATTACCTTAGATAGAGAACTACGTTTTGTCAATATATATGCATAATACAGCAATTACATACTCAATACAATTACATACTCATACATACATACTCAATTGCACCAAAAAAAGTGTGGATGTTCAAAGATGGTCATCTTAATCAGTTATAGATCCAAAAATATAGTTAATATAAAAATTAGGTAGAATCTAAAAGCGGACCGGATCTCTGATCAAGAAGTATGTCAAAGACAATGAATCAATCAATGATTTAATGTAAGCTTAGCTGGTATTGCACCATCGCTTGTAAGTAAGAGAAGTTTTATGAGCTAATCCGGATATGATATTGTTGTTAAGATTGGAGAATTGTTGTAAAGTTGAATTCTTTTTTTTTCTTTTTTTTCTTTTTTTTCTTTTTTTTCTTTTTCTTTTTCTCTTTTTTTTTTTTTGCGCGAAAAATTAGAAAAGGGGCGATATATCGAGCAAGCAAATGAAAAAAAAAATGTTCAGCTAACAGCGGACAATTGCAACTGGGAAAAAAGGGATGAAAAAAAAAAATGAAAAAATGGACGACAAACTAGAAACGAAAAGTTAATGAAAACCTGAAAAAATTAAAATAAAATTAACAAATAAAAAAACTTGGATTCAGCTGCTGCAGACAAAAAAAATTCAAGGGCAGTATAGTATAGCCGAGGGATAGGACTACAACATAAATCTGTTTGCGCGATCTGCTGCATCAAGCTACATTTTAATCTTCTGTAATACCATTGGAATGGAACTCGTTCCCAATCGTGTCCAATCCCAGAATACAACACAGGCTGTGGAACACAATTTCTCTCAATTGAGTAAAAATCACTTTTATCTCGCTCTCAATCAATTCATTTAACACAAACAGGACTTAATTTGTTTGCTTTCCATTAGTTTTTAATGTGTGTTAATTGTGTACCAAAACAAGATCGGTTTGCCGCTCATTTCTAGTTAATATACCCAATCATGTCCCTTTTATTTTTGAGTATTCTCTGCCATCAATCATCGAATGGAAAAGCTTTACATTACAAAGCAATATAAACGATGTTACCTAATGGTGGCTACTAGAATTTTCCAAACAATCATCTGTGGTTTTTATATCTTATAAGCAGCTTAGACGAGAGTAAGACCTCCTTTGAATAAAAAAGTGTAGTATTATGTCGAGGGTTGCAGTCTGTTTCGAACGACAGAAATCTGTTTACGGACAGCGCTTACATGCAACACACAAAAAGAATCCAAGTATATTTATGAAAGTAAATACTCTTAGACATTCTCATCAGAAGTGTCAATTCCATTTTAACTCATGTGTCTGTTTTTTTTTTTTACTTGACAGTAACCAATTAAAAACGTAACAAATTTCGGAGAGCAAAATGACGTACGGGTATAATTTAATTAGGGTGCTTCCCGTTTACTGATACATGTATGTTCAAAATCTATATTTTTTGCCCGTTTTAAATTAAAACTAACTGTGGACAAGCTACTGGTTGCTTTAGTAAAAGGCGTTAGCTATTAATGGTTTCTCTTATGTTCTTTATTTTCTCTATTTGCTCAAAACACATCAGGTAATGCTGTGGGATTATAAGAAAGCCAATAATTAAAGGTCGATTAAACCAATGACGGTGGCAATTCCTGCCAAAAGACACGAAAAAACGGACTTAAATCAACACACATCGTTTTTTGAAAATACTTCGAGTAGAGAAGAGAAGAGAAGAGAAGAGAAGAGAAGAGAAGAGAAGAGAAGAGAAGAGAAGAGAACTCTACACCTCCTGTAATGTTTCTATATTTTCAAAAAGCAACTCTTTCAAACCAAGCACTAACCCCTAGTTTTATCACCTTCAGTGTCTCCTAGTGATTTATTCCACATCGTAAACCAATCATATTCTCAGTTGTTTTCAGATGCCAGAGATGACAAAAAACGATATGTTTGTCCAAGAAAATAAAGAGATAAAAGCAAGAAAAACCGCCAGGACGTGAATAGGGCTTCGAGACACATATTCTGCGGTTTAGATATCGAAAAAAGAAAATGAGAATTTGAAGTGTTGATGATGAGCACGGTTTATTCAAGACTTTTTGACGCACGGAGCACATATCTTATGTTTGGAGTTTTTTTCCAAACATTCTAGAACAAAAGGAAAACCAAAATTAAAATTCTTATTTTGTCATCAAAATGGATCCAATCTTCACACTCAAAAACAAACTGTAACATCTAACCCACGATTGCATCAATTTTTTTCGCTCGTTTGGACTTAAAACCATTTTGCAAAAATCCATTTAAAGTTATTATTTGCTTAGCAAAGCTTATTGGTCAATACGGAAAAGTTTTCAGAACATCTATTGTGAAATTGACCAATCAGTGATGTTTTGAGGATGAATTTTTGATGATTTTCTATTACGAAGACGTCATGTAAGTCATCTATAAAGACAGGTGTCGTTGATCTTTTATTCTGCTCTTTCAAATCCATTGTAGTTTCGAAATTCATTTTTACCACGAAATGAGAAGTTTTTGAATAAAATTTTCCTTGGTGCTATTTATTTATAAACTACTTTTAATCGTGCAAAACGTTATACAAACCCTGAACTCTTTTCAAGTTTGTAACCAATGACATAACGGTATAGTTGTGAATTTCTTCATTTCTTAAAACTAATAAAACATTAATGAAACGAACTTGAGATAAGAATTACCATAAATAGATTGTCAGGCATCCTAGCTTCATGTCGCTAAAATGCATACTAATTCAGCATGTCGAAGTGGTTTTCCATGAGTTTGAAGCAATACAAATGTTGTTTTGTAGAGCTGTTTGAAGTGCAGTATATTTTCGAAGGATGGTTTCCATAGTAATTGTTTAATTAATCAGCTCGGTATGATTGACACTTCGAGAACCCTTTACGCAGGTCATGCAATATTAATGAGAAAGGGTCCTTCTAAACACACATCGGGAAAAGCAAGCATAGCGATTAGGCAGAGTTCCCGTAAGAGCGTATCTCGGGAGAATTTTCTACTTCTCCTCAGCATATTCGCTGATTTTAAGTGGGTTTCTTTACAACTAACGATTCGTTTGAACTAAAAGATGAGTACAAACTCGGCTAAACAACGCCGAAATCGTCCAAGCTCTCAAGCTAGTCTTGGCATGAGCATGAACGACGACATGGAGATGAGCGAGAAGGGAAGACCTCAGTCTTCTCAGTCGAGAAATGCTTGGTCTGATGACGATCTTCTAACAGGACAAGGAGATGATGTTGACTTTGCTTCACCTAGAGCGCCACCATCGGCAGCAGTCGATGTTACTCCATCGGCTATGGAAGCAGAACCAGCTTCATATCAGAAGCGAGTACCAGCCGATGTTCGTGCTCCTGGCGCAAAGAACGTTCCTGTTGGTTGCTGGACTCGATTTAAGAGAATAGTCAGAGGTAAAGTAACGATTTTCTGCTTGAGAGGAGGTTAAATAGTCGTCCAAAAGTAAAATATATTGCGAATCAATGATGCGTAGAGAATTTGAACACTACATACATAACACTGATCGGGTTTCTGCTATCAAATGTAAATACGGTATTCAAAATCGAATATTTTTACAAGGTTATGTGTTTTAACTTGCTTCTGGTCGATTTTGAGTTATTATTATTGAAACAGATCGAAAGTAAGGATTGAATATACTTGTTTAATTAGTGTGTACTTTATTTGGGATCCTCTTCGCAGGATCCGTCTTCTAATATCAATTCCAATCAACATTTTTTAATTGCTTTCTCGACTAAATCCGATTTATCTCGAATTCTAAATGCTTTTTGTACCCTATCTTTAGTTGCAAAGTCTATTTGAAACTTTTCTTCGCTGAGGATTCGAACTCAGCTAAAATTTTAATGAGTATGTTACGAGGCAGGTGTTTTAGTTCGAGCCAATGTTTACTCACTGAGAAGAAATTTTGAAACGTTGGGAGAAAGCCAGTATTTTTGTAGAAAACATTATGAAACCCCAAGGGCAATCGTTCTTTAACTATCATTATCCATCACTTAGAACATTTCATATCTTATGTGGTGAAACTTCACCAAAATGAGAAACCGTTGGTAATATGCAGTATTAGTTTGTCAGTGTTGGGCTACCACAACTCCGCATAATCAATAATTCATACATTAAGAAGAAAAATCTAGTCGTATTTGAATTTACACATTTTTATTCAATTTTATCGTAGCTAACGAGACGATTTATAAAAGAACTGAATATGCTTAAAAGAATAAAAACTGCCTTGTTTTCACGTCCTTTTTTCAGAGGAAGTTTTTACTAAGATATATTTGTTGTTTTACTCGTATCAGCCATCTGTACTAACCACACTGTCAGTTTTTGACGTGGTTTTCTGTTACCTTTGCTCATTAAAGTTCTTTTTCTCACGTAAAAAATGTCCTGAATAACTACTAAAACACGAAATATGAATTATCAATGAAATATAATGTGATCTTACGTTTATTTTTTTTCTTGCGTTTTTCTTAATTACTATTTTTTCGAGATCATTACACAAGTGTTAAGTGCTAGACATTTTTTTCCTCGTTTTCGTTACTTTTTTTTGTGTTAAATAGCTAGTTTTCAATTGTTTAATAACAATGTGTGCGAAATTGAAATTGTAATCTAGATAAAAAACATAATGGGAACTCTTATAGCTGTGTACAAAGAAACCTTTTCTTCATTTACACATTTAATTAGTTACAACTAATGCGAAAAAGTTTGCGAAATTTCGAAATTTTTCAACTTGAAGGATAATTTTCCTTCAAACGCGGTGAAATATCCCCATTTCCATGACAACCGAATTTCGTCAAAGTAAGAAAAGTGTTTCCATAGTGACGGTCAGTATCATTCCCTGCCCGGGGTATCCCGGGGGAATTTCCGTTATAGGTTCATTAAATAAATAAGTTTCTGTTCCGTTTTGCAGCTTGAAATACAAACAAATTCTGTTCATTAATGCGAAGATTTAATTTGTAAGGGAAATGTCTAGAACTCTTCAAACATATTAAATGACAACAAACCTTTCTAATAGCTTGATAATACATTTTAGTGTATAGTAGCAACGAAAATGCCGCAGATCGTAATCATTTTAATCTATGAAATAAAAGTTCATAAACATCCACCATCGATCTAAAACATCCCACTGTTACTGGGTTTGTGATATGCCTGATTGACGGTATTAGATGAAGTTGAGTCTTTGATCGGTTGTTTTTGTGGCTTTAGTGATCGTCATAATAATGGCTCATTTGTGTCTAATATCGTCAGGTTGTATCACCACATTAATGGCAGTTACCACAACGACATACATTGTTATTGCGAAATAAAGAGAAGAGAAAAAGAATAAAATAGAATTAGACTATCTATACATTTAAAAGAAGAAATAAAATGGGAAATAAAAAACAAAACATGAAAACTGAACGAGAAAAGAGATTAAGTGTCAAACTGACCACCTACGCTGTAATTAAAAACTAAGGCTCAACACAGTAATCAAAGAAATGAATAGGAAAGAAAGAAGGAGGAAAATTAATGGAAATAAGTATTAATTAAAAGTAACGGATAAATACGAATAAAACAAAGCGAAAAGAACAAAGTATATTTAAAAAGAAGAAAGCAAAATTCATTTATAAGATTAAAAGCGAAAAAACAAGCAAAGTTTTTCTCTTATTATTTCATTCTGGTTCCCATTTCGTCCAATTTGCCGTTTTGCTTTATTTCGTTTTTCATATTTTTGACTTAATTTTGTGCCATTCCTTCACGAGCAAAATAACATTATGACAAAGTAATTGCAACAAAAACTTCCACATGCAATGGATTCAAAACTGATATAAAATAAGACAAACATTGCTTGAGAAACATCGAAAACAAATATGTAAAATATGTTATTATCGTGTTGTATATATACTTCGAATCGCACTCGACTTTGCTTGTGGTAGACAAAATGACGTCTAGTTCTTCGTGCTGCCAAATAGGTGCAGTCAGCAGTGATGACGTGATTATACAGACTCTTTTCATTGGTGGATACGCCATTTCTTTGAATGACTGTCGTAATCAACTTTAAGTTGTTCCAAGTCACAAGGACAAGAAATTCATTCAAGGATTTGTTATGAATTGGTTGTCGGCGATTAGTTCTGCTAATGCTTGCGCCGTCGATAATTGAGTGTAAAATTAAAAACATTACAAAGTAACTATATTGCTTTTTTATATTGATATTTTGACTGGTACGTGACTATTTTTCCCATTGATATTTTTTTTTCAAATTACAACGATTGAACGTCCGAAATTAAATAAAAATATTTCCGGTAATTCTTTCATGTGCAGTTCATTTGTTTCTAGCTTTTTCTGTTTTTATATCTTCGGGACGAAGTCAAAGTTCTTCAACTTTATAATCCAGTCTTTTAGTTAGTTTGAGTTTGGTTCGTTTTTTCTTTCTTTTTTTTTTTTCATTTTTTGTTGTTTGTTTATTTTTGTGTATTATATCATTCCTACATGTTTTGCTAATGAGTTAGTTTGTTGTTTATTTGTTTGTTTGTATGTTAAGTAATTTTGTTTGCTAATGGGTTTTAGGTTTTTCAGTCCATTTTATTCAGTTATTCTTTTCAGAAATGGGGATTGATGTAATATCGTGTTTGTTTTTGCGTTTATATATAAAAAAACTCAAGAAAAAGTGTTCCATCACAATATTAATTTTAAAACCCTAAAGTCTTAAATTGACAAAAGTTTCTTAATTTTCTTCTCTACAGGACTATGGCGAACAAGACAGACCGAAGACACGGACAGCGACAGAGAGATGCACATCAAGACTACCCTGAGAGAACTACTAATATACCTTGTGTTTATCACAATCCTATGCATTTGTAAGTCTGCTTGTATTAAACAACAATCTTTGAGTTGCATGATCATGAAGTGTTCTGATTGCTTTATTCATCGACGTCTAAATGTCTCGGGATAGCCCACACGTAACTAGAACATACTTCTAACCAAGGCTCTATACCCAGAGATGATGGCTTTAATGTTTGTTGTAAACAGAATCGTTTTCTTATGAGTGCCGGGGAAACGGTACAGTTACGATACCGGTACGAAACGGCTGGAAATTCGAATGTTTTCATATAAACTATTAGTTGTACCACACGATTCATGCATGGATTGACCAAAGAAACTATGATAATTCATAGGCGGATCCAAGGATACTTTTGATTTATCTTTATAGACAGTTCTTTTAATTTTATCGATCGATAATCAGTATTTTTTTATTAGCTCCCCCCCCCCCCCCCCTTCAAAATTTCTCTGGATCACTTTTTGATTAGTACTCCCCTTCCTCAAAATTTCTGGATCTGTACAGTTTTGGTTGTAATTTGTGCATTTGTATTGATTTTTAATAAATTTATGTGTTTTATGTTCAGATTCAATTGATCAAGTTTTTTATTATTATTTTCTCGCCAGTGACTTTTGGAATGACCAGCTCAACAATGTACTACTTTACCAAAGTCATGAGAGGTAAGCAAGGCTCTCTTAGTCCATGTCCTCACTAACTCGAGATAAATTTGAAAACGCAACTTTATTTATTTATCCGGTTTGGCCTGCTGTCCACTAAAGCGTATGAATCCAAAACAATTTTATGCACCACTTTTAGCGATCCCAGCGATTTACATTTTTAGCGATCGTAACGATTTACATTTTTAGTGATCCCAGCGATTTACATTTTTAGCGATCGTAACGATTTACATTTTTAGCGATCCCAGCGATTTACATTTTTAGCGATCGTAACGATTGTATGGAAAAGTTAGAAGTTTATACGTTTGATTTATGCGTTTTTCGTACAGATTTGTTTGTTGAATCTGGCATGTCGAACAGGAACACATTCAAAGACATCACCACCATGCAAGAATTCTGGATGGTAAGGTTCCAACCATCGTTTCTGGTTGTTAATTTTTATCTATTTTTCTGGTTGTTTGACGGCATTGTATTTTCGAATATGTCCGTGTGACCTGTTGGTTTATGTATTTTTTTTTCCGTTTATTTTCAGTATGTTGATGGTCCTCTGGCTGATGGTTTATACTGGGAACAGTACTACAATGGTGCCAATGTCACCGATGACTTTGGTTACATCTACTTTGAAAACAAGGTTCTTGGAATGCCACGATTAAGACAAATCCGCGTACGAAACGACTCATGCACGTGAGTACAATATCTTTAAACTTAGATTAATTCTCTATTTGCTTCCTTGTTTTTTTTTGTTTTTTTTTCTTGCTTGTGTGTGTGTCTGTTTGTTCGTTCGTTCGTTTCGTTAGTCTGTTCGTTTGCAAGTTCGTTCGTTCGTTCGTTCGTTCGTTCGTTTATTTAACCGTTTGGCCTACCTACTACCCTGTGTATAACTCGCTTTAGAGTGAATGAAAGCCAATCTATATATTCATATAGATTTATATATATGTATACTTATCTAAAGCTCATTATAATATGTTATTTTTTTACAGTGTCCACAAAGACTTCGCAAGTGTCATCAAAGAGTGCTACGCCCCATACTCTGCAAACTCTGAAGACAAAAGTGCATTCGGCAAAATGAATGGAACTGCGTAAGTCACAATCTTTAGTGGGTTTTACTGATTTTTGTGCGTGTATCAAGTATATACGTGATGTACAATCGTACCCTCATCATAATTACTATCTATTTAGCTAAAAGCATAAGAACATTAAAGCTCTCTAGGTGAAAGCCGATCATGAATTTTTAATATGTCTACCCTATTGCGGTTGAAACTCTAAAGCTGACTCATGACTTAAATGCTATTTGTAGTTTTTTTAAATGAATCTCGACCCTCATTTATAGAAAACCAAATAAAAAGTCATAACGTTTACTCATGTTATAAATATTAGATGTCGTTGTAAATTCAAGTCACGGACTACCTAATACTTAATGACTGGCATTTAAATAAATAATAATAATAATAAATATGATTTTTATAGCGCCCTCACTATAAATACTCGACGGCGCTGTTTACAATAAATTGATGAATTAAATAAAATTATAATATTATCTATATTACAATAAAATCATATATTATAAAAAACTGAATTACTTGAAGAGAAAATAAAAATTATAATATTATCTATATTACAATAAAATCATATATTATAAAAAACTGAGTTACTTGAAGAGAAAATAAAAATTCATGTATCTATAAATTATATCAAAAGTTGTTAACGTTATGTTTATACATAGTATCTTTATATATTTCATAGTTCCTATTTATAGGCCAGTTTGAAAAGGAAGGTCTTTAATTCTTTTTTAAATTTTTCTATGTTAATAATTTTCCTAATATTTGCCGGCAAACTGTTCCATAACACTGGTCCTGATTTTGAAAATGCTCTGTCTCCAAACGTTTTACATCTAGTTCTTGGGACCACCAGCTGATCATCATTTCTGAGGCGGTAGCGTCCCTCCGGTTTCACGTTTATCAGGTCTTTCAGGTACAAGGGTGCCATACCATGTAGTACTTTAAACACTAGTAGAATGATAAAAAATATAATAAATGATAAAATAGAATGATAATAGATAATAGAATGATAAAAAATATATATATACAGTATAGTAAAATTTCTTTGTGTGTTTGATTCAAAGATGGGTCTATCAAGACGAGAAAACACTCAACAGCAGATCGTACTGGGGACGTATGGCCACGTACAATGGCGGAGGCTACACACAACTTTTGGCGCCGACAAAAGCTAAGTCCAAGGAAATCTTTGCAGACCTAAAGGTGTGTCTAATTCTTAGTCTGTCTGTCTGTCTGATAAGACTGCCTTGCCGTAACAAATGTAAAGTAAATGTTATAATTAGTACTGCGGTAAATATAGTGTTATGGCGAAACAATAAACTTGTGACCCTGTACATTGTAGCTTGTCTGTCTGTCTGTTTTTGTCTGTCTGTCGTATGTCTGTCGGACTGTCTGTCTGTCCGCCTGTCGAGTTTAGGCAGTCGACTGTCAGTTACATGCGCTTAAACTTAACTCCTTTACTTTTATTCCAGCAACACCTTTGGCTTGACCGTGGCACAAGAGCAGTCTTCATTGACTTCAGCGTGTACAATGCTAACATCAACCTCTTCTGTATCGTCAGGTAGGGACCAAAACACAACCACTACTGGCAGTGGTCTAAATATACACACAACCAGATGTTCAGAACTAATCCTCGTCCCTTACATCCGTGTAATAAGCTAGCCATGAAATATATAAGTGCTATTGATAAAATCGACATTTCGTATTGCATGCAGAGTTCACAAGTCGATGGTTCCCGAGGAAAACTGGAGAACCCATGACCAACACATATTCCTAATCTCTCCCTCTCATACATGTACATATCTTACTTGTTGAGACGAGACAACTGGGAACATATCCTCCTCGCACCAATAAAGACTATCAATAATTCAACTACACTATTCTCTTGCTGAATATTCAATTAATGCTCGATTGTTTCTCTTAACAGGCTTCTTTTCGAATACCCACCAACCGGAGGATGCATTCCATCGTTCAATTTCCGTACCCTGAAACTGATCCGATACGTTACGACTATGGACCATTTCGTCATGGCTTGTGAAGGTCTCTTCGTCATCTTCATCATCTACTATACCATCGAGGAAATAATTGAGATCAAGAAGCATAAGATGCAGTACTTCAAAAGCGTCTGGAACATCTTGGATATTGTCGTCATTTTGCTTGGTTACGTGGCTGTTCTCTTCAACTTGTACCGTGGTGTCGTTGTCGGTGACCTCCTTACGTCACTCCTTGAAAACAGTAACCAGTATGCCAACTTCGACAACCTTGGCTTCTGGCAGACACAGTTCAACAACATGGTTGCTGTGGCCGTCTTCTTTGCCTGGATCAAGGTATGTTGAAGTGTCTCACTTTTTCATGGACACGTTTAATTTCATAACTACAAATATCTAAAAACTGTCAAAATCCAATCTGCTTACCATTGTGTATTATTGTTTTTTTTTCTCTGTAGGTGTTCAAATACATCAGTTTCAACAAGACAATGAACCAGCTGTCTTCCACTTTGTCAAAGGTGAGCAACTGCAATAAATCAATCGTTATTGATTATCGTCGTCATATATTCCGTATCATCATCACAGCTACATATAGTTCATCTTCTTTACCAACATCCACATTACCTCAATTTTACAAATAATGATCACAATTACTTACACCGTCATCATCATCATCATCATCAACAACAATAACGTCACTTCAATTTCACAATCACTGACATCACCACCATCATCATCATCATTACTTCAATTTCACATGACTGACATCACCATCATCATCATCATCATCAATAACAACATTACTTCAATTTCACATCACTGACATCACCATCATCATCATCATTACTTCAATTTCACATGACTGACATCACCACCATCATCATCATTACTTCAATTTCACATCACTGACATCACCATCATCATCATCAATTACAACATTACTTCAATTTTACATCACTGACATCACCATCATCATCATCAATTACTTCAATTTCAAAATAACTGACATCATCATCATCATCAATTACTTCAATTTCACAATCACTGACATCACCATCATCATCATCATTACTTCAATTTCAAAATAACTGACATCATCATCATCATCATTACTTCAATTTCACAAGCACGGACATCACCATTGTCATCGTCATTATCAATTACTTCAATTTTTGTCTATCACAAAGCTTACTTGCTCTTCTTCTTTGCAATTACAGTGCGCAAAAGACGTAGCTGGCTTTGCCATCATGTTCTTTATCATCTTCTTTGCCTACGCCCAACTAGGCTACCTGATATTTGGAACCCAAGTCCGTGATTTCAGCACATTCCAAGACAGCATGTAAGTATAAAGACGCCCTGATAATCAACTTTCTTTTCTTGTTTTTTTTTTAATGTATGCTCAGTATGTTGAAATTAGGTAATTTGTTAAACCTAAATTCTTCTTAGCCTGTATATAACAAACACTATATTTGTTTGACATTCTAGCTTTACCCTGTTCCGTATCATTCTCGGTGACTTTGACTTCCATCAAATCGAGAACGCCAACCGTGTCCTCGGACCAACCTTCTTCATTACCTACGTGTTCTTCGTGTTCTTCGTCCTGCTCAACATGTTCTTGGCCATCATTAACGATACCTATGCTGAAGTCAAATCTGACATTGCTGCCCAAGAGAACGAGTTTGAGATCACAGACTACTTCAAGAAGGTAATTATTAATTGGATTTTTTATGAGCACTTATAACACACACCCTAAGTTCACTGAGAGTGGTTAAGAACTTTAGAAAGCTGTAGAGGAACACATAGGAAAAGAAATATAGCAATTATGCGAAGAATACAAGGGTATACATTCTCATCCTTTAAAACTCCTGAACTTGGACTACCAGCGTGTGGGTTTTTATTTTGGCAAAAGATACTATGCCAAGCGCACACTTTAAGAAAAACATTCATATTATTTTCAGTTCGAGAATTTACGACTTAATTTATCATTGCGTTTATTAGTTTTTTTTATCCAAACTGGTTATTGTTCAATTATTAAACAATC
Organism: Diadumene lineata; assembly: GCA_918843875.1. Taxonomy (NCBI): domain Eukaryota; kingdom Metazoa; phylum Cnidaria; class Anthozoa; order Actiniaria; family Diadumenidae; genus Diadumene; species Diadumene lineata. Next base: position 28,654,157 of record OU974070.1, read on the forward strand.
ATATTCAAAACAAGATCAAAATTTCCAGAAACTGTGACTGCATTGGCTTCAATTAGCGAGCACTCGTACCATTTGCTTCCCGAAATAACACTTCTTGAAAAACACTTTTTAATTGTTTGTGTTTGCAAACGAATTTGATTGGATGAAATAGCTCAAAGCAATATGTACAGATACATTAGAACATAAGTACGCCTTCGCTTTGTGACACTATACTCTGCGTATACCAAGCAAGCGAATCATCGATGGGTAAAAAAGTAAAATCACCGTTTGTTCGCCTATTACAGGGTTACCAAAATATGCTCAACAAACTGTCGTTCAAGAGAGACAAGATTGTGGATATCCAGAAAGCTTTGAAATCCGCTGATGTCAACCAGGACAACAAATTGGACTTCGAGGAGTGGCGTGCGACATTGAAATCGTAAGTTGTCGCGCTATATACACTGCATTGCTCGTCTTAGGTGATGCCTTCTCGTGCTGTATAATATGCATGGAGGTGGTAGTTGAGTGTGTGAATATATCTCTCAAAAGTTAATTTTCGTAAAATAATTAACCTAAATGAAATGCAACTCAATGTCCATATCTTCATAGTGGTTTTACTTGTGCGCTTTTCGCGAATTGGTCGCGAGTTTTAAAGTATTCTAAAAAAATAGGTTCAGTTTGATTTTTGAAATAGTTGCGCAAATCAAAATTATAAACTTTGAGAATTAAACCAGATCAAAATTCCAATTTTACAATATCGTGCAGTACATGCGTTCCGTGCAAGGGGAATTTATTTTTTATCATCACAGATAAGCACATTGACGCTTAATTTGGATTGCAGTCCACGAAAAGTATTTTTTCAAACAGCTTACACAAATGTATTGCTTTAAGATGATAACGTGAAGTGGTACATTAAATGGAATCTACATTTTGGTTTATTTTATCGCGCTACCAATTGTCCAGCCGCTTTTTCATCAGGAAACAACTAGTCGTTGTCTGAATTCGACATCCCAGTTCATGTCACTCTCAATGATTTTTTCATCATATACCAAGGCAAATATTTCATATGGATTGTTGTTTATGATAAACACGTATAGAATTGCATGAATATTAGAATTTGTATAGCTGTGTTTCTGTACTCTCTAAAATAGAATTTTTTGTTGTTATTAGTCGTGGTCATGCAGATGCCGAGATTGAAGCAGTGTTCGCTAGGTATGACTTGGACGGTGACCGTATCCTCGATGAAGATGAACAAAGACGAATGCAGGAAGATCTTGAAGGACAAAAGGTAGATATGTCTTTTCGATTTTTTTATATCCACATCAACATAATTGACCAATGCCCCAAATCCAGCATAATGAAAAATCACTTGTCCGTTTTTAGTAAACATCATAATCGGTTATCTTTCTAGCCTCGTTAATTGCTCTTTACAAATGTCATTTTAAAATCTCTCAGTTCTGCAACCACAACATAAGTGATATACGTTTGGGATAATTATGTTTATGAGCCGGAAATTGACCACACATTTTAATAAGTTTTGTAGAAAACAATCAACAAAAAGCTATTCCGGCGCAGCCTTTATACAAATCTGTAAATCCAGAACGTTTTCTACATAATTTCTTTAAAAAACCACTGATCCTTTTTGAGAGGTCACATATTGAAATACAGTTTATATAGCGTCATTCCTTGACATGGAATTTATATTTGCACACAGGCTGAACTCAATGACGAAATCGAAGAGATGGAAAGAAAGAAGGAAAGTCGTCCCAAGAGTGGCAGTCGTGTCAGTTTCCGTGGCAGCGATGCGGAGAGTGATGACGATGACGACGACGAATCTGGTGGAGCACTAAGTGGACGTGCTGGATCTGCAACTGGTACTCGACGTGGTGGAGGAGGTGGAGTTTCACATGAAGAATTCACTGTGTAAGTTTACCTTGCTTTTTTAGTTTGCTTCATTTTTCTTCATTTTTATGGCATTCTTAGTGCGCGTTTGAAAGTACGTCAGATTCTTCCGAACGAAATCTGGATAAATGAGTTGTATCACCGTTTCATTTTTATTTTTATTTTTTGTGCCATTTTATATTCAGACGGATTCATGTAAAATTGTCTACATACCTTGCTTTTGTGTTAGTTCTTTAAAAAGCTCGCGTAACGAACTTCAATAATTGCAAGTTTAGAATGTAATTTTACCGTATAGATTTAGCTTTCATACTAAACATTTTCTCCTTTAACAGGCTAAGCCGACGTGTAGATCGTATGGAACATTCCATTGGTAGTATTGTATCCAAGATCGATGCCGTCCTGGTCAAATTGGAAGCTATGGAAAAGGCTAAACTGAAGAGACGCGAAACAATGGCCAAATTGCTAGACAGCATTACAGAGGTAGGAAAAAGATCTATACTTTTATACACAGCAACAAACAATAACGAAACGTTATCAAAATGGAGTTTACACATTAAAAGTGTACAACATAAATACCACTAAATTGTGCTATTTCATGCTAATTCTGTTGTTTTCGTTTGTTTAATTTGTTCTATTTGCTACTAAATAGTGACAACTGTGTTCGCATTCTGATACACACTATAAAAATATTAGATACCTTTCCTGGTTTCCATGTTTTAATGTTCGTTTTCTTATCTTCAATTTTCAGACCGAGAAGTCTGGCAGAAGTGATGACGATATGAAGAGAGATCAAATGGAGAAACTTGTCCGTGAGGAACTGGAACGATGGGACAGCGAAGCGTCAATGAACCGTCCTGACTCTCGTGGACCTAGTCCCAGTGCATCTCGCGTCAATACTGCTAAATCTAATCGATCGACCGCACGTGGTTCGGGCCAAAGTAGCGCTGGCTCTGTACGCGTCCCCGTTCATGTAAGTACCCTCATTTAGTAAAATTATGGAACAAGTTTCCCCACATAATGGGAAATTTAGACCGAGATCGTTGATAATGAGAAAAAGATGACATTGAGTGTTGGAGGATTTTCGTAGTATTTGCAACAGTGTAACTTGATTATCTTTTAATAGCTGGCGTCGTGGCTCTCCCCAATTTCCCTCCTTGTCCCCAAATCCCTCCCCCTCCCCCTCCTAATATTTCATCTGCAAATGAAGCTGTAATATCCATCAGTAAAATGATATCATCATCGTTTCTTAAAACGTCTTCTCTTTCTCACGCACATTATAACTTTATTTAAATTCTATTTTCACTCGATGGGCGTAGCTAGCTAATTATACGCGCAATCGAACTGCACAGTTCAAAAAATATTTTTTCTCACATGTAAACTTTTTTCGTTTGTAGGAAGAACAGCCAAGACCGCCCCCGTCATTTGGTGAACACACGAACGTTTAAACCAGTTCATAATCGTTACTCGCACTGACATAAAAAGATAGCAAAATTAGTCAGAAAGTAGAACTACTACTGCATGGACAGTTCTAATATATACATCGCACACAAAATAGTTATTTATCTCATCCAGATTAAGTTTTATTCATTTATATGTATACCCCAAGGGATCTTATACTTACATATGTGGCTCTGTGGAGGATTTCCTTTTAAGGAGCATGTAATATATAGTCATTTATTGAGTTCTATAAAAAGTAGAAATAAAAATGCAGCACATTAGGGACATTCATACACGAGTGCTTGGCAAAAAATATATACACACCTGTAGAAAAGATCATGTTATCAAACATTTGCTGAAGTCTGACATTCATCTGGTATAAAATTTGGTAAAAAATGTTTCACTTCTCAAGCATCAGAGATAGCATGCGTCATGAACAATTTTTAGTTGAACTCTTACCGGGGCAAAGTGTTAGAAAGCTTTCTTAAATTGAAGCATGCCATGCATGTTAGCCGATTAAAGATAAAAATCTTTCATTTTTCAGAAGTTGTCTTATTATGTGGAATTGCATTTCAACTGAAGTGAAGCGTGAAGGAATATACAATTTTGTAAAATTTTATTTCTGTCCGAAAATATGTTTCAAAATATTCTCATTGCGGATGAAGAATATTGAAAAAATTCCATGTAGTAATGCAGTTTCAATCTACCACAATGAAGTTAGTCGTGAGGAAAACAAATCGCATGGTATACTGAATTTTAAGACAAATCTAAAACCATGTAGTCAATTTAACTGATAGTAAGAAGTCTCACTAATGACAATCTTCTATAATAGGAGAGTATTAATATAAGCATAACTTGACTAATACAGGAATAGGCCTCCTTGTTTGGAAATGGAATGCAGGAATAAACGATGGGAGGGGAGGGTGGTTTTGTAAGTTGGAACTAATGCCAGCCTAACTTGTAGATCAAGTTTTAATATGCAAAATTCGTTGAGAATCATTAAAGTTGTAATTCACCAAATCGTGTGTTGTTTGTGTCTTTATAGTCATATTTACGCTTTCACACTCGAATGACTTTCAGTGTCCTCTTTGAATACCGGGATTCCTGTGTCACTACGAAAGAAAAGTGGCGTCCGTACTCCTCACATTAAAACTTCCGTTAACAAAAAGCAAGTCGACGAAACAATTACAAATAAAAAGCAATTAACTAAACTCTAAAATTTAAGTGATCTATATTAAAATTTGAATTAGGATTAGAAAACTGAGTGAGGAAAGAAAGGGAGAAAAAATGTCTTTGATCATGGGTGAAGTGAGATGTGGACTACTGAAATGGATTCTGAACGTAAATCTTTGGAATATAAAACGACCACCTTTTAGAAACAATATATTCAAATATGAGTTGTTACCAAGATGCTTGTTAGTTTGGTTGTACACAGGAACTTTCTTCCCCCCATCCCTAACATCTCCCCTCCCCCTTAAAAAAAATGATTTTTTCTTTTTAGTTTTTTTTTTGACCATTACTTTTTTTTCTGTCACCATATTTCAATTTTTATATTTAATTTGTAAAAAAGTATTCAATTTACAGTTTCTTGATTTTTGTATAAAAATAGGCATATTATCCAAATATATGTCTGTATAAATATCATTTTACCAATAAAAGTGTGTGATTTGTTATTTACATTTTGTATTTAATTACTTTCAAGTCATTAAATAGTATTTACATAAAAAAATCATTTTCAACATGTGTAATTCATATACATATATCAACATTATATCAGACAGTCTTTATATTTGCATTATTATACTCACAGCTTGAATGATATCAATTAGTAAATGTGAACATTTTTTGTTTAAAAAAATACAAATTTAAGAAAAAATTTTAAGAGAAACTATACATTCTGTTCCCATCTCTACAAGCTTGTCTAACCACACAAGTCTATCATGTTTGCTCATTAATGCAGGTTCTCTGATAATACTATCAATTCGTTCCACAATAAAGATCAGTTTTGACATCTTCATTACAGCTGCAGTCCTTTTATTCATAGTCTTAGTAACTGCTGCTTTCTGCACAAGCCCATCTAAGATAATACGAGCCTGATACTCAAACTCGACAGCACTTTTCACATTGTTCAAAGCTTGAAGATTGTCAGAAAATGAATGCATAAATTGCGTCATGCGAGAACCAGACACTGTGGAAACAATCCCTGAAGTCTGAATTGATTCCATTTCATCCAATCTTCTTTTTTTAGCATACATTAAGCGAGGAGAAGAAGCCTGACTGTTGTGGACAATAACTTGCAGGTATTTCTGGATATTAAATCTTTTGCTTCTGTGATTGAGCACAACCATAGTAAGGTCGTCATCAGGTTTCTTCTCACACGAGTGACCATAGTTAGCTTCTGTTTGACAGTTCCAACAGAAATGACTGCTACAAAGCACACAATGCATGAACTGACAGCCGTGGTATTTCTCAATGGGATAGTTACATCGTGGACAGTTCTTGACCATAACAGCTGATATCAAATCTTGAGACTCTTTTTCCAAGAGATACTCAGCATAACCACTTCTTTCAAAGAACGCTTTTGACTCTTCACAAGTAGCTGGCCAGTGAGCTTTTTCCTGGCATTTGTAACACCAAGTAGTGTTACAGCTGCATAACACTGTCATGCCTTTGCTGTTGTTGTCATCATGTTGAACTGCTTTGACAAGATTCCGACAGTGCTTGCCTGGACACCATTTCCAGTCAGGGCTTGTTTCCAAGTGCTTGCTGATCTTTGTGTTCAGATACCTTTCATACAACTTTGGTGTCAGAGTCATCATGATTAGATTATCAACTTTACTGTCACAGTCATAGCCAGGACATTTGATGTAATCTGTGCCTTGGGTTACCTGTGTCACTACATGGCTTACCCAGCATTCATTGCAGAATGAGTGACCACATTCAGTTAGAGTAGTTACCAAGTTGTCTGTGAAAATATAAAATTGTGAGAAAAAATTATTGATTGAAAATAATATACAATCAACAGAGTATGACATAAGAAAGCTTATCCCCAGACCCCATCAGGAAATAAGCAGAAATTAAGACTGACTGAAAATGTAGATGTAGAAGTATGACATACATTACAGGTGGTTAAGATTTATGCATTGCACTGTCATTATAATTAAAATACTTTCTTAATTTGAATCAATGATGGATGGAATTCATTCAACCATCCAATCACTCATATTCTCTTGAATAAAATATACCATCAATCCATACATCCACTTGATCATTTGTTATCATTCATTTAACTACTCACCTTCATTCACCTATTCATCCCTTCATTCATCTATTCATTCATGCATTCATTCATTCATTTATTCTTTCATTCAAATTATTCATTCATTCATTATTCATTCATTCATTCATCCATTCATTCATTCATTTATCCATCTATTCATTTATTCATTCTTTCATTCAAATCATTCATTCATCTATTCATTCATTAATTCATTCATCCATCTATTCATTCATTCATTCATTCACTCATTCATATATCTATTTCTTTACTCCATTCATTTACAACTGTAACAGTATGCACTCTATCCATAACTTCAGTGAGTCTCATTGAGTACATATTTTAACAATAAGGTTAAACTGTTTTCCTAATCTCAAGGACATCAACCCTGTTGTGATATGAGTATGTGTTGTCACATTGTTCCCACGACAACAGTTCAACAACTAAAAATGGTTAAACTTCAAAATTACCTTCAATGGTGGTATAGCAAATTTGACACTCCATTGAAACCATTGTCCAGTCAGAGCCAGCAGAGTGTGTACCCTTAGAACTTTGCCCTTCCATTCCAAGCTTTTCTTTTATTTCTTGCTGTGCTTCCTCCAGTGTAAATGCCTCAGACTTCCATCCATAGGTAGAGTTTAACAAGTTTAAGTTAGTTACAGAATTCACATGTCCAGTGGTTTTTATAGCTCGAGGTTGACCTACTTCATCTTGCAGTGCATCAGCTACTTTGACACACTGGACACCAGCTTCAACAACTTCTTTCACTTCTAGTGGTTTAGTGTCAAGACGTGAAATTCTTTCAATGTGTTTAACAAAGTCTTTTGCTGTGTCTTCAAGGTTGCTGTTTTCACCAATCGAAGCATGAAGGAGTGCTACTGTAATAACCCCACCTGTCAATGATTGGCCTGGGATCTCAAACACGACATTTGTATCACAATTAGTTGCCATTTTTTTAGGAAGAAGAGAGTTGACATTTATAGCAAACATTCTTGGCAGCACAGCTCCTTCACGGTAAGAGTCTCCCCATTGACTCACAAGCCTTGAGGCTTTAAGGTCTTCAACATCTATGTTGACTGTAACTTTATGTTGTTTTGTGGCGGTGAAGCTTTGTTGACTTTCCTGTGGTGCAACACCAGATTGTGCTTTTATAGGATCCTTTTCAACAAAGATTGCACTGCCTTTGCTAAACCTTGTAACATCTGAAGAGTTTGGTATACTTTTGTCATTGTTTATTAGATTCTTGTCATGTTGCTTGGTAGAGCGTACTAGTACATCATCAATGTTAAATGTCAAACCAGCATTTCTGTTGATGGAGTTTACATTCTTGTAAGCACTATGGAACTCCTTCTTGCTTACGACTTTAACTTTGCTGTTAGCATCAAGTTTTTGTACTTTTCGATATCTATGAGAAGTATGAAGCTCTTTGTCATTTTTCAGTCCAAATCTGTCCCTCTTGTTCCTGCCTTTGCATTTACATCTTGCTTTCTTGCCATTAATGTCCCAAAAACGTTCATAACGAAATTGGGTCTCGCAGAAATCAGGCCATGTTCCTGTAGCAGGAGGATTGCAAATTTCGTAGCCAATCTCTGGTGGTTTAGTAGTGTTGCATTGACGATTGAGGTCAGTGTAGTAGGAGTAATGTCCTTTGGGAGACCTCTCGCCATTATGATCATTGTAATACGACACACAATCACCTAAATACCTTTTGGAACCAGGCATGATATGCCTTTCGTGAAAAGAAACATGGATGTCTTCAAAGTCTTCCTCTTCAACATCGTCGCTGCCCTCGTTGAATTGATCCTCATCGACAATCTGCCGTTCTTTAACCAAGTCGCGAAGAAGCCATCTTTTTCGTTTGTTAAGCGAGTATTCCACGATGGTATTTCGTCTGTGTGGTATGTCAGTCATGTGTAATCCATCTGTGAGATCGTAGCGGTCTTGCAGAAGATTGCTTTTTGCAGAAGAAGAAAATTCGACAGCGTTTTCTTGATACTTCAAGATCACTCCAGCCTTTCGTTTGGGTTCAATCTGGCAGTTTCGACGTACAGTCCTTCCACAATGAACTCTTCTTTTTCCTCTTTCCTGCCAGCCCATGCTCTCTTGCTGTCTGTTCTTGCTGTAGGTAGGTAGTTCTTGTCTATAGTGCTGCGAAAATTAATACAAAATACCATCTTCCAGCGTTTATATATCATTCAAAACAAAGTTTCTTCATGTTGGTGCAATCTTGTTCATAATGATAAAACAAGACCTCTGATTGGTGTGTAAGAACTAAACCAATCAGAACAGTTGTTTTATTTTTCTAAAATTAGGAACACTACGTCACTTTTTATAAAGAATCACGATGACATCATACAAAAATAAAATAATTATTACCAATCGAATCAAAATTGATAAATAGACACTTAGCTTCAAGTATCAAATCATTTTTGCGCACTATTTTGGCGACATTTGTCAAGTTGTTACGGTGGCCCATAAGTGCCACGGCAAAACTTTCTTTGTTCACGGCAAAACTTTTTTATTTGCGGCAAAACCTTTTTTTTACGGCAAAACATTTTTATTTGCGGCAAAACCTTTTTGTTTTACGGCAAAACTTTTTTTGTTGACGGCAAAACATTTTTGTTGACGTTAAATCCTCCGTTCAGGATTCCTGTGTTTAAAATGGCGGATGAAACACAGAAATGTTTTATATGTTAAAAACTCAACACCAGATGAATATTAGTCTAAAAACTCTCAAAAGAAAGCTGAAAAAGAATAAATTTCAGAGGAACATGGTCGAGTTCAACCAGCAGGAACTAAGAAATGTAATACTGTCAGTTATGGATGGTCCTGGATGTTCTGACTGGTTATCGGCATGCTTTGCAGAGAAACGGAATAAGAGTGGCTAGAAAAGTGGTAGAGGAGATTTAGATCCTGAAGGAGTTGAAGCTAGGAAAACACACAAATTGCGTGGATGATTGCTGGTCGCTGGGTTGGTCGTTTCGTTGGAAGGCATGTGCTGTACTCCAGGACGCACGTCTATTTCAAAATACAGGAAGCCCGCAGTTGCGGTCTATCCAATGCGTGTTGCGTGAATAATTTCTTTCCCTAATTTCCTCCGCTTTGTTGCATTAAAAATATATTGTATCAAATATAATATAATACAATATCACCCCCCCCCCCCTCCCAATAAAAAAAAAATAATTAAAAAAAAGAAAAGAAGAAAAAACTAAATATGAAATAATTTGCCGGGAATTTCATGCGGCTCGTGAGCCAAGTTTGAAAAAAAACAAAAAACAAACAAACAAAAAAAAAAAACAAAGCAAAACAAAAAAGAAATGAAAAGAAAAAATAAAAGAAAAAAAGAAAGAAAACATGATGCGAACAACATAAGCTTTGCCGTGAGCAAGATAAGTTTTGCCGTGAACAAAGAAAGTTTTGCCGTGGCACTTATGGACCACCGTAAGTTGTCCTATTACGAGAAATTTAGAGGTAAAAACTAGTAAAAAATACTAGGTAGGACTGCGTGGGTGTTTCTAGATAAAACAGTTCAATTGTAAATGTAAAAATAAGTTGAACACCGTTGAATGAGTAGTTGTGGTAACTGCCGTTTCGGACCGTTAGTCCTTCGTATATTACCCCGACGAAGGACTACCGTCCGAAACGTCAGTTACCACTACTACTATTCAACGGTGTTCAACTTATTTTTACATTTACAACCATTACGAGAAATGTAACTCTTAAACTTACAGTTTCAGTTCAGTGGAGTCAGCCGGAGTCCCCCAAAAGTGAAGACAGGATTTTAACGTCCGTCGAGCACTACTGCCCAATGTTCAGGGGAGCCCCCTTCATTTAGTGACCATTTGTACTGACTTTTAATATCATGTCACACAAGTAGTCAAGCGCAAAACACTGGATTCGGTTTGGATGATGTATTCATAACTAAAATAAACTTGACATGTTAAATCGGCCCGAACAGTGATTATACTTTTTAAAATATCAATCTTGTTTTCACTTGTTTACATAAGCTAAAAGTAATATTAATTTGGTTAAATACCAGGACTCATTAATATGATTAATATACTAAGTCAAGTTCAAGCGCACAAAAACTCAACCAATTGAAATTAAAATGAACTGAAAATAATTTCAGATCTAATCGATTTTTTCTCATGCGCTTTGCTCCAGCTTAATAACATTTTATCCCGGTCCACGTTACAGGCGACCTTTCAGTTAGGGACGTCAGGTGCTAGAGCCGAACAGGTGTTAACGTATAATAAAACCTAATATAAACAAGCACAGGACAAACTAATCTAATTTTCGATCGCCGTATTCAGTTGGTGAGCTCAGTGCTAAAGTCTAGCTTTCAACTCCCTTCCCGGCTTCAAGTTATAGTACTGAAAATAAAGGGCGCCGAACTGCAATGGTAACTTTGCTGCATGATAAAAGGTAATATAAAGGCAATCATTTACAAACAAAAGTTTAAAACAAAAAGAGAAAAAGAATTAGATATTTTGAAAAGCCGTGATGTCATGGTAGTACCCGATAGCGACGTCTGCACAAAAAACAGTGTTTTTAATTTCAAAAAGTGCAAGCAAACAAATGAATAAATAGGAAAAATTAAAAAAAAAAAAAAAAAAACGGCTGAGATATAATTTGTTGGTTGTAACGATTAATGATATCTTCTTAAATGTGCACCGGCTGATGAAGGTATGAGCCGGTAATCTACTGACAGAAAGTATATGGCAATATTTTTTATACATTCCACCACTCATATCTCGAAATCCAATATAAGCCGAACAAAAAACAAACAAACAAACAAACTAACAAATGGAAGTCGAGCCGATACGTTTTTAGATCTAATTTTTGTCTCTAGAAGTATAACGATAATCATATTACATCTGCAATTCATTACTTTCGAAGTTCAGCGGTTTGTAAGTCAACAATGGAACGATTTTTAGTAGACTCGCTCGCATGAAATGATTTTTAGCGCTCGTCACACAGTATATACTTTGGATTCAAAAGCATTTACTGCTCTATCTGACTAAAATGTAAAAACGGCTTCAAGACCAGTACGCATGCAAACTTCGTTGAATCCGCTATCAAAGCCTTAAAATCATTTAATTAAGAAACAAGAGGATAAAATGGGGGCTTTGTATGGAATTCCATGTGTTACCAAATACGCATACTTTACGCAGGCATTATGTTTTAACGATCTACTTTTGTTTATTCCTTCCATAGTCGTTACAGGTTTCTAAGTTTTTTTTTAAATTGATTCACTTAAGATATTTTTTGTCATAGGCCTGAAAATTTAGAATATCCCTAAAAGCTAAGCGACTAAAACTGTTACATGGTTGACACATAAAGACTTCATGAAGAAAATAGTCAATTTGTTTTAATCCGGTCGGATTTACGATAGAGCACGGCCCTTAAATTAAATAAATGAATGCATATATTCGTCAACCGCAGCTTTATTGCACACCAAATGTCTCGTCAAAATCTTGCGTCCAGCCGATTCAAGCAAAATGTGAGAAGTTCTCCCACCGCTACATTTTAGATATTTATATGGATTTGAATCATAGGTGTTTACAGAACTTGCAAATGCTACGGGACTTTAATTTCAATATCACAAAAAAGCCGGGAAAACCTTGAAATAGGACTATATTTCAAACTGATCACTTTGATGGGACTGTATAAGTGGGAATCAACCCTCTCCTTCACTCATAAATAGTAAGTTGGGTTGTTCGCGCTTTTTTACTAAACTTCTGTACACTTGTTTACATTCTATCTTTTTATGTCAGTTTTTACGGCCCTAAAATATTATTTTCACAAAGGAGAAATATTGGTATTTTATGGATAATTATATATGATAAAGTGATTTTCGACATATTTGAATTTGTACATAAAATTATCAAGTTAAAATGTTTATATTCCAGCAAGTACAATAAATATATATCCCATTGACAAATTTTCGTCATTTGAAGATCATTAAATATTTAGATCTAATAGAATTAACATAAAATCCTTAACTCAATTTGAAATGAAAGCTGTCGTTAATTTATTTAGCAATTTAACAATTACATGATTTTCACCGATGTATTAATCTTATATAGCGCAACTCTGATCACCTAGCAGTCTCAATTTGCATCAATAACATGCATGATCGAGCTAGAGGATCTGGATGGGACGTTCGAATCATTAAAAGTTTGGCATTTTGTCAATTTTCAGTTATTTTCATTATTTCGGCATTTTAAGCGGGACAGGGACATTGGCACAGACAGCTTTGACTATCTCTTGCGGTAGGCTTGTGTTGAAGAAATCCCGAAAACAATATCGGCAATTTTAAAGCCCTGACCCATTACGAAAACTGAATATCGTAAAAGTTAATCAGAGATTTAAAAAAACTTAGTGGAGTAACTGTAAGTAATAGTTTGTGTTCAAGCGAGGTCTGATCAAATAATGGACAAATGTTATCACGCCATCAGGTCTTTAACAAACTTTTCTCGGTTTTTGAATATATATCCATCTCCTTGGATAATTTTTTTTTTAAATGAGCTCATTGAAATAGCAAAAACAAGCTGCAAATACTACATTTCAGTCATGTAGGTAGCCAATTGTTACATAAAAGAAATATATTTTTTTGTCATTAAAAAACTAAGAGTATTTCGACCGTTTGTTGGTTGGTTGTAATTTTTTTTTTTAATTGTCCTGTTCGTTTGTTCGTTTGTTCGTTTGTTCGTTTGTTCGTTTGTTCGTTTGTTCGTTTGTTCGTTTGTTCGTTTGCTCGTTTGCTCGTTTGTTCGTTTGTTCGTTTGTTCGTTTGTTCGTTTGTTCGTTTGTTCGTTTGTTCGTTTGTTCGTTTGTCGGCGTTTGTTCGTTTGTTCGTTTGTTCGTTTGTTCGTTTGTTCGTTTGTTCGTTTGTTCGTTTGTTCGTTTGTTCGTTTGTTCGTTTGTTCGTTTGTTCGTTTGTTCGTTTGTTCGTTTGTTCGTTTGTTCGTTTGTTCGTTTGTTCGTTTGTTCGTTTGTTCGTTTGTTCGTTTGTTCGTTTGTTCGTTTGTTCGTTTGTTCGTTTGTTCGTTTGTTCGTTTGTTAATTTGTTCGTTTGCTCGTTTGTTCGTTTGTTCGTTGACATCTTTCTTTTACTCTTACATAGAAGATGCTGTTTCCCGTGAAAGCACACCTTGGTTGTCTACTGTTCTTATTTATTGTGGGGGTATCTATTGAATTTGTCCTCGGTGGACAGAAATGTGAAAGCATAAACGCAAACCAACACTATCGTCTAGTAAATCACGCTAAAAAGACAATCAAAGATGTTACACCAGGGAATTGCTTTGATTTTTGTAAAAAGGAAAGGGGTTGCTACAGTTTTAACTATTTCATGACTTCCCTTGATTGTGAACTTAACAATGCAACCAAGCGATTTCACGTTGGAGATTTGGTTTATGAAGAGAACAGTTTCTACATGGATATGCTACAAAAAGACTATAATCCATGTAAAGTGTTGAAACCATGTTTGAATGACGGCAGTTGTACTGTTCATTGGAATAATGATTCATATAGCTGTCAATGTCCAAGATCGCACACGGGGAGACATTGTGAGACATTAAAAACGAGTAAGTTAGGAAAATGATGGGGACTCGATCGGATGCTAGTTTTAACTTTATTTTCATAAACTTTCATAATCGTCTTTACCATGTCATCATATTCACCATCTTCAATTCATCATCTTAATCAGATCATCATGCTGAGAGTTTGCCCATGTTTCAGATGGAGATCTTCAGTGTCAAAATGAAGTGATGAATCTTTGTATAAATCACATTTCCCTCTTGGAAAGCTACGATATTGAAGTTTATTGATTTTAAAGTAGAAAAAAGTTGACCTAAAAGTACCCATGCAATCCACATCAAATACCCATATATTTTTCGCCTGTATGTCTAGCTACAACACTGCTGCTAAACAACACTGTTTGGGCTACCTTTGCCGAGATCAATACCAGTACCACCATCCCGGAGAGGGGACTTCCATTTATTGGAGGGCGGGGATATGTTCGTCGTAACTTTTAGGGGTCAAAATCTGTTTTACAACCATTATATTCAGTTGTTCGTATTTGAGTTGGCAAAAATCATGTATTGTTACGAATTCTGAATAGAACTTCAGTACCTTTTCATTTTCCAAAAGATCAGACGGGCATACACGGCCTTTTCCGATCGGGAATCAACCCTACCACCCCCCTCTCGCCACCATCCCCACCCCCTTCCGGAACCACTATCATCGTCGCGTCTTCATTACCTCCACCACCATCGTCTGCTATCAGATCTATTTATCAATTTTTCCTTTGTTTAGTTGGAGATCTTCAGTGTCAAAATACAGTAATGAATCTTTGTACAAATCACATTCTCTCTTGGAAAGCTACGATATTGAGCCCGACAAGCCTCTCTCTTGCTAACTGCAACCCAAGTCAGGTAGATTCTACAAACCAACTGCTTGTGTTCGTCAGTAAAGGGGATATCACAGACTATGGCAAGTACGAGATCGTCAGTATCAAAGAAAACACAGGGTAAGAATAGGTAACGAACCTTGTCGTATGCAGCCCCTGAGCTCTGGAACAAGCTCACTATAAAAATAAATAGATCAAACTCTCTGTCAATCTTCAAACGTGAGGTCAGGTCATTTCTGTTTAAACACGCATTTGATTGAACTTTTATTATTTTAACTTATATCCTAGTGTTATTTTAGTATCATATAATTTTAAAAGAAAATTTCTTGACAAAAATCAATAAAGTTACAATTTCAAAATTTATTAAAATATATTTTTTCAATTATACATTTTTTAACATCCGTAAGCTATGTTTTTTAAATTGACCATGTTTCTTAATAAATTTTTAGTCTGGTGTGAAGCGCTGTTGAACCATGCGGAATTGGCGCTATATAAAATACCATTTATTATTATTATTATTGTTAAGAATTACTGCTTTCATCAATTGATTTCGAAAGTAACAGTTTCGTTTTATCGAAATATTTTTACTTGTTTTTTTTTACGAGAAGTTGTCTTCTGAAAGAGTGACCTTTTTTTTATATACTTACATTTTCAAGGAAAAAGAAAGTCGGAGAGTTTTATGGCTCTCTTCAAAACAAAAGAATACCAAAAACGTCAACTAAACTGGGAACAGCCACCAGATCAGTTCAGTGTCAGTCAAAACTGGATTAGGCCATTTAATTATTAGGCTCAGTCTCCAGCCGTCAGGGGTTCGTGCGCCCGCGATACTCTCCCCACTGACGGCTGGGCGCATGGGTTCACATTGTTCTTCTCAGCCAATCAGCAAGTTGCCCCTCGAAAATCGAGGGGCATAAATTAATAAATTAAATTTCGTTCTGAACGAAATGGCGAACGAAAGTACTTGTTCAAATGCATTTAAGTCGTGTAATTTTAGTGCATTCAAGGTTGTTCAACCAGATGATTTAAAATTATATCGCTCTTGGTAATGTTGTGTTTCAAGTTTGCTATCTACCAACTAACTTCCTTGGGAAAATCGCCGATGTTTCAAACAGTTACGCCGGATTGTGTTCGGTAACAGTTTACTGTATCGGTCGTAAATACTCAAAAAAATGCATTTGGTTAAGAGAAGATTGTACGGACTTCAGATAATGATAGGACTGATGGATTGTGAATTTTCGACGAATAATTCGCATGACATGGCATGAACTACAGACTATATTCAGCGGACGGCTCGCTGCTGGAAGCGTACTAAGCAGAAAAAGTATCGTTCATTGCATAAATATGTACTCTATCAGAAACTTCAGTCGACAATGAAAGATTCGGAGATCTCTAGAATATTTCTGAAAGAATTTGCAATAATTTCAAAGTAAGTTTTGCTTGATGAAAGCAATTTTGCATTGTATTTTGCAATGTCTATACGTGTGAACTTCAACTCGCGAAGTCATTGTCAACATAAACAAACATATCATTTGCTCCAATTTTAGAATTGTTTCATCGTTTCACTTTAACATAGAATAATTACTCATTTGTAGTTGGTAACTATGTTGTTATATAATTTGAATTGATTTAGTCTATGAACCGTTGCACAAGTTACAGTAAATGTGACAACTTGAAGCCGCTGGAGGTCTGTCGGCCTTTGATGCGCAAGATCACTTGTTCGTATTATATAAATAAAAATAAATGAGTGCTAAAATCAAGTCTGTGTATCATGCTTTCGTAGTAAACCATTATTTTGATAATTTTTTTACTGCAAATTTCACTTCTATTTCCATTTTCTTATGCTAATTACAAAATACGTCACGGACATGCGCGACATGATTTTAATCCCATGCGCCCAGCCGTCAGTGGGGAAAGTATCGCGGGCGCACGAACCCCTGACGGCTGGAGACTGAGCCTATTTAATTATATGATAGTTGATAACCCCACCTAATTCTCCTACAACCTAACCCAAGCCCTAATTAATCTGTCTCGCACTTCTTTATTTTAGTTGTAATGTCACTCTACAAATACCAATGAAGATGATGATTTCTGGTTCTCCATGTGAAATCATTGCTCAACGTTTTCCAAGTTTCAAGAACATCACTCTTACCCAGTCCTGCACATTGACCTGTAATCCTCTGTCAGGAGGATTGGGCGGAGTGATGGCATTTAGAGCTGCAGAGCTTGTGATTGACAGCACATCTAAAATAGACATGAATTATAAAGGTACATACGGCGTAGCAAATTGTCAAAAAGTCTCACTATGGTAGATGTGGCAACATGCGATTTTTACCCCAAAAAGCTGACTTTGTGGACTCCGAAACCTTAAATCTAAAAAGGAACCCTGAGCTACCAAGGCTTGCAATAGGGGCTAGCAGAAACTAAGACTTTTTTAGATATATTCTTTGAGATGAATTCATGTAAAGAGCTGTCTTTGTTCTTAATTCACATATCAACTCATGAACACAACAGTGCTTAAGAGTGTGTGTAATCACTCATCCGTCAAACGAGATCGTTCGAGATCTGACAGGGCACTGTACTTTTTCTGTTCCTATTTTACTCGACTCAACGCATAGTGCATCAATTGTTAACATGATTAGTTGTTTCGTTGCTTTCATTTTTACTTTTTTTGTTATTCACAGGTTTTCTTGGTGGTGTGGCTGGTAGTTCTGCAGGTGGTGGGGGTTATGGTGGGGAAACATTTGCTTGTTTAGCCGCGACATACGGCAAAGGTGGAAATCAAAGGCAAGTTGGACATGACGGAGGTGGAGGTGGTGATGGTAAGTTACACAGAATTATGACATGCTGATCAAAACTTGAAAGTTTGGTTTGACGTCACACTCGGATCGACAAGAAGTCGCTGGATTAAATCCGTAAAATACATATTTCCCTTTCTATTTGAGGGCTGCAATACCTTAATTGGGCAATATACACCCAATATACACTCAATATACACCCAATATACACTTAATGTACACTAAATATGCACCCAATATACACCAAATATACACTCAATATACAGTACAAGTCATTGTACAATCATTTCATGGAAGTCCCTGGTTCTCCCAGAAAAGGGTCATTCTAAATGTATTGGGGATTTTGGTATGTTTAGGTGCCGCGGGAGGACCTGGTGGATTAAACGCTGGGGGTGGTGGAGGTGATTCTACTGTAAACAGTGATGACGGTGGGGGTGGTGGAGGTGGAGGTGGTCATTTCTCAGGGGGTGGTGGTGGTGGTGCTGGATCAGGATGCAGTGGCCAACGCGGTGGAGCAGGCGGAATCGCTTCGACAACAGTACGTACCTTGTAGTGATTTTATGCTTTCAATTAGGTGTTTTGCGCTGTGTTAAAGAATTAAGTATGGCAAAGCTGACTAGTACAAGGCGGCCTTGGGTATGGTATCCAATATATCGAAAGGCGGGATGTCAAAATCGGTGATCTGTACCTTTTAGGATGTCTTAAAGATTTTCAGACTCCCAGATTTAAATAAGCCGGGACCTTTTAATAAATTCACGAATATTCAAACCCAATTATATCCAAGTGTTCGTATTTGAGTTGGTGCCTTTTAATTCAGGGGTAAAAAGCGTGTACTGCCACGCCCTTCAGGTTGAGTTATCATGAGTTTGATTCCCAGTTACACCACTCAGATATAATGCGTATTGGATATCATGCTCGTGAGTAGAGTTATTCAGGGCACTGGGATAAAGGCATACACATTGTTGACGGAATCGTTATGTTTTCATTGTATTCTCTTCTGTGTATAGATCAATGCGTACGCTGGGGGAGGGGGAATATGTGCTTGTCCAGGAGGTAATGGAGGAAATGGTGGCTTAAGCGGTGGTATCCATGGTGACGACATGCGAGGAGGACAAGGGGGTAAATAACATTGAAATTCAATAATCCAATTGTTACTAATCTACTTGTTACCAATCTAAGTGTTTCTCTTAATTTTTAATTTTCATATTTTTAGGGTCAAGCACCTGTGGTAGCCTCTATGGTGGCGGTGGTGGTGGAGGTAAATGTTTGATTTTATTAAATGGATTTAGGTCCATGTTGATTTTCGTTTTCTGCATTTAGTTATATATATTCTTTTTAATTATTTTGTTTAAATAAATTTATTGTTACCATACAACTCAATTTCATTATACTTTATTTATTGTAACCATATTTCATTTCATTGTTACCATATTTCATTATTCAGGAGGTTTTCAGTATGGCAACACTGACTATACAAGTCGTCTAAGCTACGGAGGGGGTGGGGGTGGTGGTGGAGGTAGCCAATTTGGTTATTCAGGAGGACGAGGAGGTCAAGGTGGAGGACTGATACTGATCTTACTTGACAAACTCACATTGAACGGGAAGATAGAAACAAAAGGTGATTTCCATAATAAAACATGTATCAATATCCACTGAATTAAACTTTTAGTAGACAAAGTTCAGTGTCTATTCTTAAGACATGAAGAGGAAGACACATACCGACTCACCGACAGAGAACAGTTAAAAGAACAAACGACAAATTCAATCAGGCATCAAAAGGGAAAGATCCTAAAATGATTATTACAGTTAGTCAAATACAGGATTGAAAAGATTCCTTCGCGTCCTTCTAGATTCAAATTGGTGGAAAGTGAGGGGGCCGAGTCGGTTGTTTTTTTTTTAACAAAAGGATTTAGCGCTTGAAAGCTGTGGAAAATTTAGAGGAAGGAGAGCGAAAATGGTTTTGGTTTGCTTCTTACGAGTGAGACGAATGTGACGTTTAAACCAGTACTCAAGATTCTGTAGAAAATATCCTCAGACGATCTACACGTTCAAAGCGATAGCATTAACAGTGATTCCTTGAATGAATCGTATGGCCGCGAGGGATTGGTAGCAGACTAAAAATAGCGTGGCTTCTAAAAATAGCGCTAGTGGGGATCCTGATGGGGTCAAAGCTATACATTGGCCATGATTTAATTATAATTATTAATATACAGGAGAGTTAGGACAATGTCAACCCGTCAAATATAACCACAGAGGAGGAACTGGGGGAAGTGGTGCTGGTGGAAGCGTTGTCATAGTAACTAAACAGCTTGTTGGTACTGTAAGTGGCAAGATTGACGTTCAGGGGGGAGGCAGACGCTCTACCAGTGAATGTGGAATAGGAGTAGGGTCAGGTAAGGTTTAAAATGATCGTGTTTCTTAGTAGTTTGTATCGGTGGGGTTTCACAATCCTAGATTTTGTATCTTTCAGGTGGCAGTGGTGGTTTTGGTCGATGGGTTGTTCAAACAACCTTCACCGTGTTTAAGTCGGGATGAAAATATTACTTTAATCTTATTCTTAGTAACGATAAAGTCATTGCGATGGACAATCCTTTCCTTGGTCGGTAGTAAGTGTTTCGATTTGTAGATCTTGGCTGTGCGCCGTGATTTTACGAAGTAAAGCAACTTACAGCTATTCTTGAAATGGTTGTCCAGTTGAAATTGATGGTTTTCAACCATTTCCAGGAAAGTGAGTGGAACAACAAGGTCCACCAGTCACGGTTGTGGTTTTCATTTGAAAAGTCACCAGCATATCTGCCATGTCTTCAGTTTAAATTGTCTCCTGGGAATGGTTGTCCAGTTGAAATACTGATTTAAGCAAATAGCAAAGTCATTTTCATATCTCATGATTTTTATTTTCTAAAGAAAGGATGAGTCAAAATGTACAAAATGACCTCATCACGTAACTATATATTATGAACTGCTTTGTATTTAAAACAAGAAAACTGAAAACTTGAGATATACAAATGACATTGTTATTTGCCAAATCAATATTTCAACTGGACAACAGTTTCAATTATAGCTGAATATCCATGCAGCACGCTACTTGTGTTCCTGTAGCCATCCGTTCTTACCCCTCCCCCCTGCGGTAAATGTTTTTTTTTTCTCCGTTAGGGGGGGGGGGGGGTGGGTGGTTGGTCGGCTATACTAGACCGATTGAAAGAATCAAGAAAAATGGAAAGTAAAAAAAGTACAAAAACCAAACAAAATAGCTGAGTAAATAGATTAAATGCACGGGTGATCAGCCTAAATAAACATCATTTCTGTCGCAAACACAATCTCGTATAATCTCGTACTCTTGAGCAAGCGGCTAATCGGAACCCTCGGGATACGGGATTTCCAGAGACGGCAATTTCGCGCATGCGTTGTTGGGATTTAATATGCAGTTCACTAAAAGATAAAATAAAAATTTTATTTCTTCAATATAACACTGATATACTGCATACTAAAGTAAAAAAAAAACTACATAGTAGTCAGATTTGTTTGCGACTATAATGTTGTATGTAAGGTCATTCTATCATGAATGTGGGACGACTATACAACTACTTGCAACGCAATTGTATTATCAATGTGGGACGATGTAGCCTTGCATGTAGGTGTACAGTTGTCCCACATCAACGAAAGATAAATGACCATTAATTATAGACTAGGAAAGTATTAACCCTAAAGCTATTGTGATTTAAAGAAACAACCAAAAAACAAACCTTTTAAGTATTGTATTTTAGTTGTAAGTAAATAAATTAACGGCATGTTATTTATGTATTTGTTCATTGTTTAGATATTTGTATATTATTTATTTAATTGTTCATCATTTACTGTCCATGTGTGAATTGTTAAATAATGTTTGTTTTGCTTACTTATATAAAAAAAACTATTTCGTATTCGAATATCACTGTAGCGTGTGTTGTCTTCCAGTTGGAGCTCATATCTCTTACATAAACATTATTTTGTGTATTTTCATGTTATTCACGCTACATCAGTAATGGATTCTTTGTGTGTATGACTGTGATTATCAGAAAAAAAGCTGTATAGTTAAATGCCGTAAACAAACATAACCGAATTTATTTATTTTGACCAAAATGAACAGCTCGAAAGTGTTAAGATCACGTTATGATAAATATAATTGTTCTAATGATTATATGTCAGATATGTGTCAAAACGGTAGAAAAAGAACGAGAAGAAAACTAGCTCAGTTGTAAACGAAGCAAAAAAGCAGTATTTATAATCAATTGAAATTGGATCAGCTAGACGTATAAAAATGTTGTGTGTTATCAAGAGAAACAAAAAAATATTTTTAAATGTTAAAATGGGATTTTCCAATGTCTATTTATAAGAAAAATTGGTTACTGTGAATTGTTTTATTACAACCTTAAAGCATAGTTTAATAATAGACATTAAAAAATCCCGGTCCCCCTTTATGACCTGCCAGTATTTGCATTAGCCTCACAGGCGGTTCTTAGCTAAAAAAAGTTCTTAAAATGGGATTTTCCAATGTCTATTTATAAGAAAAATTGGTTACTGTGAATTGTTTTATTACAACCTTAAAGCATAGTTTAATAATAGACATTAAAAAATCCCGGTCCCCCTTTATGACCTGCCAGTATTTGCATTAGCCTCACAGGCGGTTCTTAGCTAGGCTCATCACGAAAATTAGAAGCTATACTGATGTATGAGGTACCTCGTTTTCATTATTAAGAGCGTCTTGTTTACGTATAGAATTATCAAAAATATATTGAATATGAGTTAGGTAATGTACCTAATGGGTGTCCGCAATTCAGGCGATTGAGTGAATACACTTTGGAGTTATTCAAGAAGAAATCACTCATCATTTTAATCATTTATGATTATAAATATGTATATTTATGTATGGAAAAATCTTATATTCATTGCACTTCTTGGGTGCTTGCTTATTCAAACTTTTAATTTTGTCCAATACAAATAAACCTACAACAGTATTAATCATGATCAATTTCGGCTTTTTTGACATGTCAAGTAGAATTGAGTATTTATTAATGTAATTACCCAATCTCTACATGCACGGTTTGATATGAAAAAAGTGTAATAATTTCAAGGCTAGTACTCTAATTCTCTCACAATGAGTTTTATATTTAACTAATATAGACAGTGTTTATTTAACACTTTTTAACAAAATAGTTGAGTGCAGGTGACTCTTTCACGATCGAAATATCACATAAAGCAAGCTTTCATTTACTATCTTTCGTAGGAGATGTTGTTTCCCATAAAAGCACATCTCGGTTGTCTACTGTTCTTATTTATTGTGGGGGCATCTATTGAATTTGTCCTCGGTGGAGAGAAATGTCAAAGCATCTACGCTAAAAGAAATCATCGTCTAGTAAATCATACTATAGAGACAATCAAAAATATTTCGCCACTAGCAAGCTGCTTGGATTTTTGTCGAACGGAGAGCGGTTGCTACAGTTTTAACTATTTCATGACCTCCCTTGATTGTGAACTAAACAACGCACCCAAACGCTTTCACGTTGAAGATTTGATTTATCAAGAGAACAGTTTTCACATGGATATGCTACAAGAAGACTATAATCCATGTACAGTGTCAAAACCATGCCTAAATGATGGTAGTTGTACTGTCCATTGGAATAATGATTCATATAGCTGTCAATGTCCAAGATCGCACACAGGAAGACATTGTGAGACACTAAAAACAAGTAAGTAATAAACACATCTTACAAATGAATTGTAGGTTCAATTCAATGATGTACAAGCAGTACGCCTTGTCAACTCTAACCAAAAGAAATGAAAGAACACCCGAATAAATATATCAACTGACTATGAATTTCCTTGCTATATTATATGGACTCACGATCAAGAGTGTCCGCTATGGCGACTGCATGAAATTGTAATTTTAATTTTAATACTCAACAAGAACTATAAGTTTTGAAGCCAAGTTTGATTCTCCATTTCAAGCCGCAGTCATTGCAATCTGCGCAGGAAATGTGGACGGGCAAAGAGTTCAGAACCATATAGTAGACTTATTGAAACACTTTCCCATTTATTTCAATATATATGTTATCTTAGTTTATGATACCAAATCACCATCACTGTCATCATCCCCACAACGCTAACCTTTGTAACCTCCATTGTATCAAGATCACAGGTAGCACAAGCTTATTAACAGTGTTGTTTAGCAGCAGTGTTGTAAGCTAGACAGACAGACGAAAAATATATGGGTATTGATGTGGATTGTATGGCTACTTTTAGGTCAACTTTTTTCTACTTTAAAATCAATAAACTTCAATAAAACTCTTATCTTGTGTTGCTGATATATTTAAGAGTGTCATGTATGAATTTGAGCTCATTTCGCTGGGTTTTGATAGTATTCGCCTACCATACACTAAAAGACTATCAATTTTTCCTTTGTTTAGTTGGAGATCTTCAGTGTCAAAATACAGTAATGAATCTTTGTACAAATCACATTCCCTCTTGGAAAGCTACGATATTGAGCCCGACAAGCCTCTCTCTTGCTAACTGCAACCCAAGTCAGGTAGATTCTACAAACCAACTGCTTGTGTTCGTCAGTAAAGGGGATATCGCAGACTATGGCAAGTACGAGATCGTCAGTATCAAAGAAAACACAGGGTAAGAATTACTGATATAGAGAAGAGTCACAGTGCTAAACTAGATATAGCGCAGTTAACGTTTGACTGTGGAAAGGACTGACATATATATAGGACGGCTTTTTTAATAACGAAATCTGTAAGGGTTGGGTTTATTTAATATATGTTGGTCTGATATACAGGCTGGGTTACAGTGCGACTACTCCAACCAAAGCGACCCTGACAAATTTTTCACAAATTGTCCAGTCACGTTCGAGCATTTGAACAATTCAATTTGAAGATTTCCCATAAATTTCAAATATTGCAACAACTGATCGATCGCGAGCAACAATGTATTGTGCAAATAATTTTGGCAAATATTTTTGCAAATGCTCGAACGTGATTGGACAATTTGTGAAAAATTTGTCAGGGTGGCTTTTGTTAGTAGTCGCACTGTAAGACTAATTAAAATTGCACTCAATAATATTGGCATATTATTCAGGAACAAAGGCTGCTATATGATTAGCTGAGATCAACTCGTTTTACAGTTAGTTAATAGATAAACCCTCTATAATTTACATTTAATTCTTGATAAACCAAATGATACAAGTCTTATATTGAAGTATATGACCATGTTCACACTAATACGGATAAATTTGTAAGCGCGATTTAATTTATCCGGTTAGGTCTTCCGTCCACACTAAAACGCATGAATTTGAAACAATTTTATGCTAATTCTATTGTTTATAACGAGCAATTTTTGTCACGGTATCGGAACAAAGGTTTCGTTTTCAAATTTATCGGGGATAGTGTAGTCAGGGTCTATGGCTTAGGATGTAGCTATGAACCGAAACCACATTATCATAATATATTTGCATTTGTTCCCCATAAAGACGCAGATGAAAAATGCTGTTTATACTATACACACACTGAACAACCTGAAAATAAGGAAATTTATATTGTAAGTATGAGTGGGGCAAATGCCAGCAAAAAAAAATCGAGCAAAGCCTAACACAGAGAAAAAAATAGTGCACGGCAGATGTGCCAAAAAAGCCAAACATGATGGAAGAAATATCCTGCAAATCCATCGTACGAGGAAAAAATTCCCAACCCTACTTCCTCAAATATCTAATGATCCATCCCTTACACGAGCTTGGATCCATATGATTTCAATTATTTCAGTACTTCACGCATGGTTTATTTGCCTTTTCATGCATTTGCATTTCAGATGTAATGTCACACTACAAACACCAATGAAGATGATGATCTCTGGTTCTCCATTGCGCAACGTTTTCCAGGTTTTACCAACATCGCTCTTACCCAGTCCTGCACATTGACCTGTAATCCTCGGTCAGGAGGATTGGGTGGTGTGATGGCATTTAGAGCTGCAGAACTTGTGATTGACAGCACATCTAAAATAGACATGAATCACAAAGGTACATATAGAAATAAGACTACATATGAATCACAAAGGTACATATAGAAATAAGACTACATATGAATCACAAAGGTACATATAGAAATAAGACTACATATGAATCACAAAGGTACATATAGAAATAAGACTAAGTATGAAATAAACAGGAACAAGAGAGTATGAGATAAGAGAGCTTATCCTCCATATATAACTTTACACTCATAAGGAAATCTATTCATTCTAATTTCAAACTGAATCTATTTCGGGGACGGAACGTGATTGGCCAGATTGCAGGAGGCGTGGTCGCATCGTCAAAACATCTCAAGACAAAAGTGCGGACATGGTTAACAAGTTTCTAAAAAAAGCACGACGAGTAGAGAACCTATGGGGTCCGGAGATAAGCTCTCTTATCTCATACACTCTTGGCAGAAACTATAGCAATGTGATAATGACAACACGGTATATAAATACTGCTGGCTACTGATACATCAGGATTTGAATATCAGAAGCGGACAAGAGAAAGAATTTCTGGGATTTATTGATCACATCAGTTACTAGTCACTATAGAGTCTAATCTTATAACAAATAATCCTGTCATTTTTTGAATAGTCCTGGTATTGCATTCTGTGACGAGCGAGAGATTCATGCAATTATATGATTTATTATTAAACAAATCAATTAAAATTTTAACTTCATGCCGTAATAAAAATTCAGTTCGGTTTAATGACCAAACACCTAAAATTAATAGTAATACTCTTTCTCAAATACGTTCTTGATATACTTTATATTCTAATTATGCTAGCTAAAAACCAACTATTCCAGTTATGTTTCTCACATAAAACCGAAAAAGTGAGCTTCTACAGAGCAGCCTTGTTTTGCACATGCGTGTTTTGATTTCAGGTTTTCTTGGTGGTGTGGGTGGTAGTTCTGCAGGCGGTGGGGGGTATGGTGGGGAGACATTTGCCTGTTTAGCCTCGACATACGGCAGAGGTGGAAATCACCAGCAAGTTGGACAAGACGGAGGAGCTGGAGGAGACGGTAGGAGGCAGATACAAAAATTTTACTGTTTACTTACTTTTATATTTTTTTAGTTATTAACACTGTCACCCTTCACCATTGCCAAAGGCAGCGTGACGTTCATCTTCGAAACTCAGATTTTTCAGAAAAGGGACCGACTCATTTATTCATAATGTGGAAATATTTCTTGACTGTTTTAGGCGCTGCGGGAGGTCCTGGTGGATTAAACGCTGGGGGTGGTGGAGGAGATTCTAAATTAAACAGTGATGACGGTGGGGGTGGTGGAGGCGGAGGTGGTCATTTCTCAGGGGGTGGTGGTGGTGGAGCTGCAACAGGATGCGGCGACCGTGGTGGATCAGGTGGAATCGCTTCGAAAGCAGTACGTATCTTGCAGTGTTGTATGATTTTTGCCGCTTGTTCAAATTGGGCTAATTGATTAAGGCATTTAGAAGTTTTGCGCACCACCTCTCGTAATTATATTTATTTTATTTATATTCATTTATATATTTGGTTATTTATGTAGATTAATGCGTACGCTGGGGGAGGGGGAATGTGTGGTTGTCCAGGAGGCAATGGAGGAAATGGTGGCTTAAGCGGTGGTATATATATATGGTAACGACGTGCGAGGAGGTCAAGGAGGTAATTTAATATAAACTTTTATAATGTGATTGTTGATAATAATTTTTTAAAAAAGCTCATTTCATTATTTGGCAGATATTTTAGTCACGTGCATTTACCATTGCTTCGTGTACTGCTTTGCTTTACCGTACTGCTAGAATTTGTTGTAGTGCAGTTGCTTGTCCGTAGGGTTTGTACTTTATATCAATATGTTATCGCAAGGGCATAATATACAAGAGATATGAGTTAAAGAGCTTTTCTCTCGTAATGGGCTTTACACTCTTAAGGGCCGGGATCTTTTCATTCTATTTTTAAGCTGGAGTTATTTTGGGACCGGAACGTGATTGTCCAAATTGCAGGAGGCGCGGTCACATCGTCAAAAACACCTCAGGACAATAGTGCGGAGATTTTTAACAAGTTTCTAAAAATAGCAAGTCAAGGAGAGTCCCTGATAAGGGGATAAGCTCTCTTATCTCATACTCTCTTGTAATATATTAATGCATAAAATATCAAGCAATGGTGACACACATCTACCTAGTGTATATGCTAATCTTTAATATGGCGAAATCAGGCCTATTTTGTTTTAAGAAATTAATTAATGTTTCAGAGCTTACCATGACAGTATGGTCATGCTCTGTAAATAGCGAACTGTTTTTCTTTTCTTCTAGCCCGTTGGGATTTGTACATGTAACGTACAAGTTACTTTGATTTATTTCTTCATGCATATAAAGTCTATATATACAAGAGAGTATGAGATAAGAGAGCTTATTCCCGGACCCCATCAGAGGCTTTACTCGTCCTGCTATTTTTAGAAACTTGTTACCAATCTCCCGCGCACATTTGTCTTGAAATGTTTTGACGATGCGACCGCGCCTCCTGCAATCTGGTCAATCACATTCGTTTTCCGAAATAACTTCAAAGTGTAAAGCCCAATATAGGGGATAAGCTCTCTTATCTCATATTCTCTTGATATATATATATATACCAATGCTGAAAAAACCATAGCGAGATGTGCAAATCAGCAATACTCAGTTTTATGTCTTTCATTGTTGCTGTTTTTGATGACATGACAATCAAAGCAAGTTTTTTGGGGTTTTGTGATTTTTAAGGTTCAAGCAGCTGTGGTGCTGGTTATGGCGGCGGTGGCGGTGGAGGTACCCATCACTTTTGTTAATTAAACGTACATTAATATTCTTGGCATTTCATTTTGTTTTATTATGTTATTTCGTTCCATTGCATTGTGTACACATTTGAGAGAAAGGAAGGTCGGTTAGGTAACGAATTTCCTAGATGTTTGGACAATAAATAGAAGAAAGAGAACATTGGTTCGTGGTTGCTCACGATAAAAGTTTATAGTAATAGCTTTCTGAGGGTTTGGCTAGCTATTCGACGGGTTTGTTTGACCACAGAGTGAAACGCTCGTAATAATGTCTTCCCTGGATAAATGTCATGCTTACATTTTATTGTTGTTGTTTGGTTGTTCGAGACGTCTGTAGTGTTTGTTTATTTTTTCTGTTGATGCACTGACTAAATAAATAATTTTTATTCAATTTATGGATTTAATATTTCAGGCGGTTTTCAGTATGGCAACACTGACTATACAAGTCGTCTAAGCTACGGAGGGGGTGGGGGTGGTGGTGGAGGTAGCCAATTTGGTTATTCAGGAGGACGAGGAGGTCAAGGTGGAGGACTTATACTGATCTTACTTGATAAACTCTTATTGGACGGGAAGATAGAAACAAAAGGTGATTGGTTATTGTTATGGGACGCAAGTTCTGAAATATATGATCATATACAAAAAACAAAAAAAAGAGTTTTTCTAAAATATTTATTGCGGGTTTTTGGTTCATATATACTATATTCAATTGTAAAGCGAATTGAAGCTTTGTGAAATGCACCATACAGACACCACACATTGTTAAAGCATAGTCTAATCCTAGAAAAACCGAAATAAACAAGAGACAAAACTAAGTTTATTTAAGGCCGATACACATTAGGCGACAAGTCGCAGAGACTTATCCCCGCGACATGTCGCCTCAGTGTGCACTGGTTCAACAATCCAACCGGTTGGATTTCATGCGGCAAGTCGCAGCGACAAAATTCAGTCGCGGCGACAACAATTTCCGCCAAAAGTACTTAGTACACACTGAAGAAAATTGTTGCTGCGACCTGCCACTTAGTGTGTACCGACCTTTATGTCATAAGGAAGAAACAAAATAGCACGTTAAAACATTTCATTATCACACAACAAAATTCTCACGTTAGAGTGCAGGCTCTAAAAGTGTGCAACATAAATACCACTAAATAGTGCTATTTTATGCTAATTCTATTGTTTTCTTTTGTTTAATTAGTGCTATTTACTACTAAATAGTGACAACTGTTGCACACTTTTAGTGCCTGCACTCTATGCATTAGATACTTGTTTGTTAATTAGAGCTTAATAATTATAATTGAATTAATTTCTGTACTTGTCCATTTTAATCTGGCTAGACGCAGGTTAAAAATGTATTGTGTTTTCTATTTGTTACAGTAAAGAATTATGCTATGTTATGTACTCAAAATTAAACAGATGTATTTTTTTTGAAACTTTCTTTAAATATGTGCAATAATGAGACAAACATTATGTATATTTTGGTTTTTCTAGAGCTGTCCAGATTCAAGAGATATTTTAAAAGAACTGATTTTCTCTCTTTTATATTTACGGTTGTTATTGAAACATAATTTGGCATGTTAATAACATCAACTCAGCTTTCACTAATATATGGTCTAAATATAAGATTTGTCAAGTTAAAGGATGTTGTACAGTCTCAGTACATTCTGGTAAGGTGATTTGCTGTGAGTGAGAAACATTGCTATACCGTATCATTGTAACAATCTGCCGTATCGTGGCGGTATCTTAGCGTACCGTTTACCATTTAGTTGAAAACAACTAAATTCGAATCAATCTTATCAACTTTTCCATCTTTATATAGGAGAGTTAGGACAATGCCAGCCCGTCAAATGCAATCACAGAGGAGGAACTGGGGGGAGTGGTGCTGGTGGAAGCGTTGTCATCGTTACTAAACAGCTTGTTGGTACTGTAAGTGGCAAGATTGACGTTCAGGGGGGAGGCAGACGCTCTACCAGTGAATGTGGAACAGGAGTAGGATCAGGTAAGGTTTAAAATGATCGTGTTTCTTAGCAGTTTGTACCGGTGGGGTTTCACAATCCTAGATTTTGTATCTTTCAGGTGGCAGTGGTGGTATTGGTCGATGGGTTGTTCAAACAACCTCCACCGTGTTTAAATCGGGATGAAAATATTACTTTAATCTTAATCTTAGTAACGATAAAGTCATTGCGATGGACAATCCTTTCCTTGGTCGGTAGTAAGTGTTTTGATTTGTAGATCTTGGCTGTGTGCCGTGATTTTACGAAGTAAAGCAACTTACAGCTATTCTTGAAATGGTTGTCCAGTTGAAATTGATGGTTTTCAACCATTTCCAGGAAAGTGAGTGGAACAATAAGGTCCACCAGTCACGGTTGTGGTTTTCGTTTGAAAAGTCCACCAGCATATCTGCCATGTCTTCTGTTTAAATTGTCTCCTGGGAATGGTTGTCCAGTTGAAATACTGATTTAGCAAATAGCAAAGTCATTTGAATATCTCATGATTTTTTTTAAAGAAATGATGAGTCAAAATGTACAAAATAACCTCATCACGTCATTATATTAAACTATGTAACTATATATTATGTGCAGTTTTGTATTCAAAACAAGAAAGCTGAAAACTTAATATATGCGTTGTTATTTGCCAAATCAATATTTCAAATGGACAACAGTTTCAAGTATAGCTGAATATCCATGCAGCACGCTACCTGGGTTCCTGTAGCCATCCGTTCTCCCCCCTCCCCCATGCGCTAAATGTTTTTTTTCCGTAATAAGGTGGGGGGGGGGGGTGGTTTTACTATACTAGACCGATTGAAAGAATCAAGAAAAATCGAAAGTAACAACTAAACAAAATAAATGAATAAATAAATAAAATGCACGGGTGATCAGACTTAATAAACATCATTTCTGCCGCAAACACAATCTCGTATAATCTCGTATATCGAGCAAGCAGCTAATCGGAGACTCGGGATACGGGATTTCCAGAGACGGCAATTTCGCGCATGCGTTGTTGGGATTTAATATGCAATGCACTAAAAGAAGAAATAAAAAATTTATTTCTTCAATATAACACTGATACTGCATACTAAAGTAAAAAAAAAACTACATAGTAGTCAGATTTGTTTGCGACTATAATGTTGTATGTAAGGTCATTTTATCATCAATGTGGGACGACTGTACAACGATACCACCGTTGCTGAGATTGTTCCTCGCAGAGCCTCTAGGTCTATGGGTGTCCGCAATTCAGGCGACTGAGTGAATACACTTTGGAGTTATTCAAGAAGAAATCACTCATCTTTTCAATTCATATATGATTATAAATATATATATTTATGTAGGAAAAAATCTTATATTCATTGCTCTTCTTGGGTGCTTGCTTATTCAAACTTTTAATTTTGTCCAATACAAATAAACCTACAACAGTATTAATCATGATCAATTTCGGCTTTTTTGACATGTCAAGTAGAATTGAGTAGAAATATCTCGAAACTCATGTATTTATTAATGTAATTACCTAATCTCTACATGCACGGTTTGATATGAAAAAAAGTGTAATAATTTCAAGGCTAGTACTCTAATTCTCTCACAATGAGTTTTATATTTAACTTACTGGTAAGGTGAAAGCAAAACACATGCATATATAATACAATCTAACTCATTAATAAAAAATATCATCAAGAGCTAGTATAGCTACGAGCAGCGCAAGTTTCTTTTTAAAATAGAATAAATTTGGATCACAAGTGTGCTTGAGTCATTACAGTTCCCTCTATATACATGTGATCAAGGTGACATTAAAATGCCGTAAAAATTCAAGACTATCTGAATTGATAACTTGGTAACAGACAAGGTAAATATAGCTTATTACTTTTAAACGCACTGAGACAAGAAAGAGAGAGAGAAAGAAAGAAAGAAAGAAAGAAAGAAAGAAAGAAAGAAAGAAAGAAAGAAAGAAAGAAAGAAAGAAAGAAAGAAAGAAAGAAAGAAAGAAAGAAAGAAAAGAATGAAAGAAAGAAAAGAATGAAAGATTGAGTTAGTGAATGAATGAATGAGTGAGTGAGTGAGTGAGTGAGTTAGTGAATGAATGAATGAATGAGTTAGTGAATGAATGAATGAGTGAGTGAGTGAGTGAGTGAGTGAATGAATGAATGAATGAATGAATGAATGATATGAATTCGAATGAATGAACGAAATCTGCTTGGTTAGAATAGTCTACCATCAAATCTGTGAAAGAAAGCATTGTAGAGGCAGTTAGGGACGGTATTTTTGTCCATTTATATTATCAGTGGTCAGTTAGCCTATTTCTACCCGGCCTGTTGGTAAAAGTCATAAAAAATTAATCTAAATTAAAAACTTTTTTCTTCTCATGTTTGTGCCCGTTTGAATTAAGAACCTATAGCTGCCCGGTTATACTGTGAGTGTAATTGATTTTGTTGTTGAATTCAATTTGGATTTTTTTTGTATGGTTAACACTCATATTTTTTAATGAAATTTCAAGTTTTCAAAGTTGAACTTCAATTTTTTTCATGGTTAACACTCATAGATTTTAATAACATTTCATGTTCAAACTTATGTTATCAATACATAGAGTACCGTTAGAGCAAGCTCATAATCAATGCAATATAGACTTTCAGAAAGATGCTATCATCTATTGCGATTTTCTGCAGATTAAATATTGATCAGATCAGACCAAAACATCAGTTTTGTAGTTGATAGCGCCTAAAAGAAGTTGTATTATAGATGCATATTCTAGCTGGCCGACACCATTATACCGCCAAACTAACACTGCGCATGCATCGTCTAGCCTCCTCCTCCCTCGCCCCAATCCCCCAAAAAGAGCCGTCTACGCAGGCTATGTACCATTAATATAGACAGTTCGTGTGTTTATTTAACACTTTTTAACAAAATAGTCGAGTGCAGGTGACTCTTTCACGATCGAAATATCACATAAAGCAAGCTTTGATTTACTCTCTTTCGTAGGAGATGTTTCCCATAAAAGCACATCTCGGTTGTCTACTGTTCTTATTTATTGTGGGGGCATCTCATATTGAATTTGTCCTCGGTGGAGAGAAATGTCAAAGCATCTACGCTAAAAGAAATCATCGTTTAGTAAATCATACTATAGAGACAATCAAAAATATTTCGCCACTAGCAAGCTGCTTGGATTTTTGTCGAACGGAAAGCGGTTGCTACAGTTTTAACTATTTCATGACCTCCCTTGATTGTGAACTAAACAACGCACCCAAACGCTTTCACGTTGAAGATTTGATTTATGAAGAGAACAGTTTTCACATGGATATGCTACAAAAAGACTATAATCCATGTACAGTGTCAAAACCATGCCTAAATGAGGGTAGTTGTACTGTCCATTGGAATAATGATTCATATAGCTGTCAATGCCCAAGATCGCACACGGGGAGACATTGTGAGACACTAAAAACAAGTAAGTAATAATAAGCACATCTTACAAATGAATTGTAGGTTCAATTCAATGATGTACAAGCAGTACGCCTTGTCAACTCTAACCAAATTAAATGGAAATGAAAGAACACCCGAATAAATGTATCAACTGACTATGAATGTCCGCTATGGCGACTGCATGAAATTGTAATTTTAATACTCAACAAGAACTATACGTTTTGAAGCCAAGTTTGATTCTTCATTTCAAGCCGCAGTCATTGCAATCTGCGCAGGAAATGTGGACGGGCAAAGAGTTCAGAACCATATAGTAGACTTATTGAAACACTTTCCCATTTATTTCAATATATATGTTATCTTAGTTTATGATACCAAATCACCATCACTGTCATCATCCCCACAACGCTAACCTTTGTAACCTCCATTGTATCAAGATCAATACCAATACCACCATCCAGGAGAGGGGACTCCCATTTATTGGCGGGCGGGGATATGTTCGTCGTAACTTTTAGGGGTCAAAATCTGTTTTACAAACATTTTATTCAGTTGTTCGTATTTGAGTTGGCAAAAATCATGTATTGTCACGAATTCTGAATAGAACTTCAGTACCTTTTCATTTTCCAAAAGATCCGACGGGCATACACGGCCTATTCCGATCGGAAACCAACCCTACCACCCCCTTCCCCCACCATCCACACCCCCTTCCGGAACCACCATCATCGTCGCGTCTTCATTACCTTCACCTGCCATCAGATCCATTTGTCAATTTTTCCTTTGTTTAGTTGGAGATCTTCAGTGTCAAAATACTGTAATGAATCTTTGTACAAATCACATTCCCTCTTGGAAAGCTACGATATTGAGCCCGACAAGCCTCTCTCTTGCTAACTGCAACCAAAGTCAGGTAGATTCTACAAACCAACTGCTTGTGTTCGTCAGTAAAGGGGATATCACAGACTATGGCAAATACGAGATCGTCAGTATCAAAGAAAACACAGGGTAAGAGTTACTGGGGCCGGTTGCACTATCCATCGGATAAATCTCTATTCAGCGGATAAATTTTAAAGAAATCCTATCGAGTGGATAACTTTAACCAGTGAATAACTTCATTCAGGCTTCGTGCAACCGGTCCCAGATATAGAGAAGAGTCACAGTGCTAAACTAAATCCAGCGCAATTAGCGTTTGACTGTGGGAAGGACTGACATATATATATAGGATGGCTTTTTTAATAACGAAATCTGTAAGGGTTGGGATTACTTAATATATGTTGGTCAGATATATAAGATTGGGCTCAATAATATTGTCATATCATTTAGAAACAGATGTTGCTGTATGATTAATTGATATCAACACGTTTTACAAGTTGGTTAGTAGATTACCCAC
The DNA here is from genome assembly GCA_918843875.1 of Diadumene lineata. Lineage (NCBI taxonomy): Eukaryota > Metazoa > Cnidaria > Anthozoa > Actiniaria > Diadumenidae > Diadumene > Diadumene lineata. The sequence continues at coordinate 28,689,565 of OU974070.1, forward strand.
TATAATTTACATTTTTTTCTTGATAAACCAAATGATACTTGAAGTTTAGGATGTAGATATGAACCGAAACCACATTGTTATGATATATTTGAAATTTGTTCCCCATAAAGACGCAGATGAAAAATGCTGTTTATACTATACACACACTGAAACTGAACAACCTGAAAATAAGGAAATTTAAATTGTAAGTATGAGTGGGGCAAATGCCAGCAAAAAAATCGAGAAAAGCCTAAAACAGAGAAAAAAATAGTGCACGGCAGATGTGCCAAAAAAAAAGCCAAACATGATGGAAGAAATATCCTGCAAAGCCATCGTACGAGGAAAAAATTCCCAACCCTACTCCCTCAAAAATCTAATGATCCATCCCTTACACGAGCTTGGATCCATATGATTTCAATTATTTCAGTACTTCACGCATGGTTTATTTGCCTTTTCATGCATTTGCATTTCAGATGTAATGTCACACTACAAACACCAATGAAGATGATGATCTCTGGTTCGCCATGCGAAATCATTGCGCAACGTTTTCCAGGTTTTACCAACATCGCTCTTACCCAGTCCTGCACATTGACCTGTAATCCTCGTTCAGGAGGATTGGGTGGTGTGATGGCATTTAGAGCTGCAGAGCTTGTGATTGACAGCACATCTAAAATAGACATGAATCACAAAGGTACATATAGAAATAAGACTAAGTATGAAATAAACAGGAACAAGAGAGTATGTGATAAGAAAGCTTATGCTCCATATTGAACTTTAAACTCATAAGGAAATCTATTCATTCTAATTTCAAACTGAATTTATTTCGGGGACGGAACGTGATTGGCCAGATTGCAGGAGGCGCGGTCGCATCGTCAAAACATCTCAAGACAAAAGTGCGGACTGATGGTTAACAAGTTTCTAAAAATAGCACGACGAGTAGAGAACCTGATGGGGTCCGTGGATAAGCTCTCTTATCTCATACACTATTTGCAGAAACTATAGCTACTGATACATCAGGATTTGAATATCAGGAGCGGACAAGAGAAAGAATCCGCTGGGATTTATTGATCACATTTACTAGTCACTATATAGTCTAATCTTATAACAAATAATCCTGTTATTTTATTGCATTCTGTGACGAGCGAGAGATTCATGCAATTATATGATTTATTATTAAACAAATCAATTAAAATTTTAACTTCATGCCGTAATAAAAATTCAGTTCGGTTTAATGACCAAACACCTAAAATTAATAGTAATACTCTTTCTCAAATACGTTCTTGATATACTTTATATTCTAATTATGCTAACTAAAAACCAACCACGCGCCAGTTATCTTATTTTCTCACATAAAACCGAAAAAGTGAGCTTCTACGGAGCAGCCTTGTTTCGCACATGCGTGTTTTGATTGCAGGTTTTCTTGGTGGTGGGGGTGGTAGTTCTGCAGGCGGTGGGGGGTATGGTGGGGAGACATTTGCCTGTTTAGCCTCGACATACGGCAGAGGTGGAAATCACCAGCAAGTTGGACAAGACGGAGGAGCTGGAGGAGACGGTAGGAGGCAGATACAAAAATTTTATTGTTTACTTACTTTTATATTTTTTAGTTATTAACACTGTCACCCTTCACCATTGCCAAAGGCAGCGTGACGTCAAAGGAGATAACTATTTTTCATTGCCCGATTTCATACCGAGAGTGTCTGGGGCTAGTTTCCCTTATATCGATCAACAAAATAGTCTCTACTATCAATGGAATGATCACCTCATACTTTATAACATCTCAAAATTTCGTGTTGATTGGATGAAATCAGAGTGAGATACGAGCGTTCAAATTGGCAAAGAAATGTATGAAACCCGGACGTTTTGTCCGGCTCCCATTCATTTCTTCTAAATTTGGGACTTTTGTAAGACTTGTATCTCATTCAAATCTTACTTTATCAACACCAAACTTTGTCATTATATGAACCTTGATGTTATCATTCAAAATATCGACTCTTTTGTTGATTGGCAAAATGTAAGGTAATTTCGCCTCAGGCCTTACGGTATGAAATCGAGCAATTTGTATTCCGGTTGAAACAATGAAATACGTGCCTGCACTCAATGTACACGTTCGTCTTCGAAACTCAGATTTTTCAGGAAGGGGACCAGCTTATGCATTTGTTCATAATGTGGTAATATTTCTTGACTGTTTTAGGCGCTGCGGGAGGTCCTGGTGGATTAAACGCTGGGGGTGGGGGAGGAGATTCTACTACAAACAGTGATGATGGTGCGGGTGGTGGAGGCGGAGGTGGTCATTTCTCAGGGGGTGGTGGTGGAGGAGCTGCAACAGGATGCAGTGGCCAACGAGGTGGATCAGGCGGAATCGCTTCGACAACAGTACGTATCTTGTAGTGATTTTATAACATAACATAACATTTTATTCACAATTCCAGCTAATTTACATTTACAGAAAAAAATACAATACATGAAGAACACTGGATTTTGTGAATAGGAGGTGGAAGAGGTTATCCCTGTCTAGTCCACCAACATAACTTATACACATTTATACACAGGACAATCAGAAAAACTAATTACTTTCTAATTCACTTCGTTCAAACGAACGTAAATTATTTAACTTTTATATTCCGAGAATATAAACTAAAAGAACACGACATACAAATATGTGGTAGGTTCGCTTGCGGACCATTATAGTGTTTAATCTGTAGTCATTGAATCAATGATATTATATATAGTTACAAATATATTGAGATGCCTAGACTTTAGATACTTTTAAACGATTCTGTTTAGATTCTTGTACATACATGTCCTTAGCACTATCTGACTTCCAGCGGCCATAAATCTTATAATCTTTCCGAAATACCATTTCCTTTCTCTACAGCGGTTGTTATACCGTTCGACCTTAGACTGTGCAGGCCGTAGACCTTGCTGTAATACCCTAGTGCATGCAAGCATTGCTAAATGTATCCCTACATCTAGTGTAGGACAACGGCCCGTTTCTTAATTGAAAACCAGCTTTTGCCTTATAATTCTTCTAAATATGTGTAAATCACTCTTGGAATAGATCTTAGCTAAATTAATGTATCTAGTTAGTAACGTCACAGGACAATACTTAGTGTTTGTTTTGGCAATATAAACTTGGTTGTCTTCCCGATAGACATCCGTTTTACTACTTGGGATGAATATAGTTATGTAATCATTATGGAAAGAAATACAGCTTCTAATGTTATATAGTTCATTGATGCGTAGAAGTCCAGCAACACCAATTGTACATAATACCGCTACTCGTAAATCTTTTACCGATGCGTCCATGTCTCCGTACTTGTCAATGACCCTCCTGATTGTTTCCGAACTTATTGGCCTTTTTACTGCATGGATTGTCGGAAGCGTCGAATTGGATCTATTCTGAGCAAGCTCGAGTAGATAAGTTGTCACTAAGGTACTTGGAAATGGGATACTGATACATATCTTCCTTTCTAAACATCACTGGAACAACCTTTTTCAATTTTCCCCTCCAGAGCTTGTGAATGATATAATTCGTATCTACAGTCAGTTCTGTCCCACAGCCTGAAAACGCTTGCATCGGAATAAACGAAGCAGTGGGGTCTCTTAATCAATAAAACAGTGTCTAGCCTTTTGGAAACCCAGATTGCTAACCCAAAACTGTAACTCGCCCATACAGTACTCGTCCAACTCTAAAGGTGAGTCCCATTGATTTGAGCACGCTATAGCATAACTATAGTGCCTGGTCATAATTCTAGTAACATTTCCTGCTGTCGGACCTTCGGATAGAATTTGACCCGTAAGTGAAACTAGCTTTCTAGCGGAGAATTTTCATCGTTAGTCAAAAACCCAGCGCGTTCAAAATCGTTTTTGATAATTTTTGACCGCTCACGCGCCGCCTCGAAATTGATTACAATGAGCCAACGGTCGTCAAGATAAAGCGCAATACAAATGCCTTGGTATCTCCGGTGCTAAGAATAGGTTTCAACATTTTTTTTTTTAATATACAGCGCAGTAAACAGGCTAAATGGCATAACGGTGAACATGAAAAACCTAGTAGCATGATTGTCGTCTTCCCAGGCAAAACCTAAATAGTACTGTCTTCGTCTGCAATTTCTATGTGGTGATATCCGCTTTGAAGATCAAATGTTAACAGGATGCCATTTTTAATAAAGTAATTCATTGCAACTCTCCAATCGTCGTATTTATTGACATGTCACAGATCCAAAATGAGCCTTTTCTTTCCATTTGATTATACAGAAACCGATTGCGGGTTTATAACCAGCAGGGGAACATGGACTTCCATAATTCGGTTTGATTTTTGCAAATCGTTCAATAACTCGAATACAAAATCTGTATGACAATAAGCGGATTTATTACTTCTGAGCCGAACTGACTCCGGCGGTAAAGCAGTGAACGGTAATTTATAGCCATGTTCAATAACATCTATGATAAATCTGAGTGCCCCTAAACTGTACATTGCTTTTTAAGCTCCCTTTGACTTGCAAATTCTCATAATTGTTATGCTCTTCGAACTCGTATGCTTCGTCAATTAAATGTACCTGTAAGAAATGTCCTTTGCTCGTATCATCCTCACTTGTTTGAACAATTGACCTGTGGATATAATGGTGACTTATAGGCGTAGCTGACATATTGTGCTCTTGAATTTGAGTTTACGCTTCTCCGACAATTTCTGGCTCAGTGACCTGTCTTTTCTATAACCTATAAAACAAAAAAATGAGAGCAGTATCCGAGATGGGTGGGTGGGTGGGATTCTAAACTGAAGACGTTATTCTACTGTTGGTCCACAAGCGTGAGTGAATAGTCGATTGCAAAACTCCGCTTAAATACTACGCCCATGGGGATTTATTGGCGCCCAATACAATAGACCGAGTAACATACTCTACATACCAAAGCGAAATACATACAATATAATAAGAGTTAGTAACTAGCAACTAAACATTTTGCTACTGAGTCTCTTTTTAAAATGGTTTAAATTTTCTGCTTCTGCTATCTCATTTGGAAGATTATTTCACGGTTTAACAATTCGTATAAAAAAGAGTTTTTATAGCAATTTAGTTTGGCTGATTGAATCTTGAGCTTAAAGCAATGGTTGGATCTTAACGTTCTAAATTTGTTAGTAAAGGTAAAGAACTCCTGAGGATTTAGACCATTCAGTTCGTTGAACGTTTTGTAGCATTCTTTTTTCCAATGTTGGCCATTTCAGTTGTTTCAATCGATCTTCGTATATCATGTCTCTAGAGTTTGTACCTAGCGCATATCTTGGACTTTTTCTACTGTGTCAATATCATTTTTAAGGTGTGGTGACCATACTGGGGAGCAATATTCAAGTATTGGTCTAACTAGACTTTTGTACAATTTAGAGAGCAAAGCTGCGTTCTTTGGTCCAACAGTACGTTTGATAAAGCCGAGAACACTATTGCCTTTGTTGGCACTTTTGGTAGCTTGTAGACTCCAAGACAAATTTGATGTAATATGAATGGTGTCAGATACTGAGTTGAGTTTGCTCCCACACAAACGATATTTAGGGTTTGACTTCTCAGTCTTCTTGGAGATTCTCATTGCTTCACATTTCTCGGTATTAAATCTGAGTTGCCAATCAGTACTCCACTTCTCGAGAGAATCGAGATCGTTCTGTAATGTTTGGATATCATCCTCAGGGTTCTTTAACACATTATACACTTTCATATCATCAGCAAATAATTTACAATGAGATGTGATGTTCCTTGTAATGTCATTTATATATAACATGAATAAAATTGGTCCTAAAACAGTTCCTTGTGGTACCCCGGAAAGAACATCTGTCCAGGATGAATAATTGCCACGAAGTACAGCACGTTGACGACGGTTGGTCAAAAAACTTCTTACCCACGATAGTAGCGTTCCTCCAATTCCGTAAGCTTCTAGTTTTAACAGCAGGCGTTCATGTGGGACGGAGTCAAACGCTTTTGAAAAATCCAAAAATATAATGTCCGTCGATAGATCTAGACCAGCATTTCTATTATGAGTCCAATCATGGTAGACTGTAAGTAACTGGGACAGACATGACTTTCCTTTCATAAAACCAAACTGATTTGAGATGAAAATGTTTTTGCTTGTCCAATAATCCATAAGGTGATATCGTACGATTTTCTCACACACTTTACAAATAATTGAAGTTAATGAGACAGGACGGTAGTTTTCACATTTATTTTTAGCACCTTTTTGTGTAGCGGGACAATATCTGCCTCTTTCCAGGAATCTGGTATTTTACATGATGAGAACGTCCAATTAAAGATCTTGGAAAGTGGTACAGCCAATGAGTCGGCGCAGTTCTTTAATATCATTGGATGGATGCCATCAGGTCCTGCGCAACCTGGTCAACCGAGCAGCTAAGAAGACCAAGGCTGCTATCCGTGACGACCCGTTCAAATGGAGGAATATTGTCTAGATTTTCTGGTCATCCGTCAAGGTGTTTCCATTCTCTAGTTTAATGCTTGTTAGATCGTTTGAATCCTTGAGTTTTGATTTGATGTAGTTCCAGAATCGCTTATGTTGGTTTTTGCCATGCATACTGCCTGCGATTTCATTTAAATACTCCCAACGGGCTTCTTTGCATTTCTTTTTCAGTGTATCATTTATGTTCTTATATTTCAACTATATATTCGGGCTGTTGTTCGATTTAGCTTTCTTGTATAGCCGTTTCTTTTTATGAGCAAGTTTTATTATATCTTGTGAGATCCACGGAGCTCGACGACTTTTTCTCTTAGTTTTCCTAGGAATACACTGGTTAGCAGCGGTGTAGAATAGATCAACCCATGAATTTATGCCTTCAATTAGCTGTTTGCATCCGCTTTGTTAAAGAACCAAGTATGACAAAGCTGACTAGCACAAGGCGGTACAGTGTGAGCGTCCCGTGGGGGGCTAGTCGTACCTTTCATGTATCGAAATCGGTGATCTGGTACCTTTTAGGGTCTCTTAGAGGTTTTCAGACTCCCAAAGTCGGTGCCTTCAACGGTATTCACGAATATTCAATTGTTCGTATTTGAGTTTGTACCTTTTAGGGGTAAAAATCATGTAGTGTCACGCACGCCTTAGGGATGGAACTTTAGTATTTTTCAAGGGTGATTTTGAAAAAACTCCGACGAGCATCCCCGCCCTATTCCGACAGAAGTCCAACCAGGATGTGCGGTCAGGAGTTAGTGAGTAGAGCAATTAATAGCACTGGTTAAAGGCATTGTTGACGGAATCTTTAAGTTTTCAATGTATTATTTAATTTGTAGATTAATGCGTACGCTGGGGGAGGGGGAAACTGTGGTTGTCCAGGAGGCAATGGAGGAAATGGTGGCTTAAGCGGTGGTATCCATGGTAACGACGTACGAGGAGGACAAGGAGGTAACTAACATTAGAATTCAATAATTGTAAGTTACTTAGGTAGGTGATTCTCTTACTTTTCAATTTTGTATATCGTTTAGGGTCAGGCAACTGTGGTAACAACTATGGTGCCGGTGGTGGTGGAGGTAAGTGTTCCATTTTATTAAATGGATATTTTTGGCCCATCAGTTCATTTTCATTTTCTACATTTAGTTATATTTATTCTTTCATTTAGTTAAATGAATTTATTGTTACTATACAACTCAATTTCATACTTTATTTATTGTAACCATATTTCATTTCATTGTTACCATATTTCATTATTCAGGAGGTTTTCAGTATGGCAACACTGACTATACAAGTCGTCTAAGCTACGGAGGCGGTGGGGGTGGTGGTGGAGGTAGCCAGTATGGTTATTCAGGAGGACGAGGAGGTCACGGTGCAGGACTGGTACTGATCTTACTTGATAAACTCTTATTGGACGGGAAGATAGAAACAAAAGGTGATTGGGTATTGTTATGGGACACAAGTTCTGAAATATATGATCATATACAAAAAAAAAAAAAACAACAACAACAACAACAACTAAAAATGAGTTTTTCTAAAATATTTATTGCGGGTTTTTGGTTCATATATACTTATACTCAATTGTAAAGGGAATTGAAGCTCTGCGAAATGCACAATACAAACACCACACATTGTTAAAGCATATTATAATCCTAGAAAAACCGAAATAAACAATAAACAAAACTAAGTTTATTTATGGCATAAACATATCACACAACAAAATTCTCACGTTATGCATTAGATTAATGTTTGAATTAATTAAATTAATTTCTATCTGTACTTGTCCATTTTAATCTGGCTAGACGCAGGTTAAAAATGTATTGTGTTTTTTATTTGTTACAATAAAGAATTGTGTTATGTTATGTACTCAAAATTAAAAAGATGCATTTTTTTAAACTTTCCTTAAATATGTGCAATAGTGAGACAAATATTATGTATATTTTGGTTTTTCTACTGAGAGCTGTCCAGATTCAAGAGATATTTGAAAAGAACTGACGGTTGTTATTGAAACATAATTTGGCATGTTAAGAACATCAACTCAACTTTCACTAATATATGGTCTAAATATAAGAATTGTCAAGTTAAAGGAAGGTTATTTAAATATTTGGTAAAGTCTCAGTACATTCTGGTAAGGTGATTTGCTGTGAGTGAGAAACATTGCTATACCGTATCATCGTAACAATCTGCTGTATCGTGGTGGTATCTTAGCGTACCGTTTACCATTATATTTATTTGAAAACGACTCTATTCGAATCAATCTTATCAACTTTTCCATCTTTATATAGGAGAGTTAGGACAATGCCAGCCCGTCAAATACAATCACAGAGGAGGAACTGGGGGGAGTGGTGCTGGTGGAAGCGTTGTCATAGTTACTAAACAGCTTGTTGGTACCGTAAATGGCAAGATTGACGTTCAGGGGGGAGGCACACGCTCCACCAGTGAATGTGGAATAGGAGTAGGATCAGGTAAGGTTTAAAATGATCGTGTTTCTTAACTTAGTTTGTATCGTCGGGGTTTCACAATCCTGGATTTTGTATCTTTCAGGTGGCAGTGGTGGTATTGGTCGATGGGTTGTTCAAACAACCTTCACCGTGTTTAAATCGGGATGAAAATATTACCACTAATCTCTTACAATAAATTCATTGCGATGGACACTCATTTCATTAATAAGTAGAACATTTCACAAAGAAGCTTACCCTTGGCCTGCAGCACGCTTCCGGTCGGCATGCTCCTGGAACAACGCGACTATATTACACCGAAAGTAAAACCATCGACGCGCAATAATCATTTGTGTAAAATGTTTTGTAAAGACGAAAGAGCTTGCGTGCTTCAAGACAGTAAATCTCCGCCATGTGTACCACGGCCTAAAATGGAATCAGTAACTGCTAAATTTTGCTGATAATTTTGTTATATAAAAGTGTAGCGCCATACATGCTGCGCACTTGTTGTTATTACTGTTATTTTCAGTTGAGCTGGCCACTAACCGACGTTTACTGGATCGAGACCAGTTCGATGTTTTGTTTTGATAGCTGACCATTTCATGCTTTTGGCACGGAAACTTGTTTAACTTGGAGTGTGAATTCGTTCTTTTCAACGTGCGAATTCGCTAAGATTAACCCTTAGCACTGATTTCTGATTCTGATTATTCGACGAAATTGTAAAATGCAGTGGAAATACTACGACTGGATATTTTACAGGTTCCATTATAACAAAGATAGCGTTTAATTTGAGGCAAGTTTACAAACAGAAAAAAAAAGAAGTTCCTGAGCCCAAACAACAAAGTTAACTTGTTAAGTGTCAAAACACAACATTGAACTTAAGTGTTTATTCAGTAAAATTCGGCCATAGGCCAGATCAACTGAAAGACGCAGTAGCCCGGGGGGGGGGGGGGGTACTCCCTTCAGATCTGGGTAGGGGTGTTCCGCTGGGATCTTGTAGGGGTTACCCTGTTTATGACAAAAAATACGTAACTTCCATACCCTGTTTATGACAAATTACAATTGCTTAAGAACGTTATATGATTTGTACAAATATATCAATTCAGACACACGTGCTGCTCTTATCTTTTTTAAAAGTCAACGATCTTATTCCTGCCGATTTCCTGAATTCAAAGTAATTTCTCTCATTTTTTTGGACCCTGATTATGACAGAAAATTTGGATTAAATCGGAAATAGAGTAGAATTAGATACCCTGTTCATGACACCAAGGTCGAAAAACCATACCCTGTTCAGCGGATCATCCGGGCGCAGTAGTATATGTCTAAAAAATGTACGAGAAAGGAACCTTGAATCTATATCATTTCTGCCGCAAACACAATATCATACAATTTGGTACCACGAGGTGCACCCCGACTCTTATCGCTAGCGGCGAATTGCGTTTCCTTTTTTTTTTCCGTGCGCCTAGCGATCTCCTCGAAATGTTTCATCCCGATAAGAGCAAAATGTGAGAAGGGCTCTCCACAGCTACTTGAATCATAGTTGTTTACAGAACTTGCAGGTGCCACTGTACTATAATTACAATATTACAAAACGGAGAATCCATGAAGTAGGCTTATATTTCAAACTGATCACTTTGATGGGACGGTCCTAATTTTCAAACCTCTCCTTCACTCATTAATGGTAAGTTAGGTTCCCACATTTTTGTTTAACTTCCATACACTTGTTTACATTCCATGCATTTTTTTTGTGTCAGTTTTTAAGGCCTCGTCCACACACGGACCGGATATTTTTTTTATTCATCTTTCATAGCGTTAAGCATGAAACCGTGATAGAAAGTGCTACATGTTGAAACAAGTCAGTAGACTTATACATCACATCCCGAATTCCTGGGGATAAGTATTGGCCTAATTCTAATTTGTATTCTACTTCGCTCACCCGCTCAAACGAGTATAACATTTATCATATAATACTACACAGATTTACAGGAGTGTGCCCATACGACAAGGCGTGATAGTTTTATTTCCAATCGTATACATGAAATTAGTAAAAATAATGCATGTATAAACATAATATATAATGAACTTCTTATTTATTACAATATTAAAGGTGAACTATTAAATGTACCGCACTTATTGCATTTCTGAAAACTGTGATCTCCACGACTTATTTCCCTATGAATAAAGTGGAAAACTAAAGGAACGCTCTACTGATTCTGTTCTGATTTATATTTTTATATTGAAAACTAGCCGAGTTGAAGTCGTAGGACGCGAATGACTACCTTATTCGTACTTATTTTCGCGGATACTTAATTTCGCGAAAATGGAACAGCCATATTTCGCGGGGTTTAAATTTCGCGATTTGGACCTAAAAATGTATTTAAGGGAATTAAAATTTCGCGAAATTTCTCAAAAAACGATCAGCATGGTTGGTCAACGGTTGGTCGTACAATTAGCATAATTATTATTATTATTTTTTGTCAAAAACAGTAATAGAGTTCATTATTATCTTTGTTCTTGAGCTGATACTATTTCTTCGAAGTGATCCTCAGGAGGAAGGGCTGTTTCACCTCTCACCAATCCAGCAATTCCATTTTTTCTTGATTAAAAATATAGTAGGATATTATATTTTGCGTAGTTAAATTTCGCGAGCACCTTTTTTCGCGGGTCTTACATTTCGCGATTTTTTCAAAATCGCGAAAATCGCCAAAAATTAAGCCCCGCGAAAATTAGTACGAATAAGGTACTATACTCTGTAAATGAGTGTAAAAATACGAAAAAAATTGCTAACTTTCGCATCGAATAACTTGGTCGTATTTTATCGAATACCCTTAAGATATACCTCATTCGAAAGCTGACAGTGAGTAGAATTTTTTTTTTTTTTTTTTTGTTTTTTTTTTTTTTTTAATTAATTTTATTTAAATTTATATAAGTGTTAACTATAACTACAGACAAAGTATAATAATTATTACAAACAATTACTTTCAATACAAAAATGAACGACAACAACAAAACTAAAGTCAAAAACAAAACAAAAAGACAGAATACATCCATTGTTTTGTTTCCCTTCAATTGATTTTGCGGATTCTAAATTATCAGCTTATTCCATTTATTTTGATGATATAAATTTTTTTTCCGAGATTTTGCTATTCGACGTTCTATGTATTCATACATAAATAATTCATTTTTAAAACTGTTTAGAGATACCAGAAATGCATTTTTTTTAGCTTTGTATAGTGTGTACTTATAAATCAAAATTACAAAATTAACCAATATATCATCAACACCTAGTAAAATGTTAAATTTATTTAATGCTGGCAAGTCTATCCCGAACTGTTCAATCCACTTTTGAATTTCAAAGTAATACTTTTGTGCCTTGATACATTCAATAAACAGATGATCAATTGTTTCAGGATACAAATGACATAGAGAACAAGAGGAAGATTCCACTAGTTTAAAACGATGTAAATCATAATTCAAATATAATATATTATTTAATATCTTATATTGGAACATTCGAAGGTACGAGTCAATCGTGGTTGTATATATTCGGTTGTAAACATTTTCCCATTTGGGCTGTTGGAGGTACAAATTTTTCCTGAATTAATTCCTCGTAAATATTTTTACTACCAATTTTTCTTATATCTAGAATTTTGGTTCTCAATAACATTAAATTATCCTCTTGCCTTTTAACCTTCGCAATCGAAACGTTTTCATATTTTATGCACGACTTCCATTGTTTTGGGATTGTGTGAATTATACCTGCCCATTTTAAAAAAAAATTTTCCTGCAAACCTTTTTTTTGTAACATTTTCCATTCAAAATCCCCTTGCTCATTGCAAAGATCTACTATTTTATTTATATGCAGTTTTGAGAATTCTTTATAGAAAATAGATTCATTTTGAATTTTGATATGTCTGTTGTTCCAAATTGGTTGATTTAAGATAAAAGTACAATCGTCTATCTCTGGTTCAGTTTTTGTATAATCTGCCCATTGTTTTAATATTTGCTTATAAAAAGGTGGTAGTGTTTTTGGTATTCTTTTAGAATCAAAATTAGTTCCTAGCCAATCCAATCCCCCTATAGATTCTAGGTATATTCCAGGAATTACAGTAAAGCATTTATTATCTTTGCAGTGTTGAATTAGATTTAAAACTAAACTAATTTGTCTTGCTTTCAACTGTGTATGGAAGTCTGGGAGCCTTAAACCCCCTGCTAGATAGTCGCCAATCAGCGTTGTATATTTTATTTTAGGTTTCTTACCATTCCAAATAAAGTCTTTTATGGAACTCTCAACAATTTTAATAAACTCTAAACTAACATACATTTTAGTGCAAACGTAAAACAGTTTAGGGAGAGCTAACGATCTTAACACTTGAATTTTTCCATATAGACTCAGATTTCTAGATTTCCAAATATTGAGAACACTCTTAAAATTATGCAGTACCTTCTCTAAATTATTTGTGTAGTGAATGTGCTTATTATGAGAAAAATAGATACCAAGAATCTTAGTACCATTGCTGTCAAAATCAATGTATTTTATCCCTGCCTGTTTAACAGAATCCTCATCTTTTTTTCCTGCTATCCAACCCGCCTCCGATTTTTTCCTGTTAATTTTTAATGATGAAAAAGCAGAAAAGTTTTTCAGAATTTTCAACACCTCTTGTAAGGAGTCTTTATCTCTAAGAAAAAAGGTGGTATCGTCTGCAAATAATAGAAGTTTAAATTCTTTACATTTTCTTTTAAAGCCTTTTATTTTCTCACTTTCCCTTATCATTGTGGCCAAAATTTCTATTACTAATATAAAAATATACGGAGATATCGGGTCGCCTTGCTTTGTACCCCTTTGTAAATGGAAGAAATTTGTTACGTTGCCATTATTAATAATACAACTAGTATTATTCATTAAAAGCATCTTAATCCATTTAACAAAGTTCTCTCCAAAATTAAAATGTTTGAGAACGGCAACTATAAAATTATGTTCTATCGAATCAAAGGCTTTTTCGAAGTCTGCAGCAAATAACATTGTTGGTAGATTTTCTTTTTTAGCATAATCGAACTCATCTTGTAAAGTCAATAACAGTTCATCTATTCTCCTTCCTTTCACAAAAGCAAACTGATCACTGTTAATCAAGTCCGGCAATATCTTGTGCATTCTATTACACAGTGCTCTACTACAAATTTTTACATCAACATTGATCAAACTTATCGGTCGCCACGAATCCAATAACCTATTGTCTTTACCTTGTTTTTCTAATAAGGTAATCACAATTTGTTTTTGGGTGGTTGTCAGTGAGCCTATTTCAAAGTTAGCTGTAAAACATTTCCAAAAGTCATCCTTAATTTCTTTCCACATGCTTTGATAAAATTCTTTTGTCAGGCCGTCGTTTCCCGGGGTTTTTGATGAACCCATTTGCTGCAGTGCTTCAAAGTACTCTTGCATTGTTAAAGGCTGATCACAACTCACTTTATCAGTTTCTGATAATTTGCGTACATGATACTGACTCAAAAATTCTGTGCATTCATCTACTGTTTTATCTGAAACTGTTTCGTACAATTGACTAAAATGACGTTCAATTTTTGCTAAAATTTTGATACTATCTGTTATTTCTTCGCTATTATCTACTATTTTTTTAACATGCGTTTTAGCTTTATTGCGTTTCTCCAACGTTAGGAAATATTTGTTACTTTTCTCTCCCAGTTCATACCAGATGGTTTTCGACCTTATAATCAAACCTTCTGTAATGTAATTACTTAAACTTTCTAGATCTTTTATTAGTTTATCGTGCTTTGCAACTAAGTCCTCTTTTTTTCCCCACTCTTGTTGATTCTCGATAAATAAAATTTCGTTTTCCAATTGTTTATAATCATTCCTTCTCTTCTTTGCTTTGGCTTTAGAGAATTTCATAGAAAATTTACGAATTTCATACTTTATATATTCCCACCTAATTTGATGATTTTCAATGTTTTCTTTATCTAAATTACTTTTCACTGTTGTTAAGTGTGTTCTTATATTCTCTACGTATTCTTGGTCGTCCAATAACGAGTTATTGAATTTCCAAAATGACGGGCCCCTTTTTCCTTCTGCAAACGAACACAAATTAATCGAAATAGCCGAATGATCTGTGGATGGGGCTGGAATTATATCGCAATGCTTTATTTCTGATTGAAGATCGTCTGAAACAAAGAAAAAATCTAGTCTACGATGGATATAGCGATTCGCTTTGCTTTTTGTTCCTTGACCGACCCCTCTCCATGTGTATCGCTTTGTGTTTGGATTTCTTATCCTCCATATGTCACATAAGTCTAGCTCTTTCATGATGGTTTGAAGAGTGAGTAGAATTAACTACATAAATTTCATTCAAAGGGTTATAACCACTTTAAATGATTGAAGGGGGTACCTGAAAAACTTGACTTCTATTGGGTTAGGGCCTTGAAATTAATAGCATAAATATAGCCAATTTCACAAAGTTTCAATGCGCTTTACTATTGAATTTAAGTATATACGAACCGCTATTTAGTTGCATTTTGCAGGCACACGGCCGATTGATCAAATTTCTGCCTACTTTGAAGATCATGAAATATTTAGATCTGTAAAGAGTTATTATCGAAACTTTAACTCAATCTGAAATTAAAACTGTCGTTAATTAGTTGAATAATTTAACAGCTGCATGATTTTCACTGACATGATTAATCAGCAGTAAAATGCCATTTTTGATTATTTGTATAACAAGTTTAAAGATAGTGCTTATATAGCGCGTTTCACCATGGGACGTTCGAATCATTAGAAGTTTGGCTTTTTGTCAGTTGTCCACCTTGCTGAGTTATTTTAAGAACGGGACGCGATTGGTCAGATTGACCAGAGAGGAAATAGACGAATTCAGTATGCTGGCGTCGAAGATAAAAAAGAAGATCTCTTCAAATTTGCAAAAAACAACAACAACAACAACAACAAAAAACAAAAAAAAAAAAAAAAAAAAACAAACAAACAAAAAACCCCCAAAAAAACTTAACAATGGTGGATATGTTAACATGTTCCCCAGTCGTCTTTCTTTTAAGTCTAGTTTCCATATCCAGCCTATTTTTAGTCTGTAACCAATCCCATCGTCAACGATTATATGGAAACACTTTTCAGCGATCGAAACACATGGAAACAATTGACAGCAATCGTGAGCGATCCTCGCATCAATAATTTCAACGATCCGGCGATCGTGAGTGATTATATATGAACTAGGCTTTAAAATAGTCTGGTTTCTAAAAATAGCACTTTCGGGGCTCCTGATGGGGTCTGGAGATGAAAAATTTCCAATTCTTTTGTATTTATGAAAAGAAATTCAAATTTTCAGGAAATCCTTGCCTTTTCATGATCTTTTGAAATCTGGTGTTCATTTTGAGCTGCCTTGATCGTGAATTTGATTGAAAGATCGCATGAAAATGTCATACAAAGAGCGTATTGTAGCATAAAGGAATTATCTTTATTTTTCTCGTTAATAAGAAGATTTGTTTCTTTATTTCATAGATGTTGTTTCCCATGAAAGCACACCTCGGTTGTCTACTGTTCTTATTTACTGTGGAAGTATCTATTGAATTTGTCCTCGGCGGACAGAAATGTGAAATCATCTACGCTAAACGACATCATCGTCTAGTAAATCATACCATAAAGACAATCAAGCATATTTCGCCATTAACAAGCTGCATAGATTATTGTCAAAACGAAAGCGGTTGTTACAGTTTTAACTATTTCATGACTTCCCTTGATTGTGAACTTAACAACGCAACCAAGTGCTTTCACGATGGAGATTTGGTTTATGAAGAGAACAGTTTCTACATGGATATGCTACAAAAAGACTATAATCCATGTACAGTGTTTAAACCATGCCTGAATGACGGCAGTTGTACTGTTCATTGGAATAATGATTCATATAGCTGTCAATGTCCAAGATCGCACACAGGAAGACATTGTGAGACACTTAAAACAAGTAAGTTAGGGAATTAATGAGGAATGCACTGGGATATCAGATTGTTTATTTTTGTGTCTTTGTGGTCATGAGCTTGACAATCAAATGCTTTTTTGACAGTTAAGATTTTCCTAGTAGTTATTTTCGGGTGCACTGTAACAAACATTTTGATCATCTTCATACAAAACCAATACTATAGTGATTTTTTTCGTTTTTTTCATCAACAATATGGCCATCAATCAATTATATTTACAGTCAAAACGGCTCAAGCTTACCCCCCTTAGTTCGAACACAATTTGCGTCCTCACGCAGATAAGAATTTATATAGGCAAGTACTTGAGCCAGGAAACCCTCCTCCAAAGTCTATAAGGAAACAAAGTTAGGAATAAAGATGAAACTAAATGTGGAATTGTTCGTATGATAAATGTTTTCAAGCGTTCTGTTACCAATATTGAATGTTCGTTTAGTTAAAACAATCATTCAAAAACTGATACATAATCAGTAATGGGCTATTAGGTTAATTGGATTAGCCTATTTTGGTCACACGAATAAGGCTTTATAACTGATAAAGCATTATCATTAGCTACGCCCTCGTGGCCTTTTATCTTATGGGAGGGACTCTATATCCCATGGAACACGAGTTTTCATTTTTAATCTGCCTTAGAATATGATCATACTCACGAGGGAATGATGTTTCTTTCAAAGAATTAGCTTATATTGTCTTGTGTTGTTCTTTCTTTCAATTTCTGCATGCGTTTTGGTATGATAATGGCAGTTTATTATGTCATTGTTTTAGTACGAATATCGTTGGAATGCTTTGTTTTGTCCGTGTTGTAATCGAAATCAGTACAGGTCGTCATTTTGCAGAGCAATGGCGTTTATCGAAGCTAGTGAGATTTTTACCGAAAATGCCGATTTACTTGAATTGGAAGACACACTACACTTCATAGAGGAAGACCATTTAACTGGCAGATGTAAAGCTCCCACTACAGAGGAAGAAATACGAAACTGAAAAGAGATAATACTGCTAAAAACAAGACAAAATACGCAGTAGGCAGTGAATGTTAACAAAGCATGGACTGGACATCGAATGGTGAGACAAGTCTAACACGTTAAGTTCAATTCAATTTTTTTCTTTAAAGTATATAGCATATATCAGTTTGTTTAAGAAAGATATTTCTTGTAAGTTAGCTATTTGTCTTGTATTCAAGATTATTCGAAGCCATCGAGGGCGAAGCGTCCTATACGCATATACGCACGTGTGTACTTGAAGTTACCGAAAATTTTGAAATTTTTACCAATTGTTTCTATTTTTAAAATTTTATTTGTATGCAACCAAGACTTTTGTGATGAAAAAAACACTTTGAATAAATTGTAAAATTGAATCTAAGCACGAAAACTAGAACACAGTATTTTTTGATCAGTTTACTTAGGATTTTTTAGATCATATGTACTTGTGCATAGCTGAAAAAAATGACCACGCTGCGCCCCGGCAATGAAATTTATAAAATGATAATATTAAATAAGTTATGAGAAGTGTAATTTTAAATAGTAATAAAATATCGAAATTGTTGAGTTAGTTGTTGTATCTGTACCTCATGCGTGGAATTTTATATTTGATTAGTATGCTTTATATAGAGCATGCTAATGAACTTTTAAAATAAAAGAATTCAAAAGAAATCATTAGTATGCTCTATATATAGAATAATAATTAGATATAAAATTTTATGCTTCCCTTACCCCACAATTTCCCTGTGCTTCAAAGCCCACACCACTTGACACCTTTAGTTACTCTATGGAATATAGAGCATCGAAATACTGAGCGTTGATTGGCCGAGTGGGTGTGATCATTTTCTAAAACTCGATAGAGCACGCTGCCTCGTTTTCTATTCCTTCAATATACCAATGCTGAAAAAAGCCTAGCGAGATGTGCAAATCAGCAATACTTAGTTTTATGTCTTTCATTGTTGCTATTTTTTATGACATGACAATCAAAGCAAGTTTTTTTGTTTTCTTTTAAGGTTCAAGCAGCTGTGGTGCTGGTTATGGCGGCGGTGGCGGTGGAGGTACCCATCACTTTTGTTCATTAAACGTACATTAATATTTATTGGCATTTCATTTTGTTTTATTCTGTTATTTCGTTCCATTGCATTGTGCACACATTTGAGAGAAAGGAAGGTCGGTTAGGTAACGAATTTCCTAGCTGTTTGGACAATAAATAGAGGAGAGAGAACATTGGTTCGTGGTTGCTCACGAGAAAAGTTTATAGTAATAGCTTTCTGAGGGTTTGGCTAGATATTCGACGGGTTTGTTTGACCACAGAGTGAAACGCTCGTAATAATGTCTTTCCAGGATAAATGTCATGCTTACACTTTTATATTGTTGTTGTTTGGTTGTTCGGGACGTCTGGAGTGTTTGTTTATTTTTTGTTTATTTTTTTCTGTTGATGCACTGACTAAATAAATAATTTTTATTCAATTTATGGATTTAATCTTTCAGGAGGTTTTCAGTATGGCAACACTGACTATACAAGTCGTCTAAGCTACGGAGGGGGTGAGGGTGGTGGTGGAGGTAGCCAATTTGGTTATTCAGGAGGACGAGGAGGTCAAGGTGGAGGACTGGTACTGATCTTACTGGATAAACTCTTATTGGACGGGAAGATAGAAACAAAAGGTGATTGGTTATTGTTATGGGACACAAGTTCTTAAATATATGATCATATACAAAAAAAAAGACTAAAAATGAGTTTTTCTAAAAATATTTATTGCGGGTTTTTGGTTCACATATACTTATACTCAATTGTTAAGCGAATTGAAGCTTTGTGAAATGCACCATACAGACGCCACACATTGTTAAAGCATAGTCTAATCCTAGAAAAACCGAAATAAACAAGAAACAAAACTAAGTTTATTTATGGCATAAAGAAAAATCAAAAGAGCACGTTAAAACATTTCATTATCACACAACAAAATTCTCACGTTAGAGTACACGCACTAAAAGTGTGCAACATAAATACCACTAAATAGTGCTATTTTATGCTAATTCTATTGTTTTCTTTTGTTTAATTAGTGCTATTTACTACTAAATAGTGACAACTGTTGCACACTTTTAGTGCCTGCACTCTATGCATTAGATACTTGTTTGTTAATTAGATCTTCATAATTATAATTAAATTAATTTCTGTACTTGTCAATAATTTTAATCTGGCTAGACGCAGGTTAAAATGTATTACAATAAAGAATTATGTTATGTTCTCAAAATTAAACAGATGCATTTTTTTAAACTTTCCTTAAATATGTGCAATAGTGAGACAAATATTATGTATATTTTGGTTCATTTCTAGAGCTGTCCAGATTCAAGATGTATTTGAAAAGAACTGACGGTTGTTATTGAAACATAATTTGGCATGTTAAGAACATCAACTCAACTTTCCATCTTTCACTAGATTTGTCAAGTTAAAGGAATTAAGGTTATTTAAATGTTTGGTACAGTCTCAGTACATTCTGGTAAGGTGGTTTGCTGTGAGTGAGAAACATTGCTATATCGGTGTATCATCGTAACAATCCGTATCGTGGCGGTATCTTAGCGGCCGTTTACCATTTATCTGAAAACGACTCGATTCGAATCAATCTTATCAACTTTTTCATCTTTATATAGGAGAGTTAGGACAATGTCAACCCGTGAAATATGATTACAGAGGAGGAACTGGGGGGAGTGGTGCTGGTGGAAGCGTTGTCATAGTTACTAAACAGCTTGTTGGTACTGTAAGTGGCAAGATTGACGTTCAGGGGGGAGGCACACGCTCTACTATTGAATGTGGAACAGGGGTAGGATCAGGTAAGATTTAAAATGATCGTGTTTCTTAACTTAGTTTGTATCGGTGGGGTTTCACAATCCTGGATTTTGTATCTTTCAGGTGGCAGTGGTGGTATTGGTCGATGGGTTGTTCAAACAACCTCCACCGTGTTTAAATCGGGATGAAAATGTTACACTTAATCTACACTCATTTTATCAATCATTAATCAGGTCGACATGCTCATCAAGTCGTTGTAAAAAAGATAATCATAATCATGTAAAAAAGTATAAGCAAGAGTTAGTTAACTAGGACGGATATATACAGCCAAAGGGCCGCAGGGTCATATGATTTAAAAAAAAATAAAAATAGACTGTATTCAAGATTTCGATTAAGTAGCTATTCCTATCAAAGATAGAAATTGATCCGGCCGGGATTTGTATTCAATTGCTATGAAGTTTTTAAAATTACATTACAAGACCATACCGACGTGCAAATAAACTAACCTTATATACACTGTAAATCCGAAAGAGATAAATCAGCCCCAAAATGGGGCCAAAAGGGTGGGTCAAGTACAGTACCATTATTTGGGGCTCAATTTAGCCCTTGTTCATGTATTTTGCAACATAACATAAGCTTGATTAACTTGTCCAGAATTCTGATCTTGATCCAATACCTCCAAGCATAATAAGCATGTGAGTCGTGACTGCTTAAATAGGGTCTAAGGGTTTCTGAATTGAGAAACATTGACTTTGAAAGAAAGAAAAGTGAAAAACGAAAAAGGGTTCTTAGCCAGCTCGACCCGTTTTAAGTTATCACTACCCATATTCAACGTTTGTGAAGAGAAGACGAAGAAAGTGTGTTTTGGACATGAAATGAAACGAATAATCTGCAAGTATTTGTATGTTTCTATTTTTCAAAATTGCACATTTAACCTTAATATGTAAGTTAGCTTCATTAATTAGTATAAACTAGAAATTCAGTTTTTACCATCTTTATTAAAAGTCAGTTCTAGCTTTATTTAATTCATGTTCGGGAAGGGATTTGATAATCAACAGGAAATAACTGGGGTGGATGGGTCATGAACTATATTAGATTGCTCAACAACGCAATACGCATTGTTGTATCAAATCCCTCTTCTATTTTACTGGGGATTTACCGGTCAAAAATGACGCATTTTGTTAGATTCTAGTGGGCTATAGTTCATGGAGTTTGGTCAAAAAGGAGGCATTTTCGGTAATTTTATATGACCTCATCAGTCCATACTTTCTTGTAAAAAATGACGAATTTTGTGTATTTTTGATGGGCTATAGTCCATGCATGTTGGTCAAAAATGACAACTTTTGTGTGCTTTTGATGGGCTATAGTCCATGCATGTTGGTCAAAAATGACAACTTTTGGGTGTTTTTGATAGGCTATAGTCCATGCATGTTGGTCAAAAATGACGCATTTTGGGTGTTTTTGATGGGCTATAGTCCATGCATGTTGGTCAAAAATGACGCATTTTGGGTGTTTTTGATAGGCTATAGCCCATGCATGTTGGTCAAAAATGACGCATTTTGTGTATTTTTGATAGGCTATAGTCCATGCATGTTGGTCAAAAATGACGCATTTTGGGTGTTTTTGATAGGCTATAGTCCATGCATGTTGGTCAAAAATGACGCATTTTGGGTGTTTTTGATAGGCTATAGTCCATGCATGTTGGTCAAAAATGACGCATTTTGGGTGTTTTTGATGGGCTATAGTCCATGCATGTTGGTCAAAAATGACAACTTTTGGGTGTTTTTGTTAGGCTATAGTCCATGCATGTTGGTCAAAAATGACGCATTTTGGGTGTTTTTGATGGGCTATAGTCCATGCATGTCAAAAATGACAACTTTTGGGTGATTTTGGTAGAGTTCATGCATTTTGGTTAAAAATGACGTCTTTTGTTTGATTTTGGTCGGTCATTTAATAAAATTATGGACAGGGGGTGTTTGTGCGAGCTATGTGATTCATAGTTTGAGTTTGCTCGATCTTCCTTTGTGGTTGTGTTTGTCAGTTGTGCTTATGCATATTACTGCTATTTCATGAACGCTTTTGCTTGCGCTTGCAAGTGAGGACAAGGCCTTTGGTAGTTACCTTTATCACGAGCTTTGCATGCATGATATTTTGAACTTTCAGCCCCAAATCACCTTACGAACAGAGGGAGTTTCTTTACCTGTCCAATCAAATTATCAATGACTATACATCTTAGTATATTATAGTCCTATGAAACTTGTGCTTATCGATGATTTGTCGCTAATCGATAGATCATTGCTTGCTGTCAGGCAGTAAACCGACAGGAATCTCAAAACACCTTGATTGTCGCACATTATTTTTGATATCTTTTGCAGATGATTAGATGGATACCACTCACGCCTCGCATCTCCTGAGAATATTTTAAGATCTAACTAATTGGCGCTCGCGATTGTATTAGACTTATTTATTTGACATCCTCATCTATTTTAATTGCCATTTCCGTACTACAGGTATTTACTATGTTTTAAAGGAGATAATCTAAGTGGAATGCAAAGAACATGCCGAAATAAATGAGCAGCAGAAGAGTCGAGATCGCCTTGATAATTATCAGTCTATTTGAACCAACTTTCCACTTTAATTTTGGCTCCATTCAATTCGTATATTACTATATAGTCCGGCGCATTTACATTATATACGGACGCTGTTCATCTTTGAAATAATTAATCGTCACTAACAAATTTCCATGAAAAAAATATTGCAGTAGGCAGCATCATTAGATCATTTATATTCTTCTTTTTTTTTTTTTTTTTTTAATTAAATAATGAGGCTGTTAAATTGCTAGGGTTTTCAAAATATTCCAGTTACGGGTGGATCATGCCCCCTAAAACCCATCATGGCAACATCCAGGGGCGGCGGAACCGGAGGGCACGGGCCACTCCACAAAATATTGGTTAACAGACATTAATGCATGAGTTTACACAGTTAAAGAAATTTTGTTTTGTGACTACTGTTCCGCCGCCCCTGCAATCCAGTGTACAAGCCAGTGCACAAGCCATTTTGCTAATGCATATGCTTTACAAAATGGCTTGTGCACTGGCTTGTACGCTGGAGGGGTGCAAGAGGGTGCATGCGTACTCCTTATTGAAAAGATTTCAAGTCCTTGTTTTCTTAAAAACTTTAGCAAAATGCCCTCAGTATTTCATGTTTACTGGGTAGTGCATCCCCTCCTGAAGATAGTGCACCCTCTCTTGAAAGCAATTTTCTTGATTCGCGCCTGCTACCTTTTGTGATGTTAAAATACAAGATAGACAGATCAGTTCCACAAAGGAATTGAATTAGCAATCGGTTTGATGCATGAGTTTGAATTTTATATAAAATTTATAGCATATTTCATCACATTGAAATGTAAGCAGTTCAACCAATTGCTGGCTAAAATGCAAAACACGACGAAGCACTATCTTTTTATCTTTTTAGCATTTTTTCGTTTGCATTTTTGAGATCAGTTCAATGTTAAAGATCTACCGTGAGCTTGCTATCAAAGCTGTCTCAACGAGGTACTTATATAGATGGCTAGTTTGCCCTAAAAGCACCTAAAGCATTAATTTAGAGGTATGTCTCACAACACGAGTAGAAAACGGTAAAACGACATGAAATATAATGAAAAGAAAATTAGAAGAAGAAACGAAAAAACGGTTAGTAATATGGTTCGAAAGCAAAAAGGAAATTTGTTATTGGCGCTTTCTAGTTATAGGTCTCTCCAGCCTCATGCTAGCAAATATTGTCTTTTTCTTTATTTCAAATTGTGCAGATGTTCACAGGTGCATTAATGCCATAATTAGTGTTTTTTTATATATCTTGTAAAAATAATTAGAGAAATGCTAATCAAGTTTTACTTCCTTGAAAGAGCGCTTCACTATTCAAGTCGTGCGTAACAATCGTCACCTACTTCCACCGCTACAAACTATTCTAATTTTGGTTTCCTTTTCTCACTACTTGTAACAACAAGTATGCTAGCTATTTGTATAGGCATAAGATTGTGCTATTTTTACCACTTTGTTATTCATAATAAACAGTACGCACGGCACTCGGAGGCATGTTCTTTATTGCCAAGCCGTGTTTTAACAAAGTGACAGTCCTCACAGCCGCACAATTTATTGACTGCATTTAAAACCACTAGTTTACTATATCGTCAGCCAGTTGAACACCAACGTAGTCCTCGTGTCGCACTATCATAACCACTTTTTATCGTGAAGTTTGTTTCCAGTTGTGTCCTTAGAAACACCGACGCAATTTAATTCATTTAGGGTCGGTGGATTGACATGTACGACGGTAAAATAGATATCGAACATTTGGCGACATGATTACATTTATATATACTTTAACTTGTTTTCTGTGTGTTCAATTTCCGTTACTTCATGTGCAGTACACATTATTGCATATGTTATTATGACCTAGATTATGCTTCGTGAGTGTGATACTAGCTGTTTCTTTATCTAGTAGATTCGGACACATCAATGATTGTTTTTTTTTAAGTAAATTAAGGGATTGTGTGCTCCACGTTAATGAAGTACACAATTGAGATACTTAACGTTTTGATGTGGTTTGTTTTTAGATATGTTTTCCGCGGGTATTCATCTTCTTCGCCTACTCCAGGGAATAGTGAAAACAACAACAACACAACAGAGAATAGAAAATTAAAACAAAACAAATCAACAAAATTAACAAAAAAGGAAAAAGACTAAAAGTAATTGCAAAAGAAAAAAAAGAGATGAAACAACAATAGAAAAATGAAACAAGTAAAGAAACAAAACAATAACAAAGAAAATTGAAATGGAAACAAAACCAATTAGAATAATATAGATCAAATTAATTAATCCAAAAAAATAGAAAAATAACATTAACAGAAAGAGGCAAAAAAAAAAAAACGAGAAGAAGAGGGGAAAGAAGAAAAAGAAGAAAAAGAAGAAATAGAACACGCCGAAGACGAAGAAGAAGAAGACGTCGACGAAGGAGAAGAAGAAGAAGAGCATGATGACGAAGAAGAAAAAGAAGAAGAAGAAGATGATGATGATGATGATGATGATGGTGATGAAGAAGAATGAGCCAGAGAGGAACATGGAAGAAGAGGAAGACGGAGTGTAATACAAGCACAGGAAATGACAAATTACTGACGATGCTTCTGGAAGTAACTAATTAACAACAATTTGGATTATCTTAACATCAAAAAGAGGCAATATCTTGTTGAAAGGGTATAAATATTTCTCATAATTTCCCATGAAAGTGTTTATCAGCTTTTAGTTTATAGTTAGCTGGATCAGTTCCTGGGCAAAGTGATCAAGTTTAGAATGCTCTATCCAAGTTAAAGCTGTTGAGTGCTTTATAAGTTTGAGTTTTGGTCAGTTTTGGCTCGTGTGCTGTCAGTAACTTTCACGTTGCCTTAACTCGAAATATTTAATTATTGTTCAATTAACTAAAATCTGCTAAACACACCGGAAGAGGTACAACAGAATAGCTTCATGTTGGGCTAATTAGCTAAAATTGACATCACACAATAAATTAAAATACATGCTGCACGAAGTCCCTTAAAGGAAATGAGAAAAAATCATTTTGTTCATGTCCTTAACATGTAGTTTGGCAATTTACTATTGTTCTAATAAAATATTTAAAATATAATGACTTTTTCCTGCATAAATCATTTAAAAATAAAAAGGTTTGTTTTTAGATTTGTTTTGTTCGATTCGTTGGAGTAGCCTTTTTAAATTTGTGAATTGAGTAACTATGGGAATTTAAAACGAACTTATATTTTTATTTCTTTCTTTCTTTATTTTTTTATGGTTGCAACTTTTTTTATTATTCATTGGGCAGTACGTGCAAATTAGAAGTTGTTAATCGTGGTTTGAGGCATTTCACGTGATAATTGCCGATATAAAAAAATAATGAAAAAAACATTTCCAAATCATTATATATTTAGTTAAAACTTCCTTTATTGTTAGTAAAAAAGTATTATTCAAAAAGAGAAGCAGTAAAAAGTAAATAAAATGCGTTATAAACAAGTTATGAAAGAACAGTACAGAAGGAAATACAAACTCGAAAGATTGCAACATGTTTTAAAAATATATACATCGTTTTCTATATTTTATTTTTACATCTAAAAACAATTGGTTTGCTTAAATTTCATGGTGGATTTTCAATTGTTCAAAATCGTCGTTACCCATGGTTTTATTTTTGTACGTTCTCACTGACGCACAAAAACACAGTTATAGTTTTTGTAAGTTAGAAAGAAACTTCCGAGACAGAAGCGTTGCAATTCACACACGACCTCCCAGATCAAACATTGTTATGGGAAATTTATCTTTGTTTTTTTCCGTTCGATGATTGGAAATATAACAAACAAACCGTGAAGGTTGCATGGAAACATTCCCATTTTCAACATAACAACCTAAGACTTCCTGACGAACCATCTACGTCATGCAGCTATAAATGTTTTGCGCATGCGTATGGTCTACGTGGTAATGTAAGTGCAAATCTAACTGCGAAAATAGCTCTCAGTGATATCAGCAAAGATACAGTCGGCGCAGTGAAACGCTTGATATTTGCCCAATTGTATCGATGCCTTGTCGAAATCGACACAAATTGACGACAATTTTTGATGTCACACGAGTGATAACTGCGACAAGAATTGATATCCCTGCATCACTTCATGTATTCAAGGTTAAAACTACACAGGTGTTATGTATTGCCTCACTGATGGTTATCTTTGTCTGATTGGAAGCTACATATACACGTGATTAATCTGACAACATAAGTAGAAGAGTTTTGCGCTAATAAACACTATATATACTAGCTGGCGCTGGAGGTGCACAAACGACTGAATGAATCCGCTTATTCACATTCTTGACTGGTTGTCTTGTTACCTTCATAGATTGCCTATAGAAGAGATCTAGCGTTAGGCTAGTGTATTTATCGGGTAGTCACTCGACAACTTATCTAATACACAGTTATCCATTGATGATGAACAACTCTACTGATAGTAACCTAACGCTGGGTTCAATGGCAAGACATTGTCGAAAAAAAGAGCAAGATAGTTCAGCCGTGATTACTGTGAAGACGGTAATATTATGCACAATAATGTTGAGCGCTCTGGTTGGTAATATGGGGATCATTGCAATCGTATTTAAAACTAAAACACTACGAAGAGCTGTGAACATTTTTATCGTGAATATGGCTGTAGCAGACTGTTTGCTAGCAATCTTTGCCATACCACACTTTATCGTACCTATTGTCACGCAGTCATCTGATTGGAAGGTGCATGGACACGCAGGTTTAGTATTGTGTAAAATAGTGTTTGTTGTTATCGATACCGCTTCTGTTGCTTCAATATTAAGCATGGTTTGTTTGGCGTGTGATCGTTTTTGCGCCGTAGCGAAGCCCATGAATCGAAGTCTCATAACGAGCGCAACTCGAAAAGGCGCGATCATCCTGACGTGGGTTGTTGCCATAGGCTACTCGTTCCCTTATTTCTATACAGTCAAGATGACATCACATAATGGGTCTAGCTATTGCCAAGTCGACTGGGGATCGGCCAACATAGATCACGTACAAGCAATCACAATACACACGACTGTTTCAATCAGTGTCTTTGGCATTCTACCGTGGGTTCTCGTCATCATATTGTATGCCATAATGATAGTAGAGATTAAGCGGAGCAAACAGGAATCACAACCTAATCTGCACTGCTGTGGAAGTCGAAAATCTGACATCGATCTCAAAGTAATTAAACTGTCTTTTGCTATCGTTATCTCATTCGCTGTGTGCAATTTTCCATTAAGTACCCTGTACTTTGTAGTTGCTATTGTATGGCGATGGTCTGTTATCTGCCCGCCATCCTTCTGGTCAAATCTTTGGTTCTCATCCCAAGCCCTTGTATTCTTGTACACCGTGCTCAATCCTTGCGTTTGCTTCATATTCAGTGAGAACTTTCGAAAAGGATTTAAGAGCCTTTTAAGGTGCAGGCGAAGGCACTCGTTCATGGATGGTCTATCGCTGACGAGCAGACATCGACAAAGTAAAACAACCTACGTTGACAGCAATCTGAATCCATCCTATGCCGAACTCTCAGCTGAAAATTCAATATCTATTCGCATGGAATTCACCGAAAAAAGAAATAGTTTGGAAGACTGATTGAACTAAATTAACCTGAGTAAACTATATATAAATTCATATCTATGCGCAGGTTGATTATGACTGCAATCAATTCCGCTAGCTCTTCGGATAAGGTGTATTTGACTTTTTAGACTTTTGGAACTTACATTATTGTACATTTGTGAATAATTTAATACTGTCGCTTGTTTGCGCATTTTTGCTTGTTAGTGGCATTGGGAAAAGAATTTAAACGTTATGTGTAATGAGTGCTCACTTTAAGAGCAATTGTGAGACAACTGGTCTCAAATGCTGATACGCTTCCCAAGATTGCGCATTTGATTAACTCACTGACATTGTAGTGAATACCCATATATAAATGGTTTTATCAGATTTCATGATTATATATTCTGTAAAATGTGCTATAATTGATGCGAATAAAATTCAAATGCTTTCCAAAATCAGATGGCTTATTGATTCAGTTGTTTCATTTTGTTGTAATTCGTGACAGCCTCACTAAGACACCGATATACGATTACTTTCATATTTTTGCTCAACAATTTGTAACAGCTAGCCACACAAATTGTTGAAAAGGATCTATATGCAGAAATATGCAAAAAAAGAGAGATAAATAATAAACAGGAAAAGGTCTTTCAAATTAATCTCTTCCAAATAGTCAGCTTAGCTCAATGACAATGAACCGAAATGGCTGAGAACCACTGATCTTTTTCAATGAGCTCTAAACGGGCTTACGACAAGCACTTTACCGGAACCAGCACCGAAAGTCATGAGCTAAACCATGAGCCTTTTCAAAAAAGGCGGCATTATATAACCATATACTTTTGCGTGCACATAAAAGTGCAAACAGTCCACTATCAGTTAATATTATCACATTTGATTGTGTGCTTGTTATAAATTTTTTTTTTTTTTTTTTTTTTTTTTGAAGCGTCATTTCAGTTTAGATGAGGAAAAAACTATACAAAACACTTGGTTAAGAGATACTTGAAATATGAGTTCGATTTATGAACTGGACCAAACGTTCATTTATATATGTTGGGCTAACGATTCGGAGAACGTTTTCAAAAATAATAAATAAATAAAAAAAACGACAACAAAGAATGAAAACAAAAAAAGTACTCAATCATACGGAAAAACCAATTCAGCAAACAAACAATTAGATGAAAATATTTCCATTTCTTGTAAAAATGGACAATGATGCAATTCGTTATTTTTTTAAAAAAACATGATATTCAATGAAGAGAACGACAAGGGAGGCAGAAGAAGAAAGCTTTTTTGTACCGGTAAAAGCTTTGATTAAAGTCCATTTTAAAGATATATATTAAAATGTTAAATACTTTTATTGCCGTTGTTTCGAATCCAAAACCTGGCTTGATCAAAATGGATGTGATTTGTTGCCTTATTTTATTAACACAAACGATTAAATAAATAACCGAAATATTAATTGAATTCTTTAATTCAATGAATATTTGTGGTTTAACTTTTACCCTGTAATTGGTACATCGTTTTTCATAAAACTAAATGACTGAGTTCAAATTTCTTTTATTCTAAAGGTTGAAAGGAGAACACTGCAGCTAAACGATTTACAAAATACTCTACAGATAACATCTAAATTACGTGCTCTGGTTAGACGTCTTAGACATGAGCTCTAAAATATACGTGAGACAGCAATGTCCGATAAATGACAACCAAGAAAAATCTTATTGATGGCCAAGATTTAATAATTTCTTCGTTGATTTAGGTTGTCAGTCATGGACTTTAGCTCAAGTTCTTCGGATGTAATTGTAGTCAAAAAAAAAAAAAAACATTTCCTTCCGCACGTTTTAATCGTTTTTGTATTATTAAAAAATAGTACGTTTCGACATTGATTTAATCTACAATGTTTTTACTGCTTATTTTTTCATATCTTTTCAGTCTTTTTGATTTTAATTTTAAGATATTGACACTGAGGGTAATGCCGGTCCGAGTAGTAAAATGTAACTTTATGGAGGACAATCATATGATGTTTTTCAGCGCTTCGAACTTATTATGCTCATATTAAAATTATCCAAAAACCTTTTTTATATGTTTGACATTTTGTATATTTTGAACCCAGATGTACAGAGCCAATGCGAAACAGCTTGTATTTAATGAACACTTGCTCTGAAAATATATATTAAACAAGTAACACATCATTAAGTCTAATTTGATCTATTTATCTATTCAGTGTGAATTTTAAAATAAAGCTAAAGAGCATACGAACAGCATTCATGACCAACAATATATAGATTGACAGTCTACATTTAATGTGGTCGCGCTTATCAGAGTTTATAGTTTTAATGATTACATTATTAATTGAATTAGTATATGTATATGGCTTAACCTCTAATTAAAATTATATGAATGATTAAATGAATGAATGAATGAATGAATAAATGAATGGATGCATAAACGAATGAATGAATGAATCAATGAATGAATGAATAAATGAATGGATGAATGAATGAATGAATGAATGAATTGAATGAATGAATGAATGAATGAATGAATGAATGAATGAATGAATGAAGGAAGGAATGAAGGAATGTGGGAATGAAGGAATGAAGGAATGAATGAATGAATGATTGATTGAATGAATGAATGAATGAATAAATGTTTAAATGAATGAATGAATGAATGAATGAATGAATGAATGAATGAATGAATGAATGAATGAATGAATGAATGAATGAATGAATGCGTGAGTGAATAAATAGATGTATGTATGAATGTATGAGTAGATGAATGAAAACATATGAATGAATGAATATGAATAAATGAATAGACGAATCAGAGCCACATGAGATAACTAAGGATTCTAACATCTCAGAGACCAATAAACTAACAATTGAAGCGGGCGAGTATGGTTGGTACAAATTGAATAAAATGCGCAATATGCGAAAGCCAATTTGGTGCTGAAAGAGAATTCCAAATATCAAATGTAGTCAGTTTTGGACACTTTATTAAACACAACATTGCTGAAAAAATGGTTGATGCCATGCATTTTTTATATAGTAATACAATTGAAAGGATACAAAGGGCACTTTGATTGGTCAAGAGCCGCGCCGTGAACGTTTTATGTAGCGTGTGCTCAGCAACAATTTTCAAATAGAAAAAAAGGAAAGTAAAACTCAATTTAATTTAATTTGCTTAAGTTATTATAAAAGAATTATATTTCATTTTCCGAGCGTAAAAACAACATTGAATTTCAGATAAAACTTTCGCTCGATATTTTGAATATAGATTGCTTTGAAGATAGTTTGTTTACATGAAAGAAAACAGACCCAATTTTGGCTAAATAGTTTTCTCTAGCGCATTTTGCTTTGCACTTGTATATTTTGTTCTTTTATCATAAATAGATTTTTAGCCTATTTTTAATAGAATTAAACATGCTGTATCCCCCCTAGCGACCATGATTCTTAGCGTTGTAATCATGGATTTGTTTTGATGTGACGTCATAATGAAATTAGGCAATTGGATATAATTATAAGCTTCTATGCGTCATAGTCTAAAGCCGAGATTTCCACCTACTGGAGAGCTGGACATTTTACGTAATTAAATTTGATCTCATTCAAAACTCAATCGTCATTTTTCCTTGGTTTGGAAATGTGTTGTAAAGCATGTTTGTAACGTTTCTTTCCAACCAAAAGAAATTGGCTGCAACGGACATCGGTTTAAAAAAAAACATCGCACGCACATGTTACCACTGGTTACAGATCGTTTTTTTGTGAACTTTACATAAATAGAATGTATGTAGAATGTATGCACATATTATACCCCATCACAGAGATTACCTGAGTTACCTGTGGTGTTAGGTCGTTTGTTCGAAGCTTTTCCTAAGGTACATGCTCGAGTACATGCGCAAAAATGAAATACCTTAAAAATATGGATAACAAAAACTACTGAATATGAAAAATGTAAAACGTAAAAATGTCAGTCTTCAGCAGACACAGGTCTTGAGCTTTGACTTGAAGACGTCCAAAGATGGCAATAGACGCACTACAAGTATTCCATAATCTTGGAGCCTATTTCTTGGAGCACAGTTCTAAGTTCTTTGTGAGGGCCAGATGTTGTATAACTCTTTGGGTTAATTGTGAATTTGTTACCCTCAGTAGGTGATCTGCTAACGAACGAAGTGTTCTGTCAGATATTTAGAAGCCAGGATTTCATTAGAACCTTTCTAATTATACTATAATGGCAATTAATACATTATATGATTATATTCTATAGGATAAATCCCTTTATTCAATCAGAAAAGATCTATAAAGTTGATTCTCATTTCAATGAACATTAAAGAATTCCGGGTGCCGAATTGATGGAAGCGCATTTTCTCCGTCACCGTTTTTTTTTTTTTTTTTTTTTTTTAAAAAAGGCGTATACCCCAGCTTCTTGCAACCGGCTCAATTTTTTCGAAAAACTTTGAATATTTGTATTGATATAAGTAGCAGATTGAAGGAATGACTTTTTCAGTTATCGATCGTTTAACGCGCTAAAAACCAAACATATTAGCACTTTTTTAAGTGGGATATTTCAGTCTTATAACTTTAGCTTTCTAAATCATTGCATTTGATGTCGATGTTCAGAGTCCTTGGGAGATAACAGCATCTACGAAGGTTTAATTGGTTACTCGCTACTTAGTTTCAATAGTTGTTCAAGTCTTAGTTTCCTGATATCAACTTCGCTTGCCTTTTAATTGCCTCTGGCTAAAATGATATTTACAATATCAAAATTACTTTTTTGACAAAAATGATCAACATATAAAGATAAAAAATAAAAATGTTTTCAAGAGAAAAGCACATTATTTTCACATGTTTACAGGAATTCTAAGTACAAATTAAAAGTAGGTCATTATGTAGAACGAAACGGAATGATAATGTGATGTCCGAAGGATATATAACACATATATGTGATTTACGAATCATGTGGTATTTATTAAATTTGTAATCGATATAAATCTATACTGAAAATTTACCAAACCACCACAATTTATTATACAGCACAAATCACTACACACAATGCAGTTTACAAACACATGCATTACCACACCACACAACACCACACTACACCACACCTCATCATACTACACCACACCACACCATACCACATCACATCATGCTACACCACACTACACCACATCCCATCGCACCAAACCAGAGCACAGCACAGCACACCACACATCACACCACATAATCACACTACAAACCACACCACATGCACCAACACTACACCACACCTAGCCTCTCACGTTACAAAATTATCACTGCCGCTTCGCATATACATATCTGCATCACTTCCATTAAATCACACCAAAATACTCCATTCAGTTCCATTATAGCAACCCACACCACGCTACACCACACCACACCAATCCCCTTTATAACATTACAGCACACATATCCGTAGTTTTTCTAAAACTCAAGAATAATTAATAAGTGATATGTAATGAAATCAATACCCGTGACGAATTGGATAACCACTGATAGAGATTTAATTCAATTTGCTTAAACTTAAAACTCTAGTTTCTGACCATAAAGTTATCATTTGTTTTTTAAGGAAAACTGAATATAAACTTACGTTTACAATTTTAGGATCAATTTATAAAATTCGAAATCGTGTTTTATCGGCGCTACAGGCGCGGCTTCGCCTTGTATCTATATCTGCCGATAAAACACTCATTCTCATTTTGTAAATACGACATGAATTTGCACAATCACCATCTATCAAACACTGACAGATCAGTCAGTTGAATACGCAGTTCATTTGATCGGTGCATTCAACATTGTATGTATGAATGATCGTCATGGCTTTGACGTAGATTTAAAATAGTGATTAACTAAAGAAGCCGCAAAGACGATC
The DNA here is from genome assembly GCA_918843875.1 of Diadumene lineata. Classification (NCBI taxonomy): domain Eukaryota; kingdom Metazoa; phylum Cnidaria; class Anthozoa; order Actiniaria; family Diadumenidae; genus Diadumene; species Diadumene lineata. Next base: position 28,724,199 of record OU974070.1, read on the forward strand.
GATCACATGCAATATAGATCTAATAAAGCTATTTGAAAACTAAAATCGTGGTTCGCGTTAATTTGCGATAAGAAAACTTCTGTGAATTACATTTTAGTAATCATTAAATTGAAATTCAATTGAATTGAAACTGAATATCGGAGATTGACTGCTAAAAATCAGCGATTTAGTCGGACAGGTTTGTTTGTTTGCGGCAAACCGGCTTCCATAAAATCGATGTCAAATAATGTTTCGGTATTTTGAATATAGCAGCCTCAAGTTTTGATTGGTTTTATATACGAGTCGCCCTCTGTCTGATATTTTTCAGTTTTTCCTTTTTTTTTGTTTTCCTTTACCTTATTTGTTCTTTCTTTTTAGCATTCTAAACTTATATTCTTCTATTCATTTTCTCTTTAATTTATTTTGTTTTGGTTTCTCTTTTCTTCCCGACTTTCATCCATTCATTTTTTTAATTACCTTTTTCGCCTTTTTCTATAGGTTCTGCAAATCAAATCACTGATTAAACTAGCACGGAAGGCACTAAAGTGTATTTGTTTTCAGATAACTCGAGCTTCGTGGTAGAGCAACCGCCCCTGAGTTTCTGCATCTTAATGGTACACTTTAGTCAGTTTAGTTGTTTCACAGGCTTCTGAAAGCTAATTTAATCAACTACAATTTAATAATTCACTTTAATCGGATAACGTTAAGTACGATTTATAATTTCTTACATGAATAAAGTGCATTTAGAGTCGTTTTCGTGTGTGTATATGGATACCGCTAGGATACATTCAGTCAAAGGTTTTCTTCAAAACTACGGTTACGATACGATACAACTGTTTTCCACTCATACGAAAACGACTCTAATACACTCACGAAATGACCGCGAACGGAATTCATAACAAATAGTGCAAATTGACACTAAATAGGAACGCAATGAAAAATCAAAGCTTGAGCGTGTTGGTTATGATCAACAGATCAATACGCAGAGGTTAAACAATGAAATGCAAGAGAATACATTTGATAGATTAAAAAAAACCTATTCCATCTGTATTTCTAAAGATTATTTCCGAGTACAATCCAAACTAGAGCATTATAAACAAGATTTCCGAACTGAAGTTTATTTTGTAACTTCCAAAGTAGCACTAATGTTCTCAATGTACATTCTTCCAGTCTTTGCCCTCTATTTTCCGCCGGTCAGTTTTATATAGCTTATTTTCTCACAATTCTACTCAAACTCAAGCAATTATTCATCGGATTTACGTCTGCACCTATACTTTAAAGTTATTTACTGTTTGGACATAACTTCGCGCATCCTTGTGAGTTATTATCGGTAAAAGAAATACTACCCATTTGATTGTATTTTGACTACAATCTTGATAGTAGTATCCGCTATTATATTTCTGTTTATAAACAAGACTTGCTTCAGTCATAAGTGATTCGTTTTCAAAAACTCGGTAAACAAACTGACTAGTATTTTACTTTTCTACTTTTTAGCAAGATTTACTTTAATAAAAAAGATCACAAACAAATAACAATATGTGTATACGTTTTAACGACATTGGAGAAGGTGTCCAAAAGCCTTTAATGAACTTTTTTGTTTTGCTAAGAAAAAAAGAAGAGATTAATTTCTGGCATGATTTCAAACCAGGTGAATTATTTTATTATTGTCAAATGTATAATCGATGTGTTCATATTGTATTTTAATATCTGTTTGTTGAACACCGTACCAACAAACGAGTCCAATATTTTGTCTTGTGTGATAGATAGTTTTCGTAAGCGGTTTCATAATGAACTGACATTTGTTACATTCATGAGCTCTCCCTACGGCAAACAAACATCCTTATCCTTTTAAGTTCTTTATATTTTAAGTGTACTGTGAACATTTTTTTATTAAATCCGTACACCGTGTCCATTTACAGTTGGTAGTAGCTGTCATTCAACATGGAAAGTAATATACATTTGAAGTGCTAGCTGACACGTTGCAAATTGTTTTTAGCTAAAAACGAGTTTGTGCGTGATGGTTTTTTTTATCATTCAATCAATATATTCACTCAGGACATTCGTCCATCCACACAATATATAAATTCATCCACTAATCAATCCATCTATGCATCCATCCTTTTTTTATTCATTCATTCATTCATCCATCCATCCATCCATTTTTTTCATTCATTCATTTATTCATCCCTCCATCCATTCATTCATCCGAATATCCACTCACTCTGTATGCACTTGTATAAAAGTCAACGATGACGCGAGGACAATTTTTAGAGAAAAAACGAACATATACTTTATCTCACAATATTCAATTTCTGTTCAAATTTAGATCTAGCAATCAGTCATCCAAAATAGTCATTAAATACTGATTGAAACACGACAAAGAAGCCGAGTTTTCCTTCCTAATCAAGGTTATCATTGCCCCCAGCATTTATCGTCTAGACATAAGCAAATGTTTGAACTATAGAACACGAGAGAAAATGACAGCCATCGGAGTAGACTTATCATATTCACTATATCAATGGTATGGCCTTGAGTAAAAAGCCTCTGTGTTCCATTTTACTGTTCGAAAGACTGCCACCATAAGAAATCTATGTTGGAACGTCCAAACGGTTTTGCACGAGATAAAGTTAATGATGATGGTCATATGCTGAAGATGACCATGACGAAGATAATGATAATGACAAAGTGCACAATGTCTATGGTTGATACAGGATATAGTGGTTATTACGAGTACGGTGATGATGATGATGTTACCATGACGACGCATGCTGATGATGATGACCGTACTGATGATATGGTGGCGATTAAGTCGATGATCGAACACAGACGTCCTATCCACTCCACAACTCATGATCATTCATAAGTAGACAAGGTTTTATTAGAATAATATTAACTTACAACGATAATATTTTTTTTGCCCATTATTTATTGAATTTGTGTGTATGTAATAAAAACGTGCGAAGTATATAGTAGACGAATCGTTAGCATAATCCGTCACGTCAATCTGATTGCAACCATAATAAAATAATAATAGTTATTATGTTTTAACAATAACTATTGGTTTTATATTAATATATATTTTTAATTGTTTTTAATTATTGCTTGACTGAATCATTATGCATGACTTTAAAATGTCGTTTCAACTAACTCTGAAGAGAGCGCCTCTTTCATTTCCTCAACAGGCCCAAGAGTTTATGAAAATGAAAAAATTGATGTTGGTAGTATCTTAAATAGCACATAAATTAATTGCAAAAGGAACAAAATGAGGCTAATAATAAAATGTAAAATCTTAGGATAAATGTTTTGAATTAATTTACAATAAAACCATATAAAAACGTTATGATATCTCATCAAATAAATCCACTTATTCAGATCGTTAATAAAAGATCAATTCACAAAACGAATTATCTGGAGAGTATATATGGCGTGCTTGGGACTCGTTTTTGTCGTTACTTGTCACGTAATCTACTCCGTCACGCGTGATGCACAAATTCGAAGAAGGGAGTGCACACCAATTGGTGAAAACGTTTTGAATATATTTTTGGAGCATAATTGTTCACGACAATAATTCGGGTTATCGTTCTTCGCTTTCAGAAGTTCTGATCACGTCACATCTGAGTTTTCAAAGGTTCTAACAGGTTCTATTTTCCCTTTCCTCGTTTTTCTCAGTATTGGCCGCATAAGTGAAACGACATTGTAGCATTAAACTGCTAATACACGAACGTTTCTCGTAGAGAATTCGATAATATATACTTCTATCTACAACGAAACTTGCTTCTAGAGTTCTTATTACTTGTACATCTTCTGAACTGCTGCTTTTCAGCGTATTCTTCCTGTGTAGTTTCGTTCCCAGGACCCACAAACAGTGGGCGAAAATCTACGAAAAAATGTACAAGAAGCCCAATCGAGTCTATAGTCTTCGTATCAGCAAATTTCATTGCATGACTGAGCGTCCACATATATAACAAACAAACCAGAGAGCGCCCAGAAATCACAATCTTTAAATTGTTGTCCGCAATTTTCGTTATTTCAAACATCGAATCAAGAATCCTATATCTTGGATTTACACTTGCGGTAATGTTTGTAACATCCATTCTTTGATTCAATATTCCTAATGAAGCGACTTGTCGCCAATAATCCTTGAGTTAGCGATATTCCACAGACAAATATATAACATTAAATACTTGCTAATCGCTTTAGATAGTGAGTTACTTGTTTCATATTGTAATATCCAACTATGTTCGTGTATTTGACTTTGCACAGCACCAACATCTTGACAGCTATTGATTCCAATATTCGTTCTAGCTTCTATCATATATACACGCCTAATATATGAAAGTGATTGCCTTACTTCCAGTCATAAACTTGAAGTCAGTTGAAGGATTCTGATCACTAACGATCACGTGTTGTTATTAGACATGCCATATTAACAACATAATCCACTGTCGATTTTAGTAATCCATGACACCATATAATCGATTGTATTTTGCCTACACCACGTACCAAATATACTTGTATTAAGTTCTTTGTTGGTATTTAAGCACTGTGATAGCACGGGCGTGGTCATAGGTTGGGCAGGCATAGTAATCCATTAGCATGTTGTACGTGATTCGGAGGACAAGAGCATTTATACCCACCAGGGATGTTAGTACATTTATAGTGGCAAAGACCCCTGAATCGTGTGCACTCGTCGATATCTATAGGTAGAAACGACAAAGATTATTGCTAACCTGGTACGATAGATGTTAGGTATTTCAGTTGTTCGCATACAGAAAATCAATTTCGTACTAATATTAAAAAGTGTATTTTTTTGCCTTTTTTTTATATAACTGACTACGGATTCCCTACCCAGTGGATAAATTCTAAAGACATAATATCATTATGCAGTGAAACTTTATACAGGCTTTGTACAAGCGCCCCTGTCATAGAAGACTTCGCGCGCAAGCTTACATTGGTTAGTAAATTTGAAAAAGGTTTATTCAGGTGTGAAGAAAAAGAAAAAAGGTTGAGCCCGTTTCCATTTGTCTCATACCATTGTATTGGCACACTTACTTCACTTGAATGATTCGCTTAACCAAAAAATTGTCAATTGAGGGCTCATCGTGCAGTTTATAGTTTACTTCATTAAAATATTGGTTATAAATAATAAATATCTACCTTGACATGTTCTTCTGTCTGGCATTAGAGTGTATCCATAGAAACAAGAACAGCGATAGCTTCCAGGAAGATTCTGACACCTTTGACTACAACCACCATTGTTGAATTGACATTCATCATCGTCTGCAAGAAATACAAAACAATATCATGAATGACAAGAACTACAAACACTTCATTGTATAATGGCAATAGAACGACGTTAGAAAATACTATAGCTAACAAGAAAACAAGAAAATACTATAGCTAATTTGGGCGAAACAGCAGATCGAGTTGTGTTTCCACTTCATTGTATAATGGCAATAGAACGACGTTAGAGTTGGTTAACAAGAAAATACTTTAGCTAATTTGAGCGAAACAGCAGATCGAGTTGTGTTTCCACTCGTGACCCAAACACATGCACAAACACAACGCAAAAAACATCGAACGGTTTTCTATTTTTGATTGTGTCGCTAAGCCAAAGAAACTTTAACAACCACAACAACAACAACAACGTACAATAACGAAACGTCCCTTTGCTTCATCGCGTTCTGTTGAGTAAATGGTTGAAATGGTGCCATAACACCAGTTACTCACCAACACAAACATCCTGACTGTGACTGACGAACCCACGAGGACATTCACACTGATAACCACCTAACGTATTACGACACTTAGAAGAACCCTTACATATCCCAGGATACAACGCGCACTCGTCAATGTCTAAAAAAAAGAAATCACAATCAAATCTCTTAGTTAATCATTAAAGCACATTGCATAAATGACTGCACTGAAAAATCAAAATGTCAGTAGATAACAGGAATATGGCGTCAGTTATTAAATAAGTGAATGGGAAAAGGAGAAAAGAATAGATGAGAAGAAATGAGAAGAAAACTACAAGGGATATGGAAAAAAGACTTTATGGGGGTAGGAATGAGTAATGAAAAGGACGACGCGAAATTGATGAAGGAGAAAAGAATCAACAATTAGGAAAAACAATTAATATTAACATCAATAACGACAAAAACTTGACGAAGCTGAGAAGTGGGAGGGCAAGAAAAAGAAAACAACATTAAAAAAGAGCAAAGAAATAGAACTGAAATGCTACTAACAAACTGAATATTGATACAAATAGGATGAGAAACAAATACATCCTTTATACCTACCAACACATGTTCTTAGATCGAAGCTTAATCGATACCCCTTCGCGCATGAGCAGAAGTAGCTTCCTGGAATATTACGACATATATGATGGCAGCCGTGCGATCCAGTGTTGCACTCGTCTTCATCTAACAATGGAATCGTTTACTTGTTAGTTGATCATTCATGCATTATTATGAATACAAACAACAACAAAAAACAATGACAACTAATGAATTCAGCGCTATAGCGATACTTAATGTTTATAAACAAACAAATTGTTGTGCTAATGTGCCAACCAGAACTACAATAAGCTTCGTCAGCCGAAGTATCGCTATTAATTTTTAGGTTTTTGATTTGAATAAGAACAATTGATATGCAAATACAAACGATTTCAACGACAACCATTACCCCCAAAATAATATATATATATATATTATTATGATGCTAAAGATAGAGAATGATTGCGTTTTCTTACGTCTTTTCACACACAAAAAAAACTATTAATGGATATTGTGAATATTTTAGACGAGAAATATATGCATTTTAAACAACGCCATGCATTATTGTTACACTATATACATTTATACGCACAGTTAATTTAAGATGAAGTGTATTTAAATGTAGTCAGACAAACTAATATAACAACATACAACAGCATAACAAACTATACAGACTCGTTAACTTGTAATAAATCTTCAATTGAACGAAATGCATATGTTTATCAGTTGTGCGCAGTCGCAAGAACTGCGAAAAACGGAGTTTGTTACATGAACGTGAAAGCATTTGCCTCTATTTTTCTCTTTTAAACTTTGCCGTAGTCTTGTATATCGTGTATATAGTTTGAGTTGCTAGACATTGTATTTATTTTAACGAAGCCTAGTTTCCATATAATCGAAAACGATCGAGAACGGTCGCAAACGATCAAGAAAAAAAAAACGATTATATGGGAACCAAATTTTTTCGATCCTAAGACCGTTTTCGATCCATTTCAACCGTCTACGATTATATGGCAACACATTTGATTTGATCGTACCATCGGAATGTTGCATGCGATCGTTCTCGACTCGATTATATGGAAACCAGGCATTACAAAATATTACTCCTACGTCATGCCTTAAATGTTTTGGTATCTAAAGCACTGTTATCTAAAGTTTACTCAAGCTAAATTTACACAAGCATTTTGTGAGCAATAAACACGCATGCGTAGTAATACAAACCTGAGCAAGAGATTCCATTTTCATCCAGTGTGAATCCCGGACTGCATGCACAGCGGTATCCTTTGGCAGTGTTCAGACAGTTGTGATGGCAAACGCCTTTATACATGGAACATTCGTCTATTTCTAAAGAGCGTGACAAGCACATGCAATTAATGTCATGCAATCCAACATGCTGTCACGCTTAACGCAATCTTTATATGTTATGATTATGTATGTACGGGTATAAATCATGCTTATTTATGTATTGATACCTGAGATAGCAAAAGGTTAAGAAGATTTATGACCATATTATTAACAGCTGTACGCATGCTCATCTCCTTTTGAACCTTGCCCGTTCCCAATCCACCCCGTCCCCTTTCTCTTTTCGTTAGGAGACCGACTTTAATTTGGTGGAAAGTTATGGGTATTTGTCATCATAAAGTCTTACGTCTGTTCCTAATTTCAAACTGTGAAAGCATCCTGAAGCAATGACATCATTGCCGTGAAGGGAGGAAGTGGGCGGGTGGAAAGGTACATATAAACAAATGTTCTACATTAAAAAAAAACATCCACCATGTTGATTTCCAGCGGATTTTACACACGTGAATTGACGCATCTATATTCAGTTTATATATGTACCTACCTACGCACCGACCATCTCTCCTGGTGTATCCAGTTGGACACGGGCAGTCTACACATCGATCAAGACACGATATGTCGTTGACTGAACAGTTTTCCTTTTCAGCTGTTAAGTAGCAATATTTCAATTGTTAGATGGCGAATACTCCCCACCTGGATTGGAATAAGTACCACCACCTAATATATATCATATCATCGTCATCATAACAATCATCATCATACCATGATCATTAGGATCGTTATTTTCATATGAAGATATCATCGCCATGATTTTAATCAGAATCACATATCAACTGATATCATTATCATCATCACCATTGTTATCATCATCATCAATATTATAATCATCATCATTATTATTATTACAATCATCATCATCTTAATCCTCATCATCATTACCATCAGTGTGATCATTGATTATTATCATTATTACAATCATCATGCATCATCATCATCATCATAATTATTATCATCATCAGCATCATTTACCTTTGCATGTCAGCTGATCATCTTGTAGAGCATAACCATTTCTACATGAACAGTAGAAAGATCCAGGGGCGTTATGGCACTCGTGGGTACATGGACTGTAATCACACTCGTTTATATCTGATAAATTAATAAAAGCAAATATAAATAACTAAAGAAAAATAAACAAACAAATAAATAAATAAATATGAATACTGAATAAACAAACAAATTATATAAATTATCAGAAAAATTAACAAACAAACAATATAAATAAATAAATAAATAAATAGTGATAAATAAACAGACAAATCAATCAGCCAATAAATAAAAAATAAATAAATATGAATTAATAAACAAACGGAGGAGCAAACGGATAAATGCATATAAAAACATTAATATAAAAACACCAAATATCTAACACCAACATACGATTTCTTAAAACTTACCAATACAACTAAACCCATTCTCATGAAGCATAAATCCTTCTCGACACGTGCATTTGACCACGCCCCCCTCTTGAACGCACGTGTGTTCACATTGGTTACCATTGGTTTCACAGCGTATCGAGAATGGATTGATTGGTCCTTTGGATTCTGTAAAACACAATATGACGTCACAAATTGTATCTGAGCAGCTAGAATATTGGTGAACTGCCAGTGACAACTGATTGTTGTCTTTCAGCAACAAACAAACAAACAAACAAACAAACAAGCAAAATATCCTAAAACACAAATTAATATACAAAGAACAAAAAATATTTAGTTAAAGTAACAAAAAAATTAACAAAAAGATATAAATGTTGAGAAAATGACAATAAGACACAATAAGACATTCGCTCAAGAAATAATTTGTTTTTGACAATCAACGTAACTTTGTGGCAAGGTCAAAGCAATAATAGGCTGTGTTTGAAACCTTCAGGCAATATTTTGTACATGAAACGTTAACCTTGGTCAGTGACTCGAGAACAGCCCTGGAGGATAGTCTAATCACACAAATTGACTTTTGGGTGGAGAATGGTGACATACGAACAGACCTCTGCAGCATAATCCTAGAATCACTTTCAAAAAATGAAATGGATAGATATAGGCCTTGTTTCATAATGACGTCAGTGATCTATGATTATTTACATTTGAGTTTCAAGTATTGTGATAGCTGCCGGGTTACGTATACAGTTGAACTGGAATGACATCGTCACGTAGTCGTCTTATCGTAGCATATTAGTAACATCAACAAAATATCAGTTTTTTCGAACGATAGGTGTCCTTTTTCAATACCATTCAAGGTAAAGGCATGCAAATTGACCTCAATTGACCAGGAATTTGATCACAAATATTCATATAATCACCCACAGCGATATACTGAACAAATAGTCTCTTGATAGAAGATAATCTAGCTAATACACCAACGCTAAATCTCTTCTATAGCTACCTTAGTGTGTTTGTGAGAGACATTTCAAGGTGGTTATTGTCCAGGCTAATTCTCGCAGGAATTTGGTTTCAAGTATTGTACTTATAAGGGTACAACCCCAGGCATTTGATTTGATGTTCTAAATTCCATCCTACGAAAATGCAACGATTTGAACCATCGTTTCTGTGAATTACTCACAATTTGATTTGAGAAAGTACGAAATCTTAAAAAAACTAGCTTATATAAATATATTTAATATATATACTTCGTACTTCGATGTAAATTCATACACACACCACATTCTCGAGTATTCCATTCTTTGTGGTTACGTTACGCGGAAGATAACATTAATGCTCCATCTGATTTGAGTTATCGTAAACAGTCATTCAGTTATCCAACACAGCATGGAGCTCAAAGAAAACTTCTGCAGTATGTAATAATTTATTGAGGTTATTATTAATCCCTTAACAGCATCAGCCAAGGTCGGGAATTTCTTCAAGCTGAGAGCCCGTTTCCTCTTTTTTCAATACCGTTGAACATCTGACTTTTACAAAGATGAACTGTTGTGAAGTGTAAGGCTTTGTCATTTATTGTCACGAACATTGTTTTTTTTAAGACAGTGCTAAAATGTTTATAAAAACGCAGAAAATTATGTACAATTAACAAAACACATATGTACGATCTAAAAATTCGCGTACCAACCGAAAAAAACAAGAAAATTCAACCAACAAGAAAATTAAACACAGCAAAGAGATGTCTCGTTAAATCAGTAAAGTAAAAGTTTCAATCTAGTTACCTTTGCATGTTTTACCATCCGACTCCAGTACAAATCCTTTCCGACAGCTACAGGCAGTCCTGCCTTGAGGTAACTCGTGGCAGAAATGCTGACATTTATTGTAGCCACTGTTACAAGAACTCTTTACCACTGAAACAAAACAGAATAAATGATCGATATGGATTTGACTGCATTTATCGATGAATGAATGAATGGATGCAAGGATAAGAGGATGAATGAATGGATGAATGGATGCATGGATAAGAGGATGAATGAATGGATGGATGGATGGATGGATGAAAGGATGAATGAATAAATGAATGGATGGATAGATGGATGAAACGATGAATGAATAAATGAATGGATGCATGGATAAGAGGATGAATGAACAAATGAATGGATGCATGGATGAAAGGATTAATGAATGAATGGATGGATGGATGACTGAATAAATGAGAGATGAGAATTAATTGAGTCACTGGGCCATGCCACTGATATACGTTTATACATAATAATGAATTAATTCAATTTACTATTGTTGCTGGTCAATTTTAGGTTAACATTGTTGTAAAAATAAACCGTGAGATCTAACTAGGAAATGACCAAAAGTATTTCTGATATTTAGCCACAAATATTTGGAATAGATGGGCGTTAAGTAAATCAAATGCAATTGTGATCATTGACTCTAATTGGTACGTTATCCTAAACGTCCAATATGCTATTACTGGACTTTCCTATACTTGGAATGAGAGTAAGCATAAGTACGTTTTTATGTACTTTAAGGCGTTGAATAATGTTTCAAATTTGATGAGTTATCAAATGACTGAGATTAACGCGCGTGCGGGATATTAAAATAAAATATTACAATATACAATTTGACGGTTTATTCAAAGAAACCTCTACAAATGCCCATTATTTGATAACCACACACACTTTTCCATAGCAAATATTACTTATACCTTATTCAATATAAATTTTATCCTCTTTCTTTTAACTCACATTCTATTTTAAATTGCATAGTTGTAAAAAAGTGTGTAAAATTAAAAAAAGTCAAAGACAAACACCTTCGAGCCTTTTGACATTGTCTTTTATACACATTGCCATGTCCGACATTTTGGAAGCGCTGTAGTCTGCATCGTACACAAGCTATTCACATGCAAGTCGTGATATAATCAACACAGTATAGCTGTACTTGCAGCCGCAGTAAATGCAGATCTACACTGTTGGAATGACTCCTATAGCCGGACTGGTTTATAATAAGAATAAATCCCTGTTTACACAGTTAGTAGCCGCGTAACCCGTTGTTCCGTTTCTTTACTTTATATAGCTTTTTTTTTCAAAGTTAACGGGGATATTCATTCACTGTAACTTTAGATGTGTCACATGGGCGAGAATTGCCACAACAGCCAGAAGGCCCATGTACGTGAAAACGTTTTTCCGGCACGTTACTCACAAAATTTGGTATGCGGGTCCATATTTTTTAGCATGACAATGCTTAGGAGTGTCGAGTTTTTAGGTGTTCACATGACACTATCTAGCAGTGCCGTCCTAAAAAAAATTATGAGTTACAAGTCAAAGACAATTGTCGTGTACATTTGTTTGAGTTAATTAAAATTAATTGAAATGCTTGAGAAAATTAAAATGATGTTGTACATTGTTACAGTGCACCAGCTAGGAATGGGATGGCATCTGGACCAAGATTGTGGCATTGGTCTAAAAAAATAATGCATGGGCTATCTCGCATAATATCATTATAGTACCAATTATGACTCATTAGAAATTCTCAAATTTTTAATTGGACAGATTAGGAATGACGTCTTTTACAAAGAGGTAAAAATCAACCGACAATCACTCACTCTCAACATGACCGCGTTTCCTGTATATGTAGTTCGTGCCGTTATGATAATACTTGCCCTGATCACGATAAAGTTTTACTAGAATTGTAGCTATTTATATATACAGGGTACATTACACCGCTGTGAATGTAAAGATTGTAATGGAACTATGAACACGAAAACGGTGAGATGGTGAGGTGTTGCATCACCACTACCAATAAATTGCAATCTTTCTAATTTTCACACGTGCAGTTTCATTGCAAAAAAAGCTATTTTTGACATTATGGAACTACCTCCTATTCCTCCTCCCAGTTTCAGCCCTTACTCCTCACTCTCTTCCTCTAAGAAAGTCGTACTAATCTCCATACTCTATGTTACGAAAAAAAGCGGCTCTAATGTGCGCTAGCCTCTTACCACCCCAACATTCTCACATCTGAAAAGTGCACGGTACTTTTGCTGTGAACTAAGTTTTGTTCAGCTCGGGAATCATACCCCTTGATCAATTGCTGACGAAAATAATTTCCCCGTCTACCAATTGTTGTCAAAACTACAGTTGATTCTCTTCCGATTTAGACTTCAGGGGCCGGTTGAACGAAGCCTGAATAAAGTTATCCACTGATAAAAGTTATTCACTCTATATAATTTCTTTAGAATTTATCCACTGGATAGTGACTTATCCGCTTGATACCGCTCGCTATCGGGGGTTCGTTACAAACAACTCCAGGTCATGCGCGCTAAAGAACGTGCGCTGAAAGTGGCTACTGTGTTCATGTGTTGTTCTTCATCGTTCGTAAAGCCAATCAACTATTTATATTACATAACGAGGAACTCTTTCTCATATTATGATTAAAATTAAAGATAAAGAAACTTAAATCATTTGAAACGTTTGCGAATTTGTATTCGTGGGGATATCAGACGCTCAAGTACTGAAATTGCTGATTTATTTCATAGCTTTTAGTTCTCAAAATGAAGAAAATGATAGTGATACTTTTAGAGGCTTATCGATGTAATGATATAAACACTAAAAAAAAACATTCTAAATAATAACAACATATTTCATCCGAATATGAACCATTTTTAACCTTATTTTTCCCTCGTCCCTACTAAAGAGATTGGTTCAAGAGAGCAAGATTATGTCAATAACATACTAGAAGCCATATGCAGAACAAATCAAGAATCAATCAAGTATTGTCAATTCAACTATCCAACACAATTACCCTGCTAAATTGTTGACGCAAATCATTTCAACTTTAAAAACATTCTTTGGATTGTTCAACGTATAGAAAAACAGACTTTAGTGTAAAGACCTTAATTTGAACATGAACGGAAACAGCTCCAAGAAAAACAACATTTGGATAAACATCTTAAAGTTTATAAGTCTTAATATAGATAGACATGTACAATTGCGTCTTTAACACGCAAGTAAGAAGTAAATCACAACACCTCCGCGTGGTATGAAGGGAATGATGAAAAGATTTTCATTCCAAAAACTAGGTGTGGTTAATGAACTTTTTCTCAACTTTTCATAAAAAAATATTTAATTCTTCAAGAAAACGACGACAAGCATCAAACTTATAAATTAATAATTAATAATATTGTCTCTTTTTACTTCACTTTTAACTTTTCATCATGCCATTATGATTCAAATACGAAAGAAATCGCGCGCTTTTACATTACTTATATGTCCACATTTTTTATCGACAATTCATTGTCGTTTATTTAAAGAACGGAACTTTTCTCTTCATAGGAAGTTGAGTTGAAGCCAGTTGACGTTCATGATATCAATTCAGGGCAACGTGGGCCGCACATAATCAGATTGCTTCAAATAGGAAACGCGAATATTATCAAACGACAGACATTATCCAGAATGCGAAACACGCACCGCTCAGCTTCATCGCCAATCGCACTCCATAACTGTCAAAGCCAGTTTTCTTTTTCGAGTTTCTAAGCTACTGCAACTATATTTAGTCAAAGATTTAATATTCTTTCGTGAAAAATATAATTGCTTGCTCACAGCCTAAGGGTGTTTGGACAAGAGTAACAAGAGAACATGCATAAAAAATAGATTTGTTTTGACAACCGGAAACGAGTTTATAGCAGTTGTACAGCAAGTTGTCGAGCCACCAAGAGAGAAATCAGTAGTAACTATTAATCCCCACAAACTTCTTGGATATTAACTACATAAACATATCAAGGAAACTATAGCTTTTGATATCAAGAGTAGTTGTTCAGAATAGTGCGTTTTCAAGTGATTGTATAAGCTCAAATAACAGTTTGATAAATCGAAAACCCTAACTGAAGTGAAGAGGTATTATCGAGACCAGCAAAAATAGCTTTGATCTGGACCGATAAAGAAATAAACTCAGTCTCGACTGCAATTTCGCAATAAAAATTAAATTCATCTTTTCGTTTGTTTGCTTTATTCACTACTGAAATGTTTATCAAGTCTAATCGTTTATTTGCAAATAAAATTAGTCTACCACTCATAATTTGCTTTGAGTTAGCCAAGTCAGCCACAATATACGTTCTACAAATACGCTCCTTTAACGACTTTTAATGTGTGCCTTCCTTAGATGTTTGAGTAAAGTTTGCTTGTTTTTACTATAGACCGTCAACAAGAAACATCGAATTAGCAAAGCGGCACTAAAAAGGAATATAATAGACATCCTAATTATTTAATTAAATTAACTCGGTAAACAAACGTGACAGACGGGAAAGAGTCCTTGTACTTAGATAATAGCAGAAAAAATGAAGAAAAAAACATGTAAATAAGCACATTACTTGTGAAACGCAGAGCGGATTTATGGGGTAATGTGGTAGGATTTACGATGTCAAGGTCACGTCCGATCTTCGTTGCAAAAAGAAAGAAAATAACTAGTTGCTCGAACTCATTTTGAAAGCACTGTAAAGTTATTTAGTTAACAAATAAAAAGGATTTTACGTCTCACATCAACCAAAGCTCAACTCAAAAAGCTTTCAAGTAACGACTACAACGTTCCACTTTTCAAATTCTCTTTCCTTCCTGATTCTAAAACAATTTCCTATGTTTAATCTAATAGCCTACAATGATTTTATTCAGGTATAAATATATCATGTCTTCTAGTACTATACTGAAAGCGAGAGCGAGGGCAGTGACTTTTAAGTGACTTTCATTTCCGGTTCAAAAACCTACAGATCCCATTCCAAAGATAATTCATCGTTTATAACACTATCATGATCAACATAGTAGACACTTTCGTATACAGTATTTAACTAGAGCTTGCAGGGGTATAAATTACAAACCCTTGGGCTTGCCTTAATACCGTCCTTTTTCTGCCATAAGCTCTGGGCAGGAACTCAAGATAGATTTGTTGGGACTTGTGACAGTGATAAAATTAAGGGTTTTGTTCGTGATTATGAACTTGCTGAAGTAAAATTTATGTATACTATAATCGAGTCGTCACTCACCTTTGATGAAAATGTTTTCATTGCGTTGATAAGGCGATAGGGGTGGTGAACGAATGTTTTTCCCACTTTCTAAACACTGGTGATATCTTGTGCCCCAAAACCTTGCTTGATTTTTCAACTTCCTTGGGAAACTATCTAGAATGACTTCAAGATATAAACGAGCAGCGACGATCGAGTAAAGGGGACGACGGAGATCATAGTGGCGGACTTTTGACCAGGTAATACCGAGTCTCCGTCGAACTTGTTTCTGAAGTGCCGCCAACTTTCTGTATTTACGCCTGTTTTGAGTGACTCCGAGAAAAGCGCACTTTTCGACCTGCCATAACCCTCCATCGTTAGCAGTTCTATTGTACGATGCTTCCACTATAGCTATTCGTTTAATCAAGTGGTGATCATCGCTGAAGATATTAGTTTTCTTCATGAGTTCTACAGCGTCCAAAATAACGTCAATTCCAGTAGAATCGGCCACGATAAGAGATTTTGGAATAGGTATTCGATTTCTTCTTGCATGTATGGTGTCCATGCATAACGCCAGGCTGAAAACCAGCACAACCACACACGCTTTACAACTAACCATCTTGAGCTTTGTTGACTTCGAACTATATCTCAACTGCTCACATCGCACAGTGTTAACCGCTTCACTTGCGGTCGACTCTTCAGTTGAAACACCAAACGGATCCCAGTGGTAAATAGCTTTCCTGTTATCTGTTGAGTTCGTTGACTTTGTTTTTAACTCTTCCTCTCTTTAACTACTTGTGAACCTAGAAGTAAAGCAGAGAGAAACACTGTATTGAGCCCTTACTAAAGCCGAAAGGATGACACACTAGCTAAAGCGCGCTCGCTTCAACACTTCACTCAAGTCATCTGATCCAAATCTTACATCACAGATCCTGCTGCGACACATAGGACCTTAAGAAAACAACGCAAGCAATTTCACGCCACTGAGCTGCAATCACAGTAAAAGTTTAACTCTAAAAACAAGTACCAAAGTTACTGGAGATTAAGATAAAGATTATCGTTGGATTTCCGAGGGCTGTTCTGGTGAAGTAACAAGGTCACTACTGCATTGTAGTACAATTTGTAAAACTTACATTTTGTTTACTCAAGTGACAGAATCTTGATTGGTTACTAATGAACGTATTTCACTTCGAACAGTTCGAATAGTGGCTGACTACTAACACTCCAACAAATGACAATTTATGATCCTAACTGACTGCAGTTACTATTTTGTATCTCATACATAAACAACATTTCAAATCTTACTTGTGAAATGTGATAGCGTCAATGTCAATGCCACTTGAAATAGAAACTTTGTCCGCAGCATTTTAGCCTTTTACAAACTAGGTTCATGTTTATACGAGAGTTTAGTTACAAGAATGATTTTATACCATCTTACAAAGTGTTTACATGTACAAACAAAACTACCACGTTCTTTTGTTGAAGAATAAATAGAATGATGATGAATGGATTAAAAGTTAAGTATGTTTTAGTTAAAAATAAAAATACAAAATCCATCTACAAATAACTTGACAGACATGATCAATCATAACATCCAAAACGCTAGTTTTTGTTAGCCAAAGCATGGCTCCCACGGTGGGAGTTTTTGCAAGTATCTTTTTCATTGCTAGCGCTGGCTTGTTGAGATAGTTTTATTGGATATTCCATAAACTGTAGTATGTTAAACTAAATTTTATAATGTTTCTTTTCTCAACTCAATGTTTTCCGACAAGTCTACGATAAAATCATCAATTACGACGCAAGATAAAGGCGCCTAGATATAAATAAGTCTATGTTGAACATCATAGGTTAGAAGTCAGTAGCCAGTTTATCGATCATATTAACAAATAATCAAAATCATCTACTTTCATAATCACTCACGTTGTTTATAACTCCTTGGCTCCTTAGATCCGCTTCAACGTACAACACTTGAAAGTTTTAAAAACAGCAAAGTTCAGTTCCTTCGAAATTGCTGAAACCACGTTTAACACAGCACAAATTTGCAATGCTTGCACGCTCACATGTTCTTGTGACAGGATCCTTTGAAATGATCAAATCCCTGTTTGTGAGAATCGGAAGTAATGACGGAACAAGTTACTAACTAGGTCATCACACGTGGCCAATTGGTGACAGAATTACGTCATGTTTAGTGTCCAAAAATGTATAGATTGTATAGATGTGTATAAACGTGTTGAAGACAACGGTATAAGACAGAAAACAATCTTTCGTCCGTTAAAGTTCTATTCCGTAGTGCATTTGTTCAAAGGAGATATGATAGAATAAGTTAATATTTTCATATGTTAATCAATACAAGATTTTGCGGATGTGGGATGCCTCTTTCGTTATCCGGAAATTACAGATCATGCGCGATCGGCAAGTTATCACCCACCCGGATATCTTGCTTGATCGATAATTACATTCACATGCCTTACATAGCTATGGACTATTCGCTATCATATCAGAATTCAACAGAAAGAAAACATTCGAAAGGGTATTTTAATTGGAAAAACTTAGTTAATGGACTGTTCAGAAGTTTGATAGCCTAGTGGACTGATCAAAGGAATCGTCATACTCATCATCGCTATCAAAGGTCAGTGTAGTTGTCATCGGGGGCCTACACGTCCTCCTCTGACCGGCTAAGAACATCGTCCCTAACCCTACTGAAATAGCAATGATAGGCTACGCATTTTGCTACGAATTCAAATCTCCTTTTCTGATCAATGAAAATTGATTCGGAACGAGAGGTTTTTAATTTCCCGAGGGCTCCAGGAGATGTCTTTTGGATTGGGGTTTAAAAGGTCGCCCCGTGTAAGGACTTAAAACGATATATCCATGCCTATAGGTACTCCCCTGATGGCCTGAGGTCATTGACCGCCGATGCAGTTGGTCTTGGCACGGCACAACATCCATCAACTCGTTTTAAAATAGCAAGCATTTACTGCCGACTCGCGTGAGATTTTCTGCTTTATGCGTGATACAGAAACCTAATTCGGATTCTACTCTTCTTCTATTAAGGAAGATGATGTTGTGAAATTTGGTAAACGCAATCGAGGCTATCGGCGAGGATTCGTGCGCAGTTCAGCGCGCGCAAAGGTTGCGGTTTACCATCAAAAAAGCAAAGAGTCAAAAGAGAAAGACCCTTTGTATTGATAGATAGATGGTAACAGTGTATGCAAGCGCATACTGCTTAACTGCATCTTTCAGTACTGTTCAGTAACAAGGCACGTCGATCTAGACAATTCTTTACAAATTAAACACGCGGAAATTCCCATGCTTCACGCTACAGACCGACCGATATGCGAAATGAACGCGCTGAAAAATGAATAAACAGCTGAACTTCAGCGCTATGCACTTTGTGTGTTCTTCTATTTTGAATTCAAACAACTAAAGGAGATAAATGCCATGAGATCATGGTAAAAACATTGTGGCTTGCACCTTTTAAGAGGCACTTGCCACGAAAACTATGCTAGGAACGCATATTCAGCGTGCGAAAAGCCGGTTGTGGCTTGCCATACTTTAATGAGGACACTATAACAAGATAGTTCATAAGCTTGACATTGTTCAGGATTTCAACCCGTTGTTAAAATAAACTAACACAAAAGACGGTACAATAGTTTAATAGACGGCGGTCACAGCAGTTTTCTTTCTTAACAGTCAGGTGATACTAGTTTGTGATACTAATGACTTACACTATGGCCTTCAGTGTGTTCGTGATTCTCTAATTCAACCCAATGTAAACATACAAACATCTAAGTCGTTCGTGATTTGTTTTTTAATAGTCTATAAATCAAGATACAGCCAGAATGACTGTCTGAGGCACACTGTAATCCACGTCCGTTTCGATTTGTGGAAATTACCAAACCAAAAACACAAATGCACCGCTCAATCTTACTCCAAATTCGCGTCACGAAAAGCGCTAAGAGCGGCTGCGAAGGAGATATAAGAATAACAGTGTTTATATCATTAAGATCATGAGATCTTTTGATAAAAGACTTTTGAATAAAAATGATTGAAATGATTGCTTGGTTTCCCAGGAAAGCCGGAACCTGAAAATTCCTAAGTACTGACTAACTGGAAAATATGTCTAATTATTGCAATTTTAGATGAATGTATCACCGACCGACCGTCGAATATGCGCGTAGGTGGCAGTTGGGAGTGGTACTATGTAGTTGGTGGGCTAAAGCGGAAGTCAATGTCGTGAGAACGGACATAGTATCATGTTCAGTGAAATCAAACTGATCCAAACAACTAGTACTAGTAACAAATAATTATATTTTACTCAGGTTTTCAATGAAATTTAATTGCTCGCCAATGACAGTGATAAAATATTTCAAAACTGAATTGCGCTTTAGTTTTATATTTGAGTAGAGCGCCGCCTAAAATCAATCTGAAATTGGTTTTACATGAAAATGCTAGATCTCTATACTACATGCAGCTGTTCGGGACATCGAAATTGAAGTTGCTGAAAAACAACGCCTTTTTCAATGGATATATGCCAAATTGCTTGTTTTTTTGTTTTTGTTTTTTCTTTTTTTTTTTGGTTTCAAGCTTCAATTTCCTTCAATCATCTCCAACATGGGCTAGTTCGTTATGGCCTTAAACTAAAGAGAAGCAAGCAAACTTCAAAGGAAAAGCAAATGTCTGTTTATAAAACATTAACATTTTTTTTACACACATACAAACCTTCCGTATATACTGACTTTCAAACGAGAAAACAATATATATCCGAAAATCACTGCACCTAATTGGCGTCACGAGACTGTTTACTCTAGGTAGAAAAACCGAACCCTTTTTAATTTGAATGAGTATTCAAATATTAATCAAATACATATACTATACTTAAACGATCACATAACTTTATTATATGTTTATGATCCTAATCGTGTTTATATAACGACCACAAAGGATTGTCTACATATAGATGTCAATTGTAAGACACGCAAGACGGGTTTTGCTGTAGCACACGCACACCAGTTTTGCTTCTACTGTCTGTCTGTGAGACTGTTTGTGCGGCTTTCAGAACCTTTATCTTCCTCAAAGCTTTTCCGTCTTATTCGTTTGTGTTTAGAACGAAAAGTGATTACTTCATGAAATGAACTGTCCGCGGATTAGATTGGCGCGTTTTGTAGATAGTAATTCCACATGCACACGTTGAAACCATATGTAATATCAATTATTTCTCGAGTTGTGTGTGAGCGCATACCAATTCAACAAATACGGCCCGCAATTGTTACGATCAGTACAAGTCTTGAACTCAATTTGAGCTGAGAAAAGTATGTGTTTTGCGCCTGCATCTTGGATCTTTTGTTAACATGCAATCGGAAAGTGTTCTTGGTGGCCTGTCCATATGATAGCCACTGTTACCAATAACCAGAACTTGCTAAAGCATTTCCCAGCCTTTTTTATAAGATTCTAAAATTGACCAATTCCAAGGACACCAGTTGTTTATTATGACATGAACGTCGATCCATTATGGTCAGTCCATTAGGGATCAGTCCATTAGGGATCAGTCCATTAGGGATCAGTCCATTCCGGCTCTGTCCATTCCGGCTCGGTCCATTTCAGCTAGGTCCATTTCGGCTCGGTCCATTCCGGCTAGGTCCATTTCAGCTAGGTCCATTTCAGCTAGGTCCATTTCGGCTAGGTCCATTTCGGCTAGGTCCATTTCAGCTAGGTCCATTTCAGCTAGGTCCATTTCGGCTAGGTCCATTTCGGCTAGTCCATTTCAGCTTGGTCCATTTCGGCTAGGTCCATTTCAGCTAGGTCCATTTCGGCTAGTCCATTTCAGCTAGGTCCATTTCGGCTAGTCCATTTCAGCTAGGTCCATTTCAGCTAGGTCCATTTCAGCTAGGTCCATTTCGGCTAGTCCATTTCAGCTTGGTCCATTTCGGCTAGGTCCATTTCAGCTATGTCCATTTCGGCTAGTCCATTTCAGCTTGGTCCATTTCAGCTAGGTCCATTTCAGCTAGGTCCATTTCGGCTAGTCCATTTCAGCTTGGTCCATTTCGGCTAGGTCCATTTCAGCTAGGTCCATTTCGGCTAGTCCATTTCAGCTAGGTCCATTTAAGTTAGGTCCATTTCAGCTAGGTCCATTTCGGCTAGTCCATTTCAGCTTGGTCCATTTCGGCTAGGTCCATTTCAGCTAGGTCCATTTCGGCTAGTCCATTTCAGCTAGGTCCATTTAAGTTAGGTCCATTTCGGCTAGGTCCATTTCGGCTAGTCCATTTCAGCTAGGTCCATTTAAGTTAGGTCCATTTCGGCTAGGTCCATTTCGGCTAGTCCATTTCAGCTAGGTCCATTTCGGCTAGTCCATTTCAGCTTGGTCCATTTCGGCTAGGTTCATTTCAGCTAGGTCCATTTCGGCTAGTCCATTTCAGCTAGGTCCATTCCGGCTAGGTCCATTACGGCTCGGTCCAGTACGGCTCGGTCCAGTACGGCTCGGTCCAGTACGGATCAGTCCATTATCATTTTTACTAGTCAGGAACTGAATAGACTGATGAACACTTGAAACTGAATCACGTACATAATTCAGCGCAGGCGCACTCGTGACCATGAACATGTTTAACTCCATACAATCTTGAAATTGCGTATAAAAAAATGAATCGATTCATGATCGTATATGTCGGCATAATATTGTAGAAATAAACTAAAACTTCGCGGATGACCAGTACTGGGCTAATAAACTAAACGAGGCATCCTGGATATTTCAGTGCCAACACGTCAACTAGGATCACTTAAATGGGGAGAAAATGTTACCTTCAGACAAATGCAACCAATCAAGGTTTTTTATGTTGTTTTTTTTTCTTTGGTTGAACAATCAACATTCATGCATGGTCATGCATGGCTTTCGAAAAAGTTGAAATTATACTTTACAGGTCGAGTAACGACCCGCCTGGCTAGATGAAGGAACACTTTCAAAGTTAATTGACTAGTCTTTGAAAAACCAAAGCTTTTAAACTGAGACTTTATCCGGCTGTTAACGTTGGTCTGGTACATAATTGATACTTTATGTTGTGGTCTAGCTGTGATGATTCTAAAAGCACATTAGTTATTCCAATTAAGTCGGTATAGTCCCATTTTAAATCCTTGGTGACAAATAGTGTTCCAAATTCTGCACCATCAAATTATCTTAAGGAAATACGGACTGATCAGTAATAAACGGCTTTACTATTCGAACCATGATACTCATGGTTCTAGATTACACAAAGAAAGACCGAGGATTGATGTTGAAAAACGAACAGCGAGTTCAAATGGTCTTGGTCATAATCTTTGGCCAGTGTCCAGTGTTCTACAAACCAAGATTATCGAGTTCCGTGCCATTGGTAGTAATATGGTGTATGTTACTGGTGCATTAATATACGTACAGTGCATTTAAACAGTAATAAGGATTAGTAAAAGACAGGATTATGTATACCATCTGCCTTGTTGGTTTTTAGTAGGGCTTATGGATCCGTCGTACTCTTTGGCCTTACCAATTACTGGACAGTCCATAACGGATCAGTCCATTATGGATCAGTCCATTACGGAACAGTCCATTACGGATCTGTCCATTACGGAACAGTCCATTACGGATCTGTCCATTACGAAACAGTCCATTACGGATCAGTCCATTACGGATCTGTCCATTACGGAACAGTTCATTACGGATCAGTCCATTACGGAACAGTCCATTACGGATCAGTCCATTACGGATCTGTCCATTACGAAACAGTCCATTACGGATCAGTCCATTACGGATCTGTCCATTACGGATCAGTCCATTACGGTTCAGTCCATTAGAATCAGTCCATTAGGGATCAGTCTATTACGGATCAGTCCATTACGGATCTGTCCATTACGGATCAGTCCATTACGGAACAGTCCATTACGGATCAGTCCATTACGGATCAGTCGATTAGAATCAGTCCATTATGGATCAGTCCATTTCGGATCAGTCCATTACGGATCAGTCCATCACGGAACAGTCCATTACGGATCAGTCCATTACGGATCTGTCCATTACGAAACAGTCCATTACGGATCAGTCCATTCCGGATCAGTCCATTCCGGATCAGTCCATTCCGGATCAGTCCATTACGGATCAGTCCATTACGGATCAGTCCATTTCGGATCAGTCCATTACGGATCAGTCCATTACGGATCAGTCCATTATGGATTGCCAATCATCATTAATGAGTTATTTTTTTTGAATTGTTTTGTATTTTTTTTCATCAAACCCATCAGTTTATGTCACTGTCCTTAAATTAAAAACACGTTTTGCTAGTCGAATCTGAAAGTAGCCTCAGAGTATTAAGACAAATGTATCACCACCAAAGGTTTTAGAGCTTATTATCGTCAGTTTTTCAAATGATTAATTGCGCAGAACTGTAACATTATGAAATGAACCCACGTCAATCGGTGAGTGATCTTTAACTTCTGGTCGGTTCAGAAGGGTTAAGTTAACAAAGGGCGGAGCCAGGATTGTATTCAGGAGGGGTGCATCATTTTCAGGAGGGGGTGCACTACCCAGTAAACATGAAATACTGAGGTTATTTTGGGAACAAATATTGGAGAGAGCAAGGAATTGAACTCCTTTCAGGAGGGTGTGAGCACCCCATGCACCCCGATTCTAGATCCGCCACGTTAAACCTAACTAGTTTCTGATACAATGTACTTACGGCTGAATGAGTAAGCCATGTAAGGTAGACGTCTAGTAATGCTTACAACATGCATGATTGAGAGAATGTAATAAGCAGCTCATAGTTGAACCAAAACGATCACAATTTCAACGTAAAATAGGTGAAACAAACAACACTAATACAAAACGGTTTCACTTGCAAATATGTGCATTGCTATCAATCTGCCAGACTGGCTACTTAAGATATACCAATTAAAACTACAAAGCAATAAGAAGACCTAAGTACTCAATATAGGTTAAACACAGCTGACAATATGCTAGCATGTACGTTCAAAAGGTCCACAGAACTCTGGCGTCAAAACGGAAACTCCCACAGCTACAAGAACATGTGTACAAATTGTGGTAGTATCAGGGAAGTCTTAACAAATTCACAACTCTCAGCTTACTAATGATTTCCTAATGAATGAGGTTTGCGAGCCTGCATGTACGTAGTCTGTGCACGTAAATTAGACGCCTAGAAAGGATTACCAGTGTCGATAAAACGATTATTAGCTATTTAGCAATTCAATTCTTTGAAGCGAAATTTGATAGACTTTTAGACGTCCCATTCAGGAAGAACATGGCCAGCTCTACAATCGCTGAAAGTACTGTCACATTGAATTCGTGAAAGAATATTAAATGGAAATAAATTTAGGTTCAAATGCTGGCTTGAGGGAGAGTTAAGAGCGAAGTGCAATATGGGATTCATAAAATTAATTAATTCAAGAAGTTGTTGTATATAATAGGCTCCCTATATTTAAAATTACGATGATCTAAATAAATTTCAGCAAAAAACAAAACAAAACAAAAAAGCAAAAAAACAAACAAACAAACGAAAAAAAAGCAAAGAAACGAAACAAATAAAAAACAAAAGCAAAACATAAAAGGACGCTGCTCTTATTAATTAATTGTATTGTTGGGCTTGATAAATTACTTTTTTCAATTGTTTGTGTGCCTGGTGCCCCTTGCTTGTTTGCCTGTTTAATGGTTTGTTTTTTGCTTAGTTTGTTTCTTTTGTCTGTCTGTATGTGTTTTTTTTCTCGTTTCATTGTACTTGCTTGCTGATTGTGTGTTGTTTTTTCTTCGCTCGTTTGTTTGTATGATGTTTGTCTGTTCGTTTCTTCAAACAGAATCCTCCGCTATGCAGAGAATATGGAGTCAGTACTCTCAACATCACATACAACGTCTCTGGTAGTTTCGTGATTTGCAAGTCCTGATGTTTCTTTACATAACACTGAATTAAATATTTCTCTCGGATTAATTTTATCATTATTTTGCATGTTATTAATTCTTTTTACGTTCTAAATTCCAACTAGCTTTCTACGTGAATATAATCTTGAGAAATATTGAAAAGTTCTACTCCACACTTTAAGTAAGGTCAAAGGGGTACTGCCTCACATAACGAACACAAAAGTGACTCTCTAAACCGTTTGCCAGTAGCGAGAATACGTTCCTTGTAAATTAAAGTCTTACTTTCAACTTTTTTGCAATTTCTTGAGTTTCTACTCCATTAACGTGTGGGCAAAATACTAACAACAGGGCGTACGATGAAACATCTTTTTCGCGAAGTTAACTCAAAAGCCACTTAAAGCTTTGATCCGATTACTCAACAAACGTTTGAGGATACAAAAGTTGGAAGCTGATAGGTACAGCGCACACGAATCGAACGTTTCTAGAACCGCGCTGTGCCATGGAACGAAGTTACACAGACACTGAACTAATGTCTTGTTGAAATTGTTATAAAAGATAAGTGCAATTTTGAGCACCGTCAAATGATACTGACGCAATACTGACGTTTAGGACGTTAGTCGTTCGTCGGAGTAATAGTAAAGCGACGTCAGTATGATCCGTATCATTTTACGCTGCTCAAAATTACACATATCGTTTTTACCCGTTTCTATAGAAATATCGACGCAGCAGAAACTAGTATTTTACTGGTTTCTCTTAACGAAAATGATTTGAAAATTAAATTCAATAAATGGGCACACGAACGTAGCGATCACGCACGAGCAAACTTGCTAGTTCTACTCTAAAGGCCGGTACACACTAGACCACAAGTCGCAGCAACTTGTCGTCACGACATGTCGCCTCAGTGTGCATTGGTTCAATATTTGTCGCCAATACATCTGATTTTGTCGCTGCGACAATTTCCGCCAAAAATACCTAGTACACACGGGGGGAAATTGTCGCTACGACCTATCGCGGGAACAAGTCGCTGCGACTTGTCGCCTAGTGTGTACCGGCCTTAATACTGCTCTAAGATGTCACGTGACGCAAATTACTGTTGTACCGTGGCGCAAGTCTTCATTGTGAATGGCTGAGCATGCGCAGTGCGGAAGAAAATTTGAAAGGCAAGCATTTTCTGAGATAGAATAAATGACAACAAGTCTCCTTCAAATTGATACAGAAGTGTACTTGTTTGACATGCAATAGTATGATTTGGGATTTGTAAATCAAACTCTACTGACTTAGGCTAACCGGGCTAGCCTGTGTACATCCGTTCTCACCCCTCCACCCCTACCCCTACGGGGAAAAAATTGGGGAGAAAACGCGTCACTAATCGTGTTCTGAGGTCACGTGAGGTCCTCAAGATTTTGATCCCGAATTTTTTTCCCCGTAGTGGGGGGAGAGAGGGGTGAGAACGGATGTACACAGGCTAACTTAGGCGAGCAAGAACGTCGAATCACCAAGCACAACACTTCAATTAAATGATGAACGCGATCACAATTCTATTGTTCGTGCTAACTTACTTGTTAATCGTAAGCATAGCGAGAGTCTTAGCGTTATCTGTTAGATAATATGGTTCAAATATTAAATCCATTGATTGAACAAATAATTAGCTTCGATAACTTGTTTGGTTATTAAGGTAAAAATACGAGATAAACTCTTTATCCCGCCGCAAAAACATGTTCTTTCACATGCAACAACATTACATCGTTTTGAACATACAAACCGAAAGAAAGGTGTCGGAAATTTTTTTTGTTTCTGGTGATGGACTCCTAATGAACCCCAAATGTATAACAAATAAATGAATAAAAATGAAGATAACGCTAGTTTTAGAAGTGAATATAAGTCTTTATCAATAATCTCTCCTGAAATTATAAACACCGTATTTATAGGTCTCGGGACCGAGCATGCGCACTATAATTTTTGACCCCACGCAATTTTCGTAAAAAAAAAAAAAAACAAATTGCTGATGGAGTAGCATTCCATAGTATTTAATGTGGCGTTGCGTAATATACTTTTAAAATTATTGTTTGTTGTTTTAATTATTTCGAAAGTATACTGGAAAACCAGAGAACTACGAAAACGTCGGGAAAAAGCGTTGTTCATGATTTTATTTTAAAACCTCTCAATGTTATACATTTACTAGCATATTCTAATTTGAGAAGTTTGAAGATCTCGAAGAATGAAAGGAACGACTAGAATACAACACGACATACGTCATTAGTCTAAATCACTGATATCATACTTTGAAAAAAAAATGCTAACAGTTTATATTCATTCAAGACTTGAAACGAATATAAAACGGCATTCTATATACACTTTGCAGCTGCGCGCATATAGCACGAACACGTGCTATAATCAAAATATGTGTTTATAAAATGAAACAAACTAGTACTATAGATCCAGTTTCTCGCACATCACATGCGCTACACACGCGATCCAGGAGGCTATTTACGGACAGATATTTAACTGAACCTTCATATCGTATTCCTCGAGGTCATTGAACGAACTAACCGTCAGCTTTCCAGGATACTAGTAAAGTTTTAATTTACGAATGCGTTCGGTGTGTTATTACGAAAAAAATATTACGAAAAATAGGTTAACACGGCCGGACTGGAAATACCGAAGACGTGGGTTCGAGTCCCGCCAAGGTTTGGGCATATGATATTTTTCTCTTAACTTTTTTTCCGGGATACTAGTTGGCAAGCAAATACGTTGATGGCACCGCGCAACGATTCCATTACTTTATAAAAAAATATTATATATCTCTGTATATAATACCTGCTATTTGAGAAATCGCGACAGAAATGTAAAAAACAGCGACGGGAGAAATTTCAAAACATCAAAACATTAGCATCACCAACAGAAGCCTTGAGAGCGGAAAGCAACCAAAACGATGAACTGCGCTCTCCTGTAACATGCAGTTCTGCAACAGTATAATTACAATCTAGCTACATCCAGTTTTCCGACACAGACCATTTGCGCATAAAGGCGTCAGTGCTATGAATCACCAATAGAAGTGGGCGTCAACAATGATAAAAAACATTAAAATCTTACCTTCAAAGTCTTGAAACAGGTAATATCTTGAGTCAAATGAACAAAAGTAATATGCTGCTAATATTAGCTGTTAAATGAAACGTTGAATGGTAATTTGTAGTATGGCTTATCTCAGAGCGAGAGTGAAGGAAAAAGACTGCTAACTGTAGATCTCTGTGATTATGCAATCAACTTTTCTAAAATCTCCCCTTCTTGGTTAAGATAAGTTTAACCCCAAGTTAAGCGCGAAACGTTCTCTATACCAACTAACAAATGACTGAACTGTTTACTTTTTCTGCTTTCTGCGCTTTTATGTCGACGAACTTTCGCGGTTGAATGTTCCGTTTACATATAATCTTTGATATTAACTGAATATCAATTAATCCGGATGAAAACTCTTAAACATATACTGCCCAAAAAACACGCATTACCCGTGTCAAGACCTTTGAGAAATCAATCATACACTTGAACTTCCCTCCAAAAGCCAAGGATAGCCCTAGAGGGTAGGGGTGAGTAGGGTTAGGGGAGGTAGGACCTAGCTCGGTATTCCGCCTTTCAAAATTGCATCAAGCGAAAACAGTTGTACAAATACGAACAGGTAGAACTTTATAGACAAACGTTACAAACGTTTATTTATATGTTTAAGAAAAAAAACTGTTTTCCGATCCATTGCGTTTGATCGTACCATCGTTCACTCGCTAGCTGGGATGTATAGATTTGAGCATGCGATCGTGGCTAGGTGGTAGCGATCGTAGCGATTATATATGGGAACCGGGCTATAGAAATCTCGTGAATCTGTCTGTGTTGTGGTTGTTGGTCAGTTGCAGTTATAGCACTTTTAACAAGTTTTCTTTTAATGTATTGTCGGTACCATACATACAACAGTTCCTTCAAACACAAGCTAAAACAATGCCCGACATCATGTACAAAAAAGGTTCAAGGGAAAGGACGTCACGCGTTTTCTCTTTTTCTAAATCTAAACAAGCAAAGGAAGTGCAAGCCACAACAAAGCCACAAAGTAGTATGTTAAAGATTTTATAAACTTGGCATTGGCTTGCAAGCAAGTAAATCTAGAGAGCAAACTAAACTAATAAATTTCTTTGATGAGGGTGTGGTTCTTTCACGGATATGTTACCTAGGCTACGTACGTACTTCCATTTATGGCCATAGGAAGACATGGTGGTCTACAAAGAAGTGTCTAGTCAACAGTAGACCCACGATCACTCCTAAAGTCATTTCTCTTTTGCAAGTAAAACGAATGTCCCAACTTCCCTCAAAAACCTTAAAAAAAATAGCGTAGGCTTTCCAATTAAGCGACTTTGGTCCCCATTAGATTACCGCACATTTCTACATCTTGCGGCTCAGATGGCATATCACCGATGGTGTCAAACCTGTCTGCCGTACCCCTCCCCTCTATGGATGTCGATCGATGCTTGCCTTTTCTCTATGTCATGATACATCAGTTACGTCAGTATATAAGCCTGTTTTTAAGTAGAGTCGTACGTTACTTCCTATGTACGATTATAAATAGATAAACACACCCTACAGGCATGTCATGTACTCCAAATAACCCGCTTACACAGATAACACTAAAAGATCCAAAATATCGATTCATTACGATCTTTAGTATATTGCAGCAGACGTTTCGATTTTTATTGAATTTTAGCATTATTTACACGTACAATTGCACAGTTTTTATGAGGTCTGGGCTTGGTGTTACTTTGTAAATGACCAAACGTTGTCTCCTACAAGCTTCCCTGAAAGTATTTTTTTGTATCTGAGATGAACGATCTCTCAATGGGAGATTCACCTGCCTAACTAACGAGCTCTCATCTCTCTCCTTTCTTTCTATCTTTCGAAACAAGAGCCTACAGTTACTGCACCCTTCCTCTTATCACGTCTCCTCTCTCATGTAGAATCTAAGTCACTGAATTTAATATCAATGAAGATATTAACGACAAGCACGCAGCTGCTGCGCTGCATTTTAAATGTCGTCGACCAGGCGCAATTACTGATCTACACTTTTTATAACGAGTTTAAATTTACCGTTATTGCCAATTTGTTTGAAATATTCGTAGTAAGCAGAGGGCTAACCTTGTAGCTATGACTGAGTTAGATTTGTTCTTAGTACTGAATCTTTAAATGCCAAAAAATATATTCAGTTATTTTTTTTACGGAACACTCCTTAAAGGATTTCTGGTTCGGCCCCATGTCATATTAATGGAAATATATATTCTAATGCTCTCAGTATAGCTCGCGTCTATCGGAAATCTGTGGTTAGGAAACAATTTGCCATTCCACATAAGTCACATATAGCTCGTGTTTATGGCAGGTATATCCGAATACGTGGAGAGAGCATGATTCCACGATTAAGCGCTCAATAGTGTAGTTTTCGTATGAGTGGGAAAAGGTACGGTTACGATACGGCTATACGATACGGCAGATGATTCGAAACTATGGGTAAGATACCATATGGTACTGTTTCCAAATCATACGAAACAACTCTATACTTTACACTCAACAAGT
The DNA here is from genome assembly GCA_918843875.1 of Diadumene lineata. NCBI lineage: Eukaryota > Metazoa > Cnidaria > Anthozoa > Actiniaria > Diadumenidae > Diadumene > Diadumene lineata. The sequence continues at coordinate 28,755,663 of OU974070.1, forward strand.
TTCGAATCTTTTAACAAATGTAAATTAGAGTTAACTAGAAATAAATGCACTTCGGCACAGCCTTACCTTACGTCCCATCTTTTAAGTAGAAAACTTAAAGCGTTCTTTATTATCAATTCAAATGTGATCAAAATTTCAAGGTAATCAATAACCAATCGATCAACCATAATTTAAGAATTTCTCCCGTTAGGGTGTTTTCCAGAATTTAATTATATCTAATTATATGTTTAAACTATACTAGCCTACAGCCTGATTTAAACTACCTATTAAATCTATCATATATAGTAAAACTCTACCTCTAAAAACATCTGCCTATAAGAATTACACAATTGATATATGCATACACATAAACATACATACATAATATAATGAATCATTGAATTATCGATTATGGACGTATTTTTATCAGAAAATGTCCACACCATTTCTTGGGGAATTAAAAATCACACCCACTCCAACAACTATCAAACCCCTATCGCCGACTATCAGTAATATCAGAACAGTCAAATATGAGATCGCGCAGAACATTGTCAAAGATGATCATTTGATTGGCTGTAAAAAGCAGAAACATTCCCTGTTGGATGTACAATGAAGCCTAGACTGATAGATCTATATAGTCTCAAGTGTACCTGTGTCATCTCGGCAGCAATCATGAACATTTGTTTCATTCGAATCTTGTGCGACTTATTAGACAGAAAACAGAATTAAAATTGCAAACAGCTTTACCTCCCCCTCTCCCCTAACAAAAATGAGTGTAGCTGTTCGTGTCATTTAGTATTGGTAGAAATTGAACAAGTGTCAACTACGCTAGAGTAACACGCCCGTGGCCGCGGTGGACAAGCACATGTTCTATTTTTGAACAAAAAAAGTCTAGACTCAAACTATTTTAATATAATTTCTCTACACTCAACAATGAATTTACCTTACTTCTAACTAATAAAGACTGACTTGAATGTGTTGTCACCGCCTGCATATCGCAAGGACCTTTAGCTTCGGTCCTTGAAAGCCTTGCTATTAAAAACCTTGCTATAAAAATAATCACGTCGCATGAAAAACAAAGTACAATGTACAAAGATTTACGAAGCCGATGAACGATAAGCTCTTTTAATCTTAAGATTAGTTATTAATCAGGTTGATATGTATAATCGCAGATCAGTTTAATTCGGCGATCTACATGAGGAGATATAGTAAACAAGAATGAGCTAAATGCCGGAAAGACTTCCCTTATATGCTTCCATTATGACATGTATATGAAGGCGGAAGGTGTAGTACACTTGTATGATTATTTCAGGATGAGTACTGTGTAATTATTACAGATTCATCGAGAGGTTTATTTCTATATATGCAAAAACGCATTGAACGGAAATTCCCAAATTATTATTTTTCTTATTCATTCATTCATTCATTCATTCATTCATTCATTCATTCATTCATTCATTCATTCATTCATTCATTCATTCATTCATTCATTCATTCATTCATTCATTCATTCATTCATTCATTCATTCATTCATTCATTCATTCATTCATTCATTCATTCATTCATTCATTCATTCATTCATTCATTCATTCATTCATTCATTCATTCATTCATTCATTCATTCATTCATTTGTGTTATTCGTTATTGTCACTATTTAAGGACTTATCAAGAACTCACGTGTCATCATCGATCTCATCACTATCATAAGCAATGATTCAATTGTATCACTCGCTAATAACACTAGTTTAATAATACAGATAATATCACAATCGTCAGTTGGATCATAATCATCAAACATCATAGTTCATTTACACCAACACAGCAAAGCCTACACCACGTCTATCATGATGACGATGCCAAGGACAAGGTTTAACCATCAATGATTAAGGGCTATATCTTTCATGTTTTCATAATACCCTTCATCATCGAATGTACTCAAGAGTCTCTAAGAGGTTTATAAAGTACGACATCTTGGGATCAAGTGCGTTAGCCGGTGCAAAGTAACCCATGGGCGACTAGATATCACGCAAAACAAAAAAGACAGGCAACAAAGGTCGGATAATCAAAGTAAATAAGCGGAAGGGTTATGCGTTGTTTTCTTTTCACACTATTTTTAATTTTTTATTTACAAATAACGTAGTTTCATTCATGTTGAGTGACACTTTTCAGTCCAACAAAAATTAAATTCGTCAATTCACATTTTTATATGGATTAAATTTTGAAATGATACGTCCAATCATTGCAAGTTCAAACTACGTTCAATCACTAGAAAAACGAGTGTTTAAGTAGTGTTTAAGATTATAAAATTTGCGTCTTCTCAGAGACGGAGGTTGCTAAAGGTCGTACTATGCCAGATCCCACATACACTGCGAACATCTCATTGTACGTATTAGGGAATCTTGCTGTACCGCAACTATTTGCCTGATTAAATAATACCATTTATGTCTCTGTGCGCTTAAATAATATAAATAGAAGTGTAATAAAGAATGTGGTATCGAAAAGAAAGACAAAGCTTAAAGTTAATAGTCAAATAAATACGTCTTTAGAAGTTTTTTTTTTTTTTTTTTTTTTTTTTTTTTTTTTGAAATGTGCAAACGATGGTGCAGATTGTATCGAGTCTCTGATAGTTTGTCGTTCCATAGGCGTGGCGCTACGGCACAAAACGCTCCATCACCATAAGTTGCCGTTTGAGAATTATTTGGTTGTTTTAACAGAATTTTATCTGCAAATAAGAGCATCTATGAGGCAAGCAGTCAAATGACATGGATCATATCGAATGGTACACGCTGTGTATACTACTCTCGATTGATGGCTGACAACTTTACATGGACTGTCTTACATCAGATCAGTTCAATAAGCACCTGGATGTTCTTTTATTCTCTTTTGTTGTACTGGGCTCTGGCAATAATCAATTTTATTCAAACTTATAATATCCCAATGAATACACACTCGATTTAAACGCAATCCTCGCACAACTCTGACAATCTTACTAAAACCATTCCATTTTTATTGCTCCCTTATATAAAGAGCAAGCGCTAGGGGCGATGATTTCTACTGCGCTTTGCCTGATCTTCCCCTAGGCCTAGCGAATCGGCTCTATAGCTAATACAATTAAAGTATTTGAGCTATAAGCCACAAATGTAACCTTGGCATATAACGTGTCAAAAATAACCGATAGTTTACATCGTCTGGATGTTTAGTAAGTTGACTTGGCCTGTGTGGGTGGTATACGAGTAAGATGTTACTCGTAGAATTACTTGGGGGGTTCTATATTTTAGCCTCTGGGTTTGCAGAAGACGGAAAATTGCAGTAAGCCAGACAAAAGATTAAACAATGGTATTGCTAGAGGGTAGATAGAGTGCAAACACTAAACGTGTGAAACATAAATACGGCTAAAATAGAGTGCAAACACTAAAAGTGTGTAACATAAATACGGCAAATACGGCTAATATAGAACGCACGCACTAAACGTGTGCAACAGTTGTCACTAGAATAGCACTATTTAGTGGTATAGTATTTATTCTGCACATTTATGCTGCTTTTAGTGCGTGCACTCTAGAGTGCAAACCCTAAATGTGTGCAACAGTTGTCACTATTTAGTAGTAAATATCGATAAATAGCACTAATTAAACAAAAGAAAACAATAGAATTAGCATAAAATAGCACTATTTAGTGGTATTTATGCTGCACACTTTTAGTGCGTGTACTCTAGTGCTATTTAATGCCAATTCTATTGTGTGCTTTTATTCAAATAGTGCTATTTACTGCTAAATAGCGACAACTGTTGCACACATTTAGTTAGCACTGTAATGGCGGATCACTATATATTCTCAGTAGTATTGAAAGGCCGTGGATGATAACAACAGAAAACTGATTAAATTATAATATCGATGCATAGTGATTGATAATTGCGATATTAAAAATGATGTCGATTGGTGCGTGAAACATTCACTATTTACCGACTTTAGCTTAGCTCGTCCTGATTTCAGTTTTCAGCAAAATAAACTGAAGCACACAAGAACAACAAATACGACTCCTATACTTAAGTCGCAAGGGGGTACCAAGATTATCGCCAAAGCTAAAATGAGTGTAACGATGATAATGACGATGCGTGATTATAATAGTGTGTTGGTACAATGAATCATGGGACGATAACATTAATAGAAAAAAAATCAAAGAAAAAATAATCATCAAGTATCGTTGTTGCGGTCATCCTCGTATTTGAAATGCGATTACAGACATGTAAACCTTGCATGGCTGCGATTCATATAAACTGCCTAAAGGCAAAACGCCTTTTTCGATAATTGAGCAGTCAACAACTTTTTTCCGACGCACGACATTCCATAAACGTAATCAACACGACGATGTCGTGATCGAACATATTAGAGAGAGAACAACGTTACAAATTCTTCTTCTTTTGGCGTCAGTCGGAAAACAACAAGGACTGTGCTATGGTAACGGTGAGGCCTTAATGATATTTCTCCAAGCAACCCTATTTGTGGCTAGTTGTTGTTAGTGTTCATATTCCGCCAGTGTTTTGTATTAAATTAAAAATAAATTGCCATGCAGTTCTAGAATGCATATATTTATTAAGAAAGCTGCGTTAAAAGTGCGTCCACAGTGCGGACTGAGAATCTAAATCTGGCCACTCTTGAAAAGTTAAAATCTGTAATAAAGTGTGTAATTCCACATGTTTTAGAGCCGTAGTGATAGCTCCTTTCATGAGATCTCGAGTGCCAGATCTTGCTAATGCTGCAAAACAACCATATCCGTTACATATCGTTCTAGAACGATCTAAAAATAGACATACACACCGAAGGACACAGTCACCTTGGCATTGTTTACGTTACGATGGGCGTGGCATCGTGAGAAAGTTAGAATGATACAAATATTCAATGTACAGGGTCCTGAAGGGGTAAAACGGGAGCCGGGATTGGCCCTATTTTAGGCCGGGAAAACGGGATTTGGGTCGCCGGGAACGGGATTCAATATGCCTCAATGGGAACGGGATTTTCTCAACATGTCTCAAATCTCTCCTGTTTGAAGTGTCTTTATCAGAAGTGATAATAAAAAAGAGTAAATGTCATGAAAGAATTGAAGTACTTTATGTTATTTTTAACATGTTGACAGTTATAACAAGGCCCATAATCAAAGAGGTCCCTAATCCGTAAGTTTAGGGCATTTTGGTCCCTTGAACCTGCGAATTTACGTTCAGCGGTCTCATACTGCACTAGCATACCGGGACCGGGTTGTTGACCAAAAAAACGACCGGGAACCGGGATTGGGACCCCCCCCTTCAGGACCCTGAATGTAGGTCAACATGGAAATGATCCGACGATTTTTTTTCGCACAAATTTTAATGACCTTACGTATCCAGAAAGAAATCTGCGTGACATAATTATGGCGTGACATGTCGTAACCATGGACGTTTTTTGGATAACGATATTAATTGAATTTATTGGTTAATTAATGCAGGGATAAGTAGATTTTGTTTAATTGGCTTAATTCGATAATAAACGGACATCCTGCTGCTTTGATAATATGCTCTATAAATAAAAAGACCCAAGACATACCAGCCTGCTTGTGGGGTGTATTTAGGAGCTATTTTACAGCAATACTTGACAATTAATGTAGTGTCTGCTTCTCACGCGATGCTACTGTACTGACCGGGCTTCCTGTTTTACCACAGGGATATTATGCAGATGGTCTCACTGTTCCTCTTATATATATGTAAACTCAAGAGCAATGGGGACAAAAGCTGGGCAATAAATAAATAAATAAATAAATAAATAAATAAATAAATAAATAAGTAAGTAAGTAAGTAAGTAAGTAAGTAAGTAAGTAAGTAAGTAAATAAGTAAGTAAGTAAGTAAGTAAGTAAGTAAATAAATAAATAAATAAATAAATAAATAAATAAATAAATAAATAAATAAATAAATCAATCAATCAATCAATCAATCAATCAATCAATCAATCAATCAATCAATCAATCAATCAATCAATCAATCAATCAATCAATAAATAAATAAATAAATAAATAAAAACACCATAAGTTTAAATGTTCAATTTTTTAATTATGAAATGAGTATCAATAAAATGTAATTGAAAATAAAATTTAAAATCACATTTTTATTGCGATGAACACAGCAGGGCTGATGTTGAGTTTGTCTGTCGATTCTCTGGATTTCAGCACTTATGACCTCCGTCAACTGCACCAGTGAACCAAACTTAGCGGATGCTTACGGCTTTGGCCAGATTTTGACATTGCACTTTATATACACGATGTCAGAAAATAAGTTAACTGATAATTTTTGTCGCAAATAAAAATAATGATTCCATGGTTGGTTTTAACTCTCCCATTCTTAAAAATCAGCTTGAGAATTCCACTATCCATCCATACACTACAAGAAGAAAAACCCTAGGAATATTTTTAAGTGGTAAAAAGTATATGACGCTAGATGTATTAAAAATATAAATACAGAATATAGTTTAGAAACAAAGTAAGTCGAGGTACTAGGCTTTGTGGGATAGGCTCAAAAGTCATGATACGAGCATGCGTAACTTGGCTATTACGCATAGTTTAGAAACAGTTTGGGAGAGACCAAATTCCACCTACATTATGCCTTCCATAGGTTATCTTAACAACAAAAATAGATCCTCTAGATGTTGCCAAGGGAACGGTGTTAATCTGCTTATATGCATTTTTCAGTCTGTTTGCGTTGTTCAACTCGCCTTATGTTTGTCAAGAGAGTTTAGCCTTTTTACGTGGAGTACCGCCATCTGGTAGACTTGTTGAAAGCTGGAGGGACAAAAGGGACAATCAGATACGCTAATAATGATATTATAATAATGAACTTGATCTAATATAGAAATCGGGTTTCCATTCCATTTCATTTCATTCCACTCTATTCCATTCTATTCTATTCATTTAGAGAATAACTATGACATTTGCACATCTCAAGTTTTCAGTTTTCTTTTTTTAAGGTTAGACTTAAAACAACGAATACAAAGCTGCACACATTATATAGCTAAATACTGTATTTTGATTACGTGATGATATTATTTTGTTACTCCTCATTTTTTTTTCAACTGGACCACCATATCAAGAACAGCTGTATGCCATACACCAGAAGATAATCAGTTACTCTTACCTTTGGTGATATGAGTTTGAAGTGTAGGAAAGAGTTGTGTGTTTCTGTAACCTCTACTTTGACTTCTATAGTGAGTTTGTCAAACATACGAAACTTGACATCGCCGACGGTAAGCGATGGTTCCTACGAAACAGAATTAAAAAAAAGAAAAATTACCAAGCAATTCCAGGCTAGTTAGGGAAGGACTATTAGATTTTGAGGGGGTGAGGGGGATAATTTTTTTTGGAGGATATTTTTTCCCATGTGATGGTTGTGCAGGATATTTTATTCCTCCCTGTACGATAAATTTTTCATTGGCGCATCTGCGGTGCACGATTGTTTTTTCTCTGTTTAAGGCTTTGCTCCCAGCCCCTCAAATATCTAATGGTACGTCCCTTACACCATGTTTTTTTCAATCGTGATAAACGAAACTACTGGTTAAGTAAATATCATCAACTGGTACAATAGTATATCTATTTTGCTGAGTTAATTTGCTCCAAATTACTTACATTATCATCATAAACAATTTCCCTCTCAGCCACACCCTGTTGTTTCAAATACACAGTTCCTTGTAAGCCAAACTTGGGTATAAGAACTTGAAGAGCGTTCTTACGTATAAACAAAACAAATGCTTCTTCCGTCTTGGGATTTTTCTTGAAGAACATCTAGATAATAAAAAAAAGAATCAATATTTGAGTCAATTACTCAACCAACTAACCAGTTGGACATTGAATCAATCAATCAATCAATTGCTAAATACAAATTTACCTGTGTGTGAAGGTCCACAGAGCTACGGCCGGCGTACTGCGCCATCTTGTGACGATGATTGAGATGATTACATTGTTTCTGAATAAAAAAACACAATATCAATTCAGCATTCTTAGCAATCTAAGAGTACATGAATGTATGAATGAGTCGATGAATAAGGGATAACAGAATAAATGAATAGATGGATGGATGCATGAATGAACTAGACCCTGAATTCAGGGTTTACTCGTGCCCAAGAACGGAGGTTCTTAAAAACCGAAAACAAAACAAAACAAAAAACAAGAAACAAAACAACACAAAATATGCAATACGGTTTCTTTGCGACATCTCGAACTTGCCTTTAAGCTCTTATAATACCACAGGCAGCCCAAGCAATCTACTCGCTTCGCTCGCAGCAACTAAAAGGCAGGAAACTATCATCCATACCACCTCTTCTTTAACGGCAAAAAATACTCCAAAATCAACAAGAATTACACAAAAACTACATCAGCATAAAAGCTCAATAAACAAGATTTCAATAAATTGCACTTTACTTCAATTTTTCACGAAAAATACTGCAAATTTTCGCTTTTTCTTTCAAAATTCGGCAGATTTTCCAATCAGTTGAAGCGTGGACCATAGCGAGTGAACATTATTCGTTGTTTGCCCTTTGTTATGTTTCTCTCAATTTCGCAAAGTTCAGCCATAAAAGAGATCCTTTTAGACTTGAAAAGTGACCAAATAGTCTCCTTTGGGTAAGATACCAAAAGATCCTTTTGAAATATTTGTCTTTTTTCGCTTTTGTTAATACACATCGCTAAACAATCGTTCTTCAACTCGAGTGAGCGAACTTCGATATGTATACGTCTACAAGCTCGAAAATTCTCACTTTCGCAATGAATTTCTTGCTACTTTTTGATCTTGTTCACTTCTAATAATTCTTCTTAACAATTCCACGAATTGGTTTTCCTTAAATTAAGTTTTATTTAGCTGTTTTGATGCGACATGGAAGCATTGGTTTTAATTATTTTTTTAGCTGTTTTGATGCGACATGGAAGCATTCGTTTTAATTATTTAAAAAATTGTTTATTAAAAAATAACTGATAAAATTGCAAAAGAAAGATTACTTGAGAACAAAAAAAAAAAGAATTTCTTTATTTTTTCATTAGAATTTCTTTCTTTGTGAGTTAATATAATTCGGTCAGACCTGATGGAACATGTCTGAACTTGCCAAAATTTCTAACAGCGAAAAAAAAAAAAAAACTGTCTGCAGAACTATACTCGTGCCCTCGGCCTAAGGGCCTGGGCACGAGTAATGAATGAATGAATACATTAATACATAAACGAAACAAATAAAGAACATCTAGTACCTGCACTTTATATTTGTCGAGTAAATCAGGATACGACGTCATTGCTCCAATGGCTACCGCTAAAAGTCGGTGCACAAGAACATCAGAATATCTACAATCATGCATGACCCAACATAATCAGATAACGATAACAATAGTGATGATGATGATGGTGATGACCGGTGATGGTGGTAGTGATGATGATGTTGATGATGGTGGTGATGAGGATGATGATGATGATGGTCGGTGATGGTGGTAGTGATGATGATGTTGATGATGATGGTGATGATGACGGTGATAGTGATGATGGTTTCCGCATGGAGGCATGCGTTCGGATCCCACTTCTGACACCATATATATTTTTGGATGTTTTGATGGTCCGACGGATTTGACTAGATTAAAGCAGATAGACTGCATTGATTTATTGAACCACAGGAAACCCATAGCAATATCATATTAACCTCCACAGGGAGCCCAAGCTATATAATTCTATTATGATGACTATACGACGATGCGATGATTTTGAAACTACATGTTTACCTTCTTATAGGTGATGTAAAATGAGTATAAATTGGTGACGCTAGACCATAATGTTCATATTGGTCTTCAGGTAGCATGCCTGAACAGAAGTAGACTGCTTCCATCATACACCGCGTTGTCAAGATGCGTAGCATTGTATTGAAGTAAGGTTCTTCTGGTAGAACAGCTTTGTCTAGCGACGTCGCTATGTCTTTAGCTGTGTCAGTTTTGATTTCAATTCCCTGGTGATACAATAATAATAAACGGTGACCGTGAGGCTGAGCTTTGAAGATGATTGTACAAACGAGAAAGAAAACAATGAGTGAAAAATTGAATGAGCAAATAATAAATAGCGCTTGGATGAATGAATGAATGAATGAATGAATGAATGAATGAATGAATGAATGAATGAATGAGTGAGTGAGTGAGTGAGTGAGTGAGTGAGTGAGTGAGTGAGTGAATGAATGAATGAATGAATGAATGAATGAATGATTGAATGAATGAATGAATGAATGAATGAATGAATGAATGATTGAATGAATGAATGAATGAATGAATGAATGAATGAATGAATGAATGAATGAATGAATGAAAGATTGAATGATTCGATGAATGAATGAATGAATGAATGAATGAATGAATGAATGAATGAATGAATGAATGAATGAATGAATGAATGAATGAATGAATGAATGAATGAATGAATGAATGAATGAATGAATGAATGAATGAATGAATGAATGAATGAATGAATGAATGTGCTAGGACTGCAACTTATTAACAAATTAGAGTACGTATAAAAGAATTAACAAGCGAAAAAAACTCTATGGCAAGTTCGCAAATGAATAAACGAAAACATAATTGAAGGGACAAAGTACAAATGAATGAACTACCTGGGAGCGTGCAGCCTTGACTAGTATATTATAGTTGGATGGAGGTGGTGCAGGATGACGACGTAAAACAGCAAATTCAGGAAAATGTTCGTAAATCTTCTTAGCAACAGAGATATTGGCCAGCAACATGAACTCTTCCACCATTGAGTTAGTGTCCCTAATAAAATGGTATGTGTAAACATTTACTAATGGTTGACATTACTACAAGGCTTACGTCATAATCGTTAGGCCAGTAGTTATGCTGTAATCCCATCATTCTTTGCCTTCGTACTATGTGTGACTCGGTAGATGCCGTTTTCGCACGACTGAGAAACTGTACAGCTACTATACCGTTAGGATAAGGCGGATAATTTGATTATCCTTTTAGAAACTATGGTTACGAAACGATACGGTAGTCCGTACTGTTTCCCATCCACATAAAATACACTCTAGTCAGTCATTTTCGTTTCAATAAAAGTTGAAACGTATTTTACCTCCGACATTCAACAAGATGTTTTACCTCAGTTGTTTTGTTTCGACATCAATAGGGTCGTGGGTCTCGCTGTCAATGTGGAAACGTACTTCTGTAGAAGCCAGTGTTAATGCTCTATGGGTAAAAACAATAAACACTTAACACATCATCTTACTAAAGAAAGAACTGGAATATGCACCAGGAAACTCAAGGTCATGAAACTCGGGCTTTTTGAACCCGAGCAATGCACTAACAAACTGTGTTATTAGAGTCTACGTAGTTTCTGGTAAAGCTTACTTATTTAAAGACAAGCCTGGGATATAGGCCAATTCAATCCACATGTACTGAAGAATTTCAAAGAAAACAACCTTCATGTACTACAATCATTACACGATTTACGGTGTAAACGACAACAAAAGCTCATTTGAATTAGTACGCCAAGTCACAGAGTCAAACGTGTTTGTACAGGATAACGACAATCAGAAATCAATGTCCTTTTTACCCTTTATCAATTCGTCCTTGTTTGAGTATCTTCGCCAAGTCATTCAAATGACGAAGACTGACCGTGACGTCATCTTTCTGCGTCGTGTCGTCGATTCGTAGTTGTGCTTCGGCATAGGTCAACGAGGCCTAGGATTAGAAAGGAATAAAATAGGTGAGTCTAGTAAAACGCAACGACTTAGCTTCTTTCGTGTTAGGGCAACATTTAAATTCCACCTGGGGAGTGGCTTCCTTTATAACGGCTATATTGGCTATCATGGACTAGGGACGGAGAGAAGAAAACTAATAATGCTCAATCTACGATCTCTTATGAACAGTTAGGATCGATTGCGATCAGCCTTTGTTCACTAACAGATATAAAACATGAACTATCTTACCTTTGAACAAATGATACTTTTAGTAAAAGTGGTTTTCACTATTTCTGCATGTTGGGTCATCTCCCATATGCATGAGAAAGCCAGCCTACAAACAAACACACGCAAGACGAATACAACAACTAAGGACAAAAAAGAAACAACCGAAATTTGATACATTTTTCTTTTTTTCATTTTTCCCAATATTTCGTATAACATTGCCTACCCTTCCACGGTTCAAGCAGGGACACAAACCGTTTTTAACATCAATATATTGGAGCGGGTGAGTTGGTATTTGCATGATAACAATATATATACGTTTTTCAGCATTCAAACACAGGCACGCAACTCCTTCGAATGTAACTCAAGCACTTTTTTTCCAAAAAAAAGGTAAGATATATTTAGAACTTACCTGTCGACATTTGACCGTAGTGAACACAGGTTGGAGCTTAATAATCCAGGGACCATGTCTATACGCTGTGCAATAATATAAATAAAAAAATATTCAGATATTTTATTCTAGTGAAGTTAAAACATCACTCTCGTCTCCATAAGAATCATTATTTTCAGTCACCATGGTAACGTCACCATGTGTAATGACGTCATTGTCACGTTCTAAAGTGTTCACACCATGGTAACGTCACCATGTCATCTTAGAGTCACTTCAACGCAACGATAAGGCCGATGATTTAAGTGTTTGCTAGGAAAACAAAGGTTATAACATAACATTCCACTATATTAACTATGGTTATAGCAAGTTTCCTACTCAGACGAAATAGACTCTAAACATCACAACCATTCACAAAACCACATTTGGCATCACAACCACGTTTAATCATCACTTTAATCATCATCATCAGCATGATCTTTCTTAGTTATAGTCTAACTTGTGGTAGCCAGCCTTACTTGATCTGTCAGATAAACTGTTGTACCGCGATTGGCCGCTTCTTCATCAAGAGCTGTACCGGGTCGTATGAAGTGAGTTACGTCTGCAATATGAACACCGACCTTAAAAAAGAAACCATTAGACTAAGCACATAGCAGTTTATAATTGCGTCCATTTGATAACAAACTTGCATGGAATTGAGAGAACGTTACTAGTTGATAATGATGAAGACGTTCAGTTCATTGGCAATGTACCTCGTAGTTTCCGTTGTCGAGTTGTTTCCAGTGTAAAGCATCATCTATGTCTGTACAGCCTGGCGGGTCTACACTACAGATTGTCAGCTCACGAAGATCAACACGTGTATCTATATCCTATTCAAGAAACAATCAGATTAAATCAGTACATTATCAGGGAGCTGTTGAAACACAAAATATAAACGGCGCTGATTAGCTAAACGATACAACACAATACAAACAAACGAACGAACAATCAAATGAATGAATCAATAATGAAGGGTTGGATGGATGGATGGATGGATGGATGGATGGATGGATGGATGGATGGATGCATGAATGAATGAATGAATGGATGAATGAATGAATGGATGGATGAGTTGACGGACTGATGGATGTGTGGAGGAACAAACGAATCAATGAATGGATAAATAAATAAATAAATGAATGGATGAATGAATGAACGAGCCAACAAATGAATGTACAAACAAATAACTGAGTGAATCAATTTATAACAGATGTACTAACGACAACTACACCTAGTTTACCCTAAATGAATTTATTCTATGCATTGTACTTTGTACCTCCTGGGCAATCTTCCAAGGCATTGTGGGTAAGTCTTTTTGTACTGTTGCAGAGAAAGGTAGATGCGGTACGTCATGTTCAAGAAGTAGAAGCTCGTTCTCAGTCCCCTTATCACCAATGTCTCCTAGCCTACGAACAAAATGGCCCTAGACAATAGAGCAATTTCATTGTTCAAGCAAATCATTATTGCAGTGGAATATACAAACTCAATGACAGGTAATTACAATTGCAGTATCTGTTTGGTGTATTTACATGTTTATCACTTAATGGTTAGTTTGATTAGTTGTTTGTTTATTTATTTGACTGTTATTCTAAGTGTTTATTTGAGTAATCTTCTTTTGTTTGCTAGTTAGTTTTTGCTCGTTTTTTTATTCAATTGGTTGCTTGTTTTATTGTTCGTTTATCTGTGTATATAAATGTTTATTTGTTTGACTGTTTATTTATTTAGTTATGTGTTTATTTGTAGTTATTTGATTGTGCGTTTTTTGTTTTTCTCTTTTTTGTTCGTCTATCTGACGGTCTCTTGGCTTGTTTGTTCCTGTGACAGTATGATAACTCATCAGCTTCAATACAAAGCCCTAGCTATATTTTACCAGTGGATAGCGCGACGTTCTGGGCCATGAATCAATACTGACAACAATACGCTGGTTCTTCAGTGAATCAGCTTGTCGTGTCTCTATTTTGATTCTTGGTATTCTTTTTTCTGCAGCTATGAACAACTGGTGGTTACTCTGTGGAAAAAGTACATAATAGACGTTTTTAGATTGGACAAACTTTGTACAATGCTAAAATGGCAAATCGTGTTTTTTTTTGTTTGTTTTGGTATTGTTGTTGTTTTTTGCACTACAGTTTTCAGAGGAGTGTTCAGATGAGTCAAATATACAATAGTGAGTCAAATATACATTAGAATAAGCTGTAAAAGTATGTGTACCTTGTGGTTTCCATGGGGATTGAGAATTCCACAATATGGCCTCCAGTTTCTCTTGATGATCCCAACAATCTACAGAATATTAATATTACAAAATACCATTTATAAGTCATAAATCAATTAGGAATCATAAATTATGAGTTTAAAGGATGCTGGTGATGACTGAATCTTGTCATCCAGAGACCAGATTCCAGAACTCTGGAAAACGACTTGACAGGATAGAAGACTATTGAGGTTGAAGACTGTGTATGGTTTGACTTAACACAGTACAGAAGACAAAATCAAATTAAGGAAAAAATGTAGTACAGGTTCTAATGCATTCAAGCAATTCCATTGGGATTCCTGTCTGTTTTGGGCTTCCATTTGTTATTTTTCTGCTTGCCAGTCCCACTCATTTAAATTCAACAAAGGAGACCAAGCAGAGAAAAAGGAAGGCCAAAGGCTACAACAAAATAAGCACCGGTAATAGTATACCTTCCCAGTTTTTTGTTTCCTTGACCGGCTCTTTTCTTTGACAACAACCTGGAATAGTGAAGTGCACATTGTAAATGCAGATCCAATTTTTATAAAGCTTCATTCAATTTTAATAGGAAATTACCCAAAATACATTGGGATTTAAATGCAGAGCAGATTTTCCAGTTTTAGTTATTTCAATTTTTGACATGTTTGGATTGAAACAATAATTATTTCAGTTCCTTCAACAATGGTGTCAATCTTATCCAACATTGTTCAATTAAATTGGTATGATAATAACAAGTATGTTATTCATCAGTGGCAATGCACCCCCTCCTGAAAGCTCCTTGTTTTCTCAAACAATTTTCCAAAATATCCTCAGTAATTCATGTTTACTGAGTGAGCACCCCCCTCACGAAGATGGTACACCCCTCCTGAAAACAATCCTGGATCCAGCCCTGTTTATGCATACCTCAGAACTATCAAATGAGTCATCTTCATCATCTTTTGCATCATCTTCAAGTACTAAAAATGATTGTGATTTCCACTGGTCTTGTGGCAGTATTTCAACAGCAACAACATCTTTGTGAACAGCTCGATTAAGGTTCTCCAATCCTTGAATGAATATCTATAAAATACAGATTTACATATTTAGTGATGAAAAATTAATATTAGTAGTTCTCCTCGGCATAAAATGGGTACGGTTAGGGTATGGTATAGTATGGGTATGGGTAGGGTAGGGTAGGGTAGGGTAGGGTAGGGTAGGGATATAGTCTGGTATGGTATTGGTATACAATTTACTCACTTCTTCTTCACTGTCATTAAGGTAAACAACAGCTTCCAGATAATTCTCTCTAACAATGCAATAAAACAGCTGTTACATCAGATTATATCATGATGATAATTGTGTTAAATCTTTTCATGAATTCAAACTCCCCAAAGCAGCCCTTTTCTTTTTTGAGAAACACAGTAGATTTAATCTGAGCTGCAGTAAATTTAAAGAATGTATTTTACATTATTTTTCATGTCTTTTTTTGTTAAATCTTAACATTTACCCAAATAAAAGAACTACATTCCTATGTATGAACAATGCATTTTTTATTATTTATCGGTGTTTGTATAACAGCTGATAATCTACAATCTGCACACAATGATAGCAAAATGATGTGGTGTACCAACCAGGCAGTGCAAAGACCGTTTGGTGGTTGATCAAATGAACAAAAATGACATAAAATGTGTACTTGCATTATCAGGATCTTGTTTATAAATGGTCAAAACATTAACTTACCTACTTCCATGTAATGCTCCCTACAACAACAACAAAAGCAAAACATAATGATATCATATAATAATTGCAGTACTTGTTGTGAAAGTAATGTATGTTACTTAGAAATCCCTTAAATGTAAAATACAAATTTTCAAGGACAGAGAGTAATATTAGAAAGGCATTTGTTTTTCTTAGCTGCAGCAGTAGTAGTTGCAAGCTATCCCTGTGCAGCCATTTTAATACAGAATATGAACCTACTTGTTTGTATTTTCCAGACTTGATGCCTGCTTGGATCTTGACCAGAGGAAGGTGTTCAGGATACAACATTGTCTTTCTCTTTCCATCAACTGACTATTGAATACACAATCAAATACAGTACTCTCACAAAACATATACAATCAATAGGTACTTTTTTAAGGATACAATATATTTTTCCTCTTTCTATCAACTGACTAATGAATACACAATCAAATACAGTACTCTCACAAAACATATACAATCAATACATGTAGGTACTGTTGAGGATACAAATAGTCTTTCTCTTTCCATCAACTGACTAAACAAATACCACAAAAATACTCTCACAAGAGAATACTCTTACAAAACATGTACAATTAACAGGTAATATATGTACATTAAGCTGTCACCACCAACAGCACAACAGCTCACAAACATGCACACATACGGTACAGCACAGCACAGCACAGCACAGCACAGCACAGCACAGCACAGCACAGCACAGCACAGCACAGCACAGCACAGCACAGCACAGCACAGCACAGCACAGCACAGCACAGCACATGTACTATCTACTCCTGACTTGTAGCCACCAATAGCAATTTGCATTTCTTATTATGGATCATAAATGATTTGCAAACCTCATTTTCATCTTTGTCAAGATTTGCAAGCTTTTCAACAAGATCTGCACAACCTTCCATATTTTTGACATATTCTTGAACTAAAACAAAAAGAAAGATAAAGCTAATAAGAGTTATGTATCCAAGAATATGATCAAGTATGCTTATGATGACAGTGATGGTGGTTAGCAGTGATAACGATGATGACAATGATGAGATGGTAATGATGACAGTGATTATGATGATGGTGATAATGGCAATGATGGTGATGATGGCAATGGCGGATCAAGGGGGATTCCCATGGGTTTCACAGAACCCCCCTAAAGCAACATGCATCTAAAGAATAAATTGTAAAGCTTTTTGAGACTTTGTGAAATGCGCTACATAATAACATTACAGTAAGGGTGGTACTGTTCCCTACTCAATACTCAAACGAGTCTTTCAGAGAAAATGTGAAACCAAAATGGAACCCCCTTTTAAAAATCCTGGTTCCGCCACTGGATGGCAATGACAGTGATGATGATGGTGGTGGTGACGATGTTGACAATTATGGTGATGATAATGGTAATGATGATGTTGACGGCAATGATGGTGATGATATTGATGATAATGGCATTGGTGATGATGATGATGATGATGATGATAACAGTGATGATAATACTCACTAGTATATGCTTTCAATCCTTGTGCAAGTGCTTTCTCTCTATTTCCCTTGTCATTAGTGATGAGAACGACCTGAAGTTCTTCACCTTGATCTTCACTCTCACAGTCTTGTAAATGATCATTATACCAACTAGTTAATAAGACAATAAGGCAATTTAGATTGATTTTGATTAGTTTTCTCATGAATCATTCCCACCAACAATTTTTTTTTTTTTTTTTTTTTTTTAAATGGAAATGGTGTAAAAAGATAAAAGCAGATAAAAAGCAACATGAAAAATTGTAAGAGGAGGTGAAAGAGGTAATTCCTATATAGTCCACCATATGGGTTTATAGATAGACTCAGTGAACATATTATAGAAATCAATTAACAGGTACTGAATAGACATACAAACTAAAAAAAACTCTAAATTATCACATTTCACCTGGCTGCTGTTCTTATAGCTCTATCATTCCTGTCATTACTTGATTCATCTTTTTCTCTTTCAATATATGTACTCCTGTAAAAAAACTGCATTATTTTAGAAATTACTAGATCATATCATGTGACCCTTTGACTTTACAATACATCACAGAATATTTCTTTCATTACTGCACACCCAATACATTCATAGTAATAAAACTATTAAAATTAATAAAATTATTATTACTACATGTACTTTTACTATTATCATGTTCATTCTGTGTGTACAAATCTACAGTGTTCTGATTAACATTTCTTTCATCACAGAATTAGTTTGTTCACATGTACCCAAACAGCAAATGGATAGAAGTTGCAGTCTCTAATT
This sequence comes from Diadumene lineata, assembly GCA_918843875.1. NCBI lineage: Eukaryota > Metazoa > Cnidaria > Anthozoa > Actiniaria > Diadumenidae > Diadumene > Diadumene lineata. Next base: position 28,774,244 of record OU974070.1, read on the forward strand.
ATTAGTGCAAGAAAATGATTTGGCTAGAAGTACATTAGACTTTTCACTACAGACATCCTAATTATCTCACTGGTGACAATCACCACTGCCAACTAATAGTCATGTTCTAATGTACGAGTCAATCCAAGGTTCCCCCATCCCCCCTGGCATTTGTCCAAAATTTTAGTCCCATGGCATGGCATTTGATTCAAAATGGTCAACCATTTTTTTTTTATCACAGACTTAAAAAACCATGAAAATGAATGGGGACTAAGCAATTTCAAAGCTCTAAATGAAGGTCATTTGACCATTTATTTTGACTGCACAGGGTACATGTATTTGTAAGATCTAATGGATACACAATCAGCAGCAAACATGCAACATAAGATAACTACCAATGGATATTTGCCTGTTATGAGTGCCCAACTAACAGTACTCGTCCATAAGTTGTGGACTGATTCTGTTATTTACATTTTTTTAGATTATGCAAAGCAATTTTTTTTTCACTGAAAAGACCATTGAGATGTGAATAAAATGCGCCATAAAGAAATAAATTATTTTTATCATCATAACTTTTTTTCTGAATGTTGAACGCTCTTACCTGTGGGGGAGGGGGGAGGGAAAGCTTGGATTCACTATAACATTTAATTTTTAATAAAATATGTTTCACCTGTGGTGTTCATTAGAGAAGACATAAAACTTCCTGCCATGATCTGAAATAATATTTCTCAATCTCTTGTAAACTCCAAGGTTGAGATGCTTCACCTACATAGAATTTATTTTTTTTAATATTTACATGTGAGAATATTTTAATTAACAAAATTAACAATTACATTTGTAGACCGCTTATCCCATCAAATTTTAATATTACCTCTTCAAGGACTGTTTGTAATATGATAAAATTTTTAAAAACAGGATCTTCCAGTACATCTATCTAGTAAAGAAATAGAATATATTTATAAAACACGTGCATTTTCATACGAAGAACTTAATAAATTGCAACACAACCAGATTTTAAAATATTTCTATATTTAACTCAGCTGTTTCTTAAGCATCTTCTCACCTGATGTACTACGACATTAGTATCTGGGAGTAAGTAATGTGGGTATCGACAAAGAGTTGACGATGAAGAAGGACAACTGTCTAAATAATTGCTTGGACTGTCTCCACAATTTTTACAGTGTTTTGCGCCGCACCAAACATCATCTCTGAGATAATGCTCTCGTACAACCTTAACAACATTTCCTTTCCGAGTTTTCTTCACAAACGTCTTTGATTTGAGCATTTTAAAGTAGTTATAGTGTACCTTGAGAAGTCACATGTGTGCATTTGTATACCTCAGTCCGCGTGGAAACTGGGCACTACTGAAAACAGGCGGCCCATTCCAATTCCTGTGGCTTATTAATCGAAGGTTCGTGAGTTAAAAAAAATCACCTTGTTGTAAATATTTTTTTTCAGAAAAGTTATTTACAACAAGGATATTTTTTATCTATTAGAAGAAGAAGAAGAAGAAGAAAAGAAAGAAATAGACTGAAAATGTTTTTTAGTGATTTTTATGGGGCTCGATCTCACGACCCTGCGATAAATAAGCCACGGGGAATTGACCTGTTCCCCCTGGCATGAGTGGTCATCCGGCCCGATAGTCCAGTCGGTGGGAAATTTGTTAGTTTTTAAAGGAGGGGAGGGTACGTTTTTTGACAACTTTGAGACTGAGGGGAGTGTTCAGTAGTTTTTGAGAAGGCCTTGCCTTTGTTGAAAAATTAAGATTATTGCATATCGATTTATCTCGTTCGAGCCGTAGACGCTTGCAAACTAGAAGGGAGTCTGTTTATTTGTTTTCTAGTGATTTTCGAATGTGTTGAGCGCTTTTAAGATACGTGACTAAAACCCGCAAATTATTTGTTGTTTTTTTCAACCCCCTCCCCCCTTTTGTGCTAAAAAACAATCCACGCACGACAACAGTAAATGGCCTTTAATTTAACTTTCTCAGAATAAAACTCAACAGTGCAAAAAGACCGATAGGCTTATAAACTTATAATTAACTATACATAACAAGTGTACATTGCTTTTTGGGAGACTGGTAAGTGGAAGAAGAAGTGTGCAGAAATGTTCACTGAAAGCTGAGTTTTGAAGGGTCCCCAGCCCGGGGGGGTACTACCCTATATCGACTATACGGGGATGATCCGCTGAACAGGGTATGGTTTTTCGACCTTGGTGTCATGAACAGGGTATCTAATTCTACTCTATTTCCGATTTAATCCAAATTTTCTGTCATAATCAGGGTCCAAAAAAATGAGAGAAATTACTTTGAATTCAGGAAATCGGCAGGAATAAGATCGTTGACTTTTAAAAAAGATAAGAGCAGCACGTGTGTCTGAATTGATATATTTGTACAAATCATATAACGTTCTTAAGCAATTGTAATTTGTCATAAACAGGGTATGGAAGTTACGTATTTTTTGTCATAAACAGGGTAACCCCTACAAGATCCCAGCGGAACACCCCTACCCAGATCTGAAGGGAGTACCCCCCCCCCCCCCGGGGTGCCCAGTAACTATACTGACAATTCATTGACACACGATTCATTGACAAATAACTGAATACGAATACTTATACATGATTATATGACATAAGGCCCATCAGTAATGATAGTGAGGTCATTTCTTTGCATTTTTAGCAGCAGCAGCTTGTGCCCTAGCTGGAAAAGATCCCTTCTCAGTTTGTCCGCCATGTTGTTTTGCTTGACTTGACTGGATGCGAGATGCAGCATCTTGAGTCATGGGTGTTTTGCCACCTTTTCCGTCTGACATATTGATTTCTGGTGCAAAACGAAAAAGGAAAAAGAAATTATAGAAATTAGAATTAATTAATTACCTTACTCTGTCATTTACATAACTGAAAATATGTCGTCAACAAACAGAAGTTAGAATGACACTAATGATTTAAGCAAAGTAAAAAAATAGGGTCCTTTAATAAAGTCCGTTAAATATTTAAGTAATTTAAACAGATTATTTTTGCTGTTGATGTATTATCAACCCATTGACTCGATGAATCGACGTTTGAAAAAAACACTGATTGCAAATACGGTTTTTTATCGGCTACCTACAGAAATCTGTCAGTGCGTCACTTAACATTTTCTCTGCTCTCAATAACTTTACTTTCTCTTATATAATTTCCCTCTTAAAAAGTTGCTTAAGTGATTATCTGATACTTTCTTAACGGAATTCATTGTAATGTTTTGTTTCTTCGAAGGGATCGGAAACAATCATAGCGGGCCACGTATTGCGGTCGCTCTTGTTTGTGATCGTTTGTAAGCTTTCACTTTCACTTTTCAACTGAACAAGTGAAGCTGCCATTTGGGAGTTTGTGATTTTGAGCCAAATATTGGAAATCCTTATAAAATCTTTCATTTTTCTTTGAACGTCGTATTGATGAAAATGTACATTAAGGACAGAGCAATATAAGTAAATAAAATATAACAATAGCTACGATCGTTTTGAACTGTCAAAATGCGTGACGACTTTCAGTAAATATTGCAACTCATAACTATATAACTTCTTACCAAATTTCTGCTTTTTCTTGTAGATGCGTGTAACTGTTTGCAAGAACTGCAAAAACCTCCTCAGTATCTTCCTCACACTTCTACACCTGTAGACTGTTCTTGGAAGAGGTCTGCCAAATGTTATTATAGACACATAAAGCATTATGTCATCGCCCAAAATAATCCTTGCACCCGATTGGCGTATGCATATCGAATGTTATACGATTTCTTGGAATCAAGAAATTCCAAGAATCAGCAATTTATAGAATTTGAAAACATTTCTGAGAAATTTCTTTTTTTGTTGAATATATAATCATTTTCATGAGTGTTTTTAGTCTAGTAATTAAATGCATGGTATTAATAAAATCTGCATATTTTTTTGCCTTTAATTTAATTTTTTTTTAGTCCGGCCTCATTCTTTTTTTTTCAGATGAGATATATGTATTTCATAAAGATGCGGAAAAAATTTTGGAATCAATTTAATTAACAATAAAACGGCAAAGTTTAACATATCAAGATTCGATTTGTGGCAACGTAAATTAAAGGCGAATAACATATAATTGTTGTTATGTTATGTATAACTGCTAAATGGTATTCGTACAATCTGCATATATTTTTCAGTAACTGATATTTTATTTTAATGCTTCCTGTGTCTTCGCTTTTTTTTAGTTAACCTGTGGAAGGTTATGCTGTCTTTTATGATAAGGATGCGGGGAAATTTGAGTATGGAATCAATTTAATTAAGACAAAAGCAAATTTTAACACATCATTTTTCGATTTTTACATCCAACGTGAAAAACATCCATCCATCACTGAATTTAAACTATATTTCTCTATTTGAATTAATCCAATTGAATAATAAACCCTAAAGTCAAGCAACCTATCAATCCCGGAAAACATCCGGGAAAGAAGAAACTAAATGTGCGTGATTCTAAATACATATGCACATTACATGTAAGTTGTAATTATGTTTGGCAAGACTAATCGTAAATAATTCTACATGCATATGTAATTCAAGTTTTTACAATTTTGACTATACAATTCTGTTTTCAAGTCACAAGCTAGCACATCCATTTGGCATTAAAGTAGTCGTTTTTTTTTTTGTTAAAAGAATTTTGGTTGATGCAGAATGCCTGGCAACTGAAGATATCAGCGTTATGAGCTGGGTTTGCAAGCAAAGTCACTCTTCATATATCGTGATTAAGGTAGGTTTTTCTGACAAATGAATGGCAGTGGCTGGTTATCAGGTACATTATCCAACGCTATCAGTCGTACATTGACTGTACCAATTGGTCCACTTGGCTGAGTCACATTCCACAAAGAATTGTCAACAGGCGTGCCATCAACCCATTTCCATCCTCCTGTTAGTATATCCTGAAAAACAACGAAAAAGCTGCGCTAATCAGGGTTAGATCCAGGGGGGTGCACTAATTAAAATTAAAAATAGATCAGATCTTCCCAAAGAGCCTGACCACATTTACGTTTGTTAAAGACGTTTGTTCACAACTAAAATATGTACGTAGCTTGTCCGGGCGATCTTTCCTTTTTCACTTAATATTCACTGTTGTCTAATCATATCAAACTTATTCCCCATATTGTGGAATATTTGCTCAAACTATCAATATCAATTCTGTCGAAGCTTATTTGAACATTAGTTATAACACAAAAAGTTATTATAAGTAAGTTATAGATGTTACTTGTTGATACTGCATGTAAACATTGGAATTTTGCGATTTGACTGCGAAGAATCGCCATTGCCGGCTACAAAGTCCTCTGCTATTGCCTACACCGACACAAGAAAGATGGTTATAAATACGGCAAAGAACTCCATCTTCTATTGCTATTTGCCCCATCGAATTTTGTCGAAAAATAGACAATTATTATGTCAAAATACAGGACATTTTATGTAGAATTCGATTTTTGCGGTAAAAATGGACCTGAGCATGCGTATTAGGGCCTAAAGTGACGTTTTGTAACGCAACTGGGTCACAGAGGTCAATTTCTCTTGTAAAAGTACTAAAAGTCCTCTGTTTGCAAATCTAAATTGCCCCACGAAAAGTTTGCCGTAATGGCTTGAAAACTATACAATATGACAGCTATAATAGTGTAATATTTGATCACCGTCGGTGGTAAAAATGTTGTTATTTCAGAGGGTTTTGAGTAAAACGGCAATATGACTTTGTGGCAATGAGTTTGATATGAAGCTCCTGTATGTTATTTATGTATGTTTGAGCTCACTGCGAAACATTGGTGTTTAGTGAGAATAGCTAGAAAACAGCACTGAGTTTTCCTATTGAGCGACTTGCAAAAAAACTACGACTTATGGAATCCGTCTAAAGGGCATTTGGCAAAAGAACAAGCTGCATTTCTGCTAAAATGAGATATCATAAACATGCGCACTCCAGATACCTCAGCATCGCCAACCCACCTGATGGAGACCAACCATAACTTGCTCACTGAAACAATTGTGTCTTTGCAAATAGTCCTGGACAAAGTAAACAGATGCTTTTGTTGTCACCATGCCAACAAAACCACCTTCTAGTGCGCATGTGCGAGATGCGTCATCCCATGAAGCATTGGTGTGAAGAACAAATTTGTAACATTGCTTGTTGTACTGGACCCAGTCCACCTCATTGCACTTGTCTGACAAAGGAGGAAAAAAACGTATTTTTTTACTTTTAATTCTGCGCAAAGATGTTTTGAACAATTGGTAATAATGGTTTCTAATATACCAAATTATTGCAGCCGTTGAAGTGTCTCCCACATCTTTCACACAGTCAGTCCATTGTCGACTAACTACAATCGTCTCCAAATTAAAATGAAAACAGTTTGCAGTGGGCGATTGGAGTTATGACGTAGTACCAGAATGCTTTGTATCGCAAAAAGTGCAAATTGCTTATTTGTTTAAATTGTACTATAATACCCACAGGACTGTGCAGCAGCTCAATCTCCCCCAATACAAACTAGCTGCATAGGGGGACAATAACATTTTCTACAATAAGATAATATCGGCAAATTCATGCACATATATTCTGTTTAGTGCCCAAGTACTAGTATTGTCCAGGATTGTTGCTCTATTTAGTACCTGCTTCTTTATAACAGTAGGCTCCTGCCAAGTGGGTGTTTTTATTGCGAAGTACTGAGCTTCCTCGTATACTTGGTGGTATTGCTCCCCCACATCCCGGACGGATGTCTTTGGCGTCATAAATGGGATATCGAACTGTGCCATCAATAAGCCAGCCAAATCTGAAAAAAGATTGATGTCCTATTTATTTATTTTGTTTGTTTGTTTATGTACCTGTCAGCCTGCCTGTTTGTTAGTTTAATTGTCTGCCACCCTGCCTATCTGTCTGTTTGTTAGTACCTGCATAGATCATACCCAATCTTCCAGGCATCTATAAGCTGTTGAAGACTGGCCAACTCTGCACCAAACATCTGGCAAGCTCGTTCAGCATTATAGTAGTTTAGTGTATAACTCTTCGCAACACGTAAGTGAAATACACGTTTATAAACTTTAAAATCGGATATTTCCTCCAATTTCGTCGCATCTGAATTCAAACAGACAATCGTATAAAAAAGAGGATAATATTTTGACTTCTTTAATTTCTGATCTATTCCCTTTTTTACTTGTTTACTTTCTTTAATCTATTTGTGCAATCTATACACAAACCCCTTATAGTGTATACATAAATATAATATTCTTATGTGTTATTGTAATTAAAGAAACAAATTTGTATTTTATGTACAGTGGCTAAGCGTTGAGACTTACTTGGGACAGATGTTCAACATACTATTTATTTATTATGAAATACTATTATAATTTTCTTTTCTGAATAATGTGCAAATCTTACCAATAGCGCAGCGATCGTTAAGGTAAGGAAGGGAAGTAATCTGTAGTCCACAATTGCAATGATAAGTTCCCTTAGCTATATTAGCTATACATGTTGCACCATTTTGACAAGGACTGGAAAAACATGGATCCTACGAAAAGGAGTTACAAAATCACCGATACGAATCTATTTAGTATATTTGAGGCGTTGCCGGTGCCACGGTCAGCGTTCATATCGAAAGACCAAGGAAAGGACAAGGGATAACCGCGCAGATCGCCTGAAACGCAGATATGATATGATGATGATGATATGACGACAGAAACTGATAAGTGTAACGAAACGTGTAGCACGGTTCCATACTCCGAAATATTCAAACTAACTAGCATAATTTGGACATCATATTTGGTCAATATTTGATACTCAAGAACTTCATTCAAAATGGCAGCATGATGCTGTAAATCATACATATGCAAAATTTGAATATATTGAATTTCCTTTCTGAATGTTAACATTTGTTGGGGGTTCACTACCCAGTAAGCATGAAATACTGAGGATATTTTGGAACAATGAAATTATGATTTTGAGCCAGTTGGGCTCCGGCTAATCATCCCAATCTAAATCACTATTCCCTCTTAATTTTTCAATATATTTGTCTGTATTGATTTGCTGCAATTGTCTTGTTTTTTATTACTTTTGTTTGTTATTAATTTAATTTAATTTAGCCGTGATGCACGTCTTAGGATATTGCCTATAATAAGCCATTTATCGCGTGACGTTTATTCTAATTAAAAAAACTGAACAACAAAAAAACTGCGTTGTCCCACCAGGAGCTGTTTTTAAAAGAGTCTCTTTGGCATAATTAATTTGTACTTGACATCTGGCCAAAATGAGAAACAAACATATACATCTCCTATATTTCTCGTTTCGTTTTATTTCATTTATCAAAAAATTTGTAAAGCTTTATTGGAAAATCCATATGCGTGAAATTTCTTAAATTTGCGGTTTTAAATCAATCGAGAGACAGGGAGCGCGTAGTGATTTAACTTTGAAATATATACTTTAAAAATTTTCAAATTCCCTTATTAAATTAGTGTTTTTGAATACTTACAGCTGGTCCGTAAAACGTGAATCCTTTACGTCGTCTCATCTTAACAGGTTTTGTAATACTGGTCGAGTTGTTCAACTCGCACACCACACCCGTTTGATTTGTAACTTGTCCAACATTAATGGACAAACATAAGTGGTGATTTACACAAGAAAACTGGCAAGATTCAGCATCGCTGATATTAATGCTGCTGATTAAACTATCCAGTAAAACTTGTCCAGGTTTGTGGAAAAAGTTTATAAACTTCAAATCAGCATTATCCTTTGAAAATATGTTGGATAAGGCTAGCGATGGTAGGTAGAATAAAACCAGCAATAAATTTAACATCTTTCTGGTTCTTGTTTCTACTCTAGCTTTCTTGCGTATAGTTGGTGTTTTGTGGGAGTCTAGTGTAACTGTGTCTCTTTTCAATTCCATATACATGTATGTCGATGAATTATTAACTATATCGGTTCTGAGTGACAAAATAATGAACGATTTAAATTTCAATAGATAAAAAGTTTCGATTCCGCATAATTTCATGTATTTCTGGAGCAACGTTTGTCGTATCACAGAATCCCCTTATTGTAAATAAAATAAATTGGGTTTAATAGCCATTTTAAATATACTAATGATGGGTTAGTTTTGAAAATAATTCGTCGTGATTCGTATAGTAGAAACGAATCGCGTGATTCGTTATTAACAAATAAATTATCCGATGCTTATCCGAATTTGTTCTGCAGTCAATTCCGAAAACTTGACCGTAAAAAATAATTCCGTGTGAAATTATATAAATCATTTCTTTGCTCGGACGTGTGGCAATTATTGTTACCGTTTATATTACCGTGTTTTTTAATGCTGCTTCGGCATAGGTCCTTATACGTTATATATGCATATACGGCAAAATGAATCAAAATCGGAAAACATTATTTTCGTGGTTTTATTTGAGAAAGAGTATTTTTGGTCTTCATACTTCGTTACTTTGGGATTGAATTCGTCGTGATTCGTGCCAAGTACCAAACACCCTCCCCCTCTTCCCCTGGACGCCCCTGCACCATAGTCAGCTGAATGAAACGTGTTGAAATTTCAACTGAAACTCAAACCGGGAAATAATATCAACCACCCGATCGCCTTGTATATAAATGTTATTCATAAAATCTGTATATATTTTTCAGTATTTTTATTGCAATGTTTTCTGTGATTTCATTTTTTTTAGTCAGCCAGTATTTTGTTTCCTGTACAAGGTAATACTGTCTTTTATGTTTTTCCTTTGATTTTGGTAACAAGTGCTGCTTTACCTGAAGCTAGTTTGCTGGGCAAAGAATTATAACGGAACAAGAATATAAACAAATGTGTGGAGTATATTGGCTATGGGCTGACTGAGAACTCATAGCCGCTTTATTGAAACATTCATGAATTGATGGTTATAAAATACCATATAAATGTGAGACTTGCCCAGTAACATGCCAGTAAAGATGAGGGCCAGAAAAACGGGTCACAACATCACTTAAGTTGCACGAAAAAAAACATAAAAATAATTTTGCTAACCAAAAATCTTCTTTATATACAGATGCGGTGAAACTTGAGTATGGAATCGATTTAATTAATTCAGATAAAAGCAAATTTTATCACATCACACAATATATGAAAACTCTCCGTCATTATGTTTGACAAACTTATAAATAATTATACATGTAAGTTTTTACAATTTGAGTTTTCGAGTTAAGTCACAAGCTTAGCACATCCACTTGGCATTAATGGCCGGTACACACGAGGGAGCTTGCTCCCGCAACAAAACTTTTGCTCCCGGGTTTTGCCCCCTTTTTTGCGCAACATAATTTTCGTTAATTGGTACACACGAGGGATCTTTGCTCCGGGAGCATGCTGCGGGAGCGTGTTTCAGGAGCAAGCTCTCTTGTGTGTACCGGCATTAAAGTAGTCGGGTTTTTTTCTATTAGAAGTATTTTGTTTGATGCAGAATGCCTGGCAACTGAAGAAATCGGCGTGATGAGCTGTGCTTGAAGGCAATGTACCCTTCATCGTGATTAAGGTAGGTTTTTCTGACAAATGAATGGCAGTGGCTGGTTATCAGGTACATTATCCAACGCTATCAGTCGTACATTGACTGTACCTATTGGTCCACTTGGCTGAGTCACATTCCACAAAGAATTGTCAACAGGCGTGCCATCAACCCAGTTCCATCCTCCTGTTAGTATATCCTGAAAAACAACGAAAAAGCTGCGCTAATCAGGGTTAGATCCAGGGGGGTGCACTAATTAAAATTAAAAATAGATCAGATCTTCCCAAAGAGGCTGACCACATTTACGTTTGTTAAAGACGTTTGTTCATACAATTAAAATATGTACGTAGCTAGAAAACAGCACTGAGTTTTCCTATGCTGTTTGTGAATATGTCTATGGCGTAAGTGAGTTCTAGGCTCAAGGAAATTCGACTGATTCCATATGTCGGCCCCAGTCGCTCTCTGTCAGTCTTTTTGGTCGCTCCTTTTGAGCGACTTGCAAAAAACTACGACTTACGGAATCCGTCTGAAGGACATTTGGAAAAAGAACAAACTGCATTTCTGCTAAAATGAGATATCATAAACATGGGCACTCCAAATATCTCATCATCGCCAACCCACCTGATGGAGACCAACCATAACTTGCTCACTGAAAATAATGTGTCTTTGCAAATAGTCCTGGACAAAATAAAGAGATGCTTTTGTTGTCACAATGCCAACAAAGCCACCTTCTAGTGCGCATGTGCTAGATGCGTCATCCCATGAAGCATTGGTGTGGAGAACAAATTTGTAACATTGCTTGTTATACTGGACCCAGTCCACCTCATTGCACTTGTCTGACAAAAAATAAAAAATGTAATATATATTTTCTACTTTTAATTCTGCTCAAATATGTTTTGGACAATTGCTAATAATGGTTTCTAATATACCAAATTATTGCAGCCGTTGAAGTGTCTCCCATATCTTTCACACAGTCAGTCCATTGACAACAAAACTACAATCTTGTCCAAATTAAAATGAAAACAGTTTGCAACAGGCGATTGGAGTTATGACGTAGAATACTACCATTGCCAGAATGCTTTGTATCGTAAAGAGTGCAAATTGTGCATTTGTTTAAATTGCACTAATACCCACGTACAGGCCTGATTGAAAATTTGAATATCTAAGAGAATTCGCAAAGAATGCTGGTATAATAATGCAAATCGTCTGTTTTATATAACCCTTTAAGCCCCTCTTTCTCATAGATCCCTTGTGCAGCAGCTCAACCTCCCCCAATACAAACTAGCTGCATAGGAGACAATAACATTTTGTACAATAAAATAATAGCGGCAAATTCATGCACACATATTCTGTTTAGTGCCCAAGTACTAGTATTGTCCAGGATTGTTGCTCTATTTAGTACCTGTTTCTTTATAACAGTAGGCTCCTGCCAAGTGGGTGTTTTTATTGCGAAGTATAGATTTTCCTCTTATGCTTGGTGGTCCTGTTCCACATCCCGGTTTGATGTCTTTGGCGTCATAAATGGGATATCGAACTGTGCCATCAATAAGCCAGCCATAACTGAAAAAAGATTGATGTCGTTCTACTTATTCTACTTTCTTTTGTTTGTTTGTGTGCCTGTCTGCAAGCCAGCCAGCCAGCTAGCCAGCCTTCCTGCTTGCTTGCCATGGATGGTTGGTTGGTTGGCTGGTAACTGGTTGGATGGTTGGCTGACTGGTAGGTTGGTTCGTTTGTTTGTTAGCTTATTAGTTAGTTTGTTTGTTTGTTTGTTTATACCTGCATAGACTATACCCAATCTTCCAGGCATCTATTAGCTGTTGAAGACTGGCCAACTCTGCACCAAACATCTGACAAGCTCGTTCAGCATTATAGTAGTTTAGTGTATAACTCTTTGTTATACGTAAGTGAAATACACGTTTATAAACTTTAAAATTCGATATTTCCTTCAATTTTGTCGCATCTGAATTCAAACAGAAGATCGATTAAAAGAATATTACGTTAGCTAGATTAACTTTTTTTTTTCTCTTTTCTCTTTCTTCACTTGTTTACCGTTTTTTTTCTTGTTTACTTGTCTACTTTTAAGTTGAATTTGTACACAACCCTCCCTTATCGTGTCCAGAAATATATCCTTGTGCTTTTTTTTTAAATCAAAGAAACAAATTTTAATTGAGACTTCGTAGAAACCTTTGAAATCATAATTATTAATATCATTATGTAGAATGAGCACAGCCGATATTACCCACAATACTTATGAAATAACTAATTAGAAATACACTTCATGAATAATGTGCAAATCTTACCAATTGCGCAGCGATCGTTAAGGTAAGGAAGGGAAGTAATCTGTAGTCCACAATTGCAGTGATAAGTTCCCTCAGCTATATTAGCTATACATGTTGCACCATTTTGACAAGGACTGGAGAAACATGGATCCTATGAAAAGGAGCTATAAAATCACCGATACGAATCTGCAGTTTAGCGCGTTGCCGACGCAGCGGTCAGCGTTTATATCTAGGACAAGGGATAACCACAGATCGCTGGAAACGCAGATATGATTTGATGATGATGGGGTCATGGATGGTGTAATGATGATGATGCATATGCACGGTCCCATAGACCATTTCTGAAATAGCAATATGGTGCATTATGGGCTAGCCATTATGTCATATATGGTGTTGTTACTGAAGCTAGACCACAATGCACCATGTTTGCTATTTCAGAAATGGTCTACGGAATCGTGCATATCTATCATTTATTATATAAACTCCAGTGAAATATTTAACAAATAACTAAGGCTCAGCCGTGGTTTATACTCTGATAACTGCACGATGGGCTCATGAAAACACGAGAAAAAGTCTAAAGCCACGAGCGTAGCGAGTGGGTTTAGATCTTTTTAGAGTGTTTTCATGAGCCCATCGTGCAGTTATCAGAGTATAAACCACGGCTGAGCCTTAGTTATTTGTTTTATTACATAGAAAAAATGGATTTTCTCAACAAAAACTACGAAACATCGTTGACCTTGAAAATTTTCATGTTGACGAATGTGCGATATAACAAGCGATCTGATTGGCGGTTTAAAAATAAAGTCGTTTGCTGATTGGTTAGAAGCAAAAAGATGAGTTGTGGCTTGCTCAAGGTCAAGAAAATTCATTCACTGCTCCACTGAAATACTGCATGTAAAGTTTTGCTTTAGACTCGTCCAAAACTGTCAAAGCATGTGATTTTCGATCAAGAAACCACCCTAACTAATTGTTAAAAGTCAAAACTGGCTTAAAAAGAAATGCAAAGCATGAAAACAGCCTGAGGAAAGACAATACTGAAATCTGGCAGATTTACCGTGAAACGAAAAAAGTGTTTGTTCAATTCATCACCAATGGTTTACAACGGTAAAAAACAGCCAAGTCATGAAGCTAAATGAGAAGTCAAATACATTCACAATCATTTGACTAGTCTATCGAGGAAAAGACACAGGGATGTTGTACGAAGGGATTTCATACTGTTCATAGTGAATGAAATTATCGTCCACCTTAGCTTGCAACCACGAGGTCTGTCAGTTGAACTAAAGAAGAATTCTGTTCGTGTGAATATGAACACTTTTTCATTATGAAAGGACAGTCATTTCACCTTCATAGTCATGTTTTAGCTATCTCTACCCGATAGAACAGTTCTCTATAATAGAATAATTCTATTTCACTGGAGTTTTTATAATAAACAGAATATTACATGGGCGCTTGGAGATACGAATTTTATCTTCTCGTGTTGAAAATATCTAACTCGTTCACTTCGTTCACTCGTTAGATATTTTCAACACGAGAAGATAAAATTCGTATCTCCGCGCGCCCATGTGATATCCTCTATATCTATTATGATTTTATTTGAGAAAAACTTTTCGACGAAAACGTCGTATGATCATGAGCATGGAATCTAAGCAAATGTACTGACTGTCGCTACTCGTTTCAATCCTCCTAAATTTCATAATGTATAATGTACAATATTATGTATAATATTTCATAATGTTTTAAATGTATAGGTAATATTGATTCGATATTGAGATTACGATTTTAAGCCAAATTCGACTACGGCGGCTGGATCATCCCTATCTAAAGCACTATCCTTTCTAGATTTTTGAATATGTCTTTATTGATTTGTTTTGAGACTTCTGAGTTGTGTAAAGTAGGGTATTAGTTGCACTGCAATTGGTTTCCTTTTTAATTATTTCTGTTTGCTATTTAGGGTCAATTTGATTTAGAGGTGATGCATGTCCGATGCATGAGTATTGTTTATAATTAGTAGACATTTTATGTTAAAGTGCACCTAAACACTACGAGTTTTTTATTTTAATCCATTCTTTAGAACATTTTAAACATTCTATGAAACTTTGAACGTTTTTGGAAAAATATTTATGTTATTTTTTTAACAAAAAAGACGAAAAATACGCCTCGTACCCAGTCTCTTTTTGGGTGTGTCTACGATGATGTGTGACGTCATCCCAGGCCAAGCTACGTTGCCTGGTAGCAGAACTACAGTAAACATTCTAGCAACAAGCAACAATAGTGCATATATAACTCTAAATTTGTGACGTCTAAACAGAATATTTTAAGAGATAATGGATTCAGATTGCTCTGATAATGTTTGTTGGCCTGGGATGACGTCACATGACGTCACAGACAAATCACGGCCATGGCACAATAAAAAGGCTAATTTATCAAACTTTGACAGGCCATAAAAAAATCGCTTTTTAATGAAAATAAAAATTTTTTTCACAGAAGCAATTTTAGCGACAAAAATTTTTAATTCACAAGTTTTCGTGATAGTGTTTAGGGGCCCTTTAAAAAGACCTTGTGCTGTCCCATTGAGTTGTTTTTAAAAGCTTTCTTTCATATTTAATTTGCTGTTGACATCTGGCCGAAATAAGCCACATCCTTTTTATCGTTTTGCTTTAAGGCTTTATTAGAAAATCGCTTTTGGTGAAATACGTCAAAGTTGCGGTTTAAAATCGAGAGGTAGGCGCGCGAGGTGAATCGGGTTCAAAAATTATACTTTATTAAATTAGTGTTTTTGAATACTTACAGCGGGTCCGTAAAACGTGAATCCTTTACGTCGTCTCATCTTAACAGGTTTTGTAATACTGCTCGAGTTGTTCAACTCACACACCACACTCGTTTGATTTGTAACTTGTCCAACATTAATGGACAAACATAAGTGGTGATTTACACAATAAAACTGGCAAGATTCAGCATCGCTGATATTAATGCTGCTGATTAAACTATCCAGTAAAACTTGTCCAGGTTTGTGGAAAAAGTTTATGAACTTCAAATCAGCATTATCCTTTGAAAATATGTTGGATAAGGCTAGCGATGGTAGGTAGCATAAAACCAGCAATAAATTTAACATCTTTCTAGTTCTTGTTGTTACGCTTTATTTTGATAGCTGGTGAAACCAGTGTGTCTCTTTTCAACTGATTCCAGTCGAATGTGTCGATGAATTATTAACTATATCAAGCTCTGTGTGACAAACTAATTAAATGTTATATTTAAATTTCACTTGATAAAAAGTATCGATTCCATAATTTCATGCCTTTAATTCTTGAGCAACGTTTATCCCATATATCACAATATCACCACAATTGTTACTAATTTCTAGAGTTTAACCACGTGTAGACTCGGGCCCATTCACCTACGGTCCATTCATTCCCGGCCCGAAACTAAAAACGACTGCGAGGGAGTCTAAACCATATGAAGCGTTTTGAAATTTCAACTGGAACTCAATGCAAACTGGAAAATCATATCAACCATCCGATCGCTTTGTATATAGTTAATGGTCATAAATGGAAATGGCAGAATAAAAAGAATGAGATCATGATACAATAAATAATATGAATAATTAAATAACTTTGCCGCATTTTTTTTTTTTTCGAACATCATATAAAATATACCTCATTTGAAAGCTGCAGAGAAAGAGTAGAATTTACTGAATTAAAACAATCATTCCAAGGATTATAACCACTTTCAGTAGAATTCTAAAGAATCAAGAATTGATAATACAGCTATTCCATTACGAAATGGTAAAAACAGTGCCAATTAAACAAAAATAATAGAATATGAATTCAAAATAGACGACAAAGCTTTAAAACATTTACAGCGATCCTTTTTTAATGCAGGCCAACAAAACCACCCGTTTACGTATTTCCTTTTATTCCAAGCACTCTAACTAATTAATCAAAAACAACAGAATTTGAATCCAAAATAGACAAAGCTTTAAAACATTTACAGCGATCCTTTTCAATGCAGGCCAACAAAACCACCCCTTTACGTATTTCCTTTTATTCCAAGCACTCTAACTAATTAATCAAAAACAACAGAATTTGAATCCAAAATAGACAAAGATTTAAAACATTTACAGCGATCCTTTTTAATGCAGGCCAACAAAACCACCCCTTTACGTATTTCCTTTTATTCCAAGCACTCTAACTAATTAATCAAAAACAACAGAATTTGAATCCAAAATAGACAAAGATTTAAAACATTTACAGGGATCCTTTTTTATTGCAGGCCAACAAGACCACCCCTTTACGTATTTCCTTTCACTCTATCTATCCATCACTGACACTTGAGTTCAAAAGAATTTTTACTGTCTTTCATTTGGTCACGTGATTGCCATAAATTAAATTAAGCGAAACAATAGATAACATATATTTTGTAGAAAACTCGTTGATATTGTCTTGATGTTATTCATTTAGTCATAATGCACTATTTTATAAACTATTTACATTTATCTATATATATGTTTTTATATAAAATCTACAAAATCAATAAATTAATTTGGTCTCTCTTTCTATGTACGATCTAATAAATTTCCTTTTTGTATATGTTACTTATATTCAAGCTTTCTTTTCGTACTGAGAGAGTAGTTTTTCGGTAACGTAGTCGTTTATTTTTGTAACGGGTCAGTTTCCCGCTTTGAAATTGTTCAACAGTGTCGATCATAGCCTTTGGTCCATAATTACAGGCGATCTGTTGGGAGAGTGCGACGCGTCACTTCCCTGTGAATGTGCGTGACCGTTACGTGATGTTGAGACGTCCACAAGACGAAATGCCTCCAGAAATTCGTTGAAATCGATAAAGCCGTCTTTGTCCATGTCAATACTTAATGCCAGATCTTTGATGGAGCTCTCAGAAATCGTAGTGTTACCGTGCTGGTTTAGAAGTCGACAACTGTCCTGGAACTCTTCCATTGACACGTGACCTGGTGGAATGATTGATAGTTGTCAGTTAACAAGCCATATTTCAAGTTCTATTTCAAGTGTAGTTTTGTTTGCTTGTGTTTATGTTCTGTGTCTGTTGCATGATGGGTTCGTTTCATGCTCAACGTTGCATATTCAATTGTTTAATTGGTGTTTGTTTGGTCTATGCTTTTTCATCGATATTAGCAAGCGTAGTTGTTCTCTCGCCCCAAATCCCCTCCCCCTCTCCAAAAGAGCCACTACGCAGGCTACATCGATATTCTTTTGTGGATTTCGATTATTTGTTTAGTTGGTTGCTTGGTGCGTAGTTTTACCATATCACTTTTCAATGTTTCAATTAATATTATTTTATTATTTGAGTTTCAAAAATCCTTTTAAATTCTCCTCTTACTAGTTTCTTTTAAGGCTACTGTGCAAGTTGAGATTTCTCACACATGATTTGGCGGGGATTGTGAGCATATACCTAAAAGAGGTCTTAATGTTTGAAGACTGCTACAAAAACTTACACACATCCTAAAACGTTAGCGATCGTGACGTAAAATACTGAGCCATTAACATCTTGTCGAGCACAATGTCGCACTACGTAGTACAAATCGCCGTTCCTTCTTTAACACTGCTACCCCCCCCCCCCCCCACCCGAGTCAGTTTTCAATCTTATGATTTGCTTACCTGAATTATCTCTATCCATCATTCTGAATATCGTCTCTAGATTTGCGCGATTACGATATAGAGCTTCAGTGATGCTTGGACCATTCTAGAGACAAGATTAAATTAGGCTAATTAGTATTGTATTTATTGAAAGGAATAAAAGACGCGCGCGCGTGCTTTTTCGAGAAATAAAGCACGCGGGGATAGGCAGAACACGAGAGAAGTGCTAGAGAAGCACAACGTCGTTATTTTAAGACCAATGTCTGGTGGCTCAGCTTGGGCTCGCCCGAGTCTCCTGGTTGCAGCTAATTGCTCTTCCAACAGAGCCAAAACTATACATCCCATCGATGTATCTACCCGAATTAAAACAATCTTACCCTTTTGGTTTTACTCTCAATGGCGTACTGCTCTAAACAAGAAGCATAGTCAACACGTCCATCAGGCAAAACACGAGCCAACTGGTGTTTGACCAAATTCCAAGGTACCTCTAAGCTAAGGGTTTTTTCAATTACATTGGCCCATTGGCTCGGTTGAAGAAAGCCTGGAAGCAATTCAAACTTACAGTTAACTCAGTCTAGGATATTGTTTAAACCTGGGGCCGTACGAGGGCTGGATAACACAATCAACTGAATAACTCCCCATCCATCGGATAAATTCTAAATAAATTTCAATGGATTGGATAACTTTATGCAGGCTTCGTAAAACTGGTTCCTTCAGACGAGCAAAGAGTTGTTCAAAAATATAAGCACAAACATTCTTCTTTGCGCGCTCTAATTTACTACATAAAACATTCCAAGAACGACAGCAATATAAATCGAATGGAGTGGTTCGATTGTGACGTAGTTGTGACGTAATATTTCTGACCGTGTACTAGAATAGATTCATCTATCTAGTGTACACTCTGTGTTGTGCGCGCAGATACGACCGTCGCTTTTGCTCTACACGCTCTTCTATTGGCATTTATACTTGCAGAGAATTGTGCGTGATGCTCGTGCCTTGATCGCGCGGGCCATTTTTCTTTTTTTTTTTCGCTGTTTTTGTTTATTTGCCCAGAAGGGCTCTTGTACGAAAATACCGCAAGCCCATAGAAACAATTGCACAATTTAAAGTGAACATTTTTAAGAAGAGCAAAACCTTACCTGTTCTGTCCTTGTCGACTTCTTGAAAAGCTTCCATCAAGGCATTCTTGTTTGCATACAGTTTTTCTTTTAACTCTCTGATGGCTGATTGTTCCACGATACTTACTCTAAATAACATCAGATAATACTCAGTGTTTCAGACAGTACAATCATATATAATATAAATTACGCAATATGATTGCTTTAATTTACCGAAACTGTATGTGCATCTCTGTTAAACACTAGGCCTGTTAAACGACCAATATTTGCGTCCAGTTAGAGTGCGCACACATTACGATTGTGCAATGTAAATACCACGAAATAGTGCTATTTTATGCTAATTCTATTATTTTCTTTTATTTGATTAGATTAGTGTTATTTAGTACTAAATAGAGTCAAATGTTG
Source organism: Diadumene lineata (assembly GCA_918843875.1). Lineage (NCBI taxonomy): Eukaryota > Metazoa > Cnidaria > Anthozoa > Actiniaria > Diadumenidae > Diadumene > Diadumene lineata. The sequence continues at coordinate 28,794,109 of OU974070.1, forward strand.
CACGCATTTAGTGCGCTCTAAGAAAGCAAGTTGACATTCCAAAACAAAATTGTATACAGTAATATACAAACGTGCTGCATTTAACAAACCTTCTTCTCAGAGTAAGATTATTATCTTTAGTTGTTCCTTGATATTGTACAAAGTATGGCGTCTCGTTCTGTTTAATCTTCATGTATGCACCTCTATTACTGCCTTGTTCATAGTAGTTGGACGCCGAAAACACAGTGACAACCTGCACAGTAAACAAAGTATAAAATACGTGTCAAAAAGCGTTGACCGCGAATCGAGGTGGGTTTAATTTGTTGCTCCAAACATTGCACAAGGAAAAAAATAACAATCCATTCACCTTATTGTTGTGCATGTATTCATATCCTTCATATTTACATTCATGCGATCTGACAATCATGTCAAAATTATGTCTTCGAAGAACTTCGTCCGTTACGTCGGGGCCAAAGTAACAGCCACCACCCCTAAATGTGTTAGGCTTACAGCCATTATTGGGTTTTGGATCACTCCAGAGAAGGTCAAGAACCTGAGACAAACAAATGAAAATATAAAATATATAAGCTAACGTAATACTCATAGGACAGAACAGGATGGATACATAACGGAATAAGTAAGACAACCTGGATCAAAAATCAGTCAGACTCGACAGTCTGTTAGTCAGGTTTTCAGTAAGTCATTCGGTAATATATACGTTAGCAACCAAATAATCAGTCCGTCAATCAATCCAAAACTACAATCAACCAATCGATCAGTCAATCCGTCAATCAGTCAATGTATCAATCAACCGTAAAAAAGCAATCATCAACCATTCAATCATAAATCAATCAATTAATCATAATCATCCAAGTTCAGTCACTCACTTGTCTCCATTCTCTAAGCTGTGCGTGGCTTGGTCTATCTCTCCCATTAAAGGTCGATGGCTTCAGAACCGATACGTACTGAAAACACAATGATGAATTAACTTGTGAATCGTTTGCGTGACTGCAGTATAGTCCAGAGAACAATTATTGGCGAGACCTAACAAATCGGCACAAGCCTTTCGCAAGTTACGGTTAGAGAAATTAATCAACTATACGTTTGATCAACTGCGTACATGCAACGTGTGCGCGCTTGGACTTTCAACGCGACTCGTGAACGCCTTGAAAATCCATATGCGTAGTTCGCTGCATGTGGGTGCTCAACGATATCGAAACTTGCGCTATCGATTGGTCTCATTTTGAGAGCTTTTTTGTACTCTGCTTTTTTGCGTCAATTTTATACGTCGCGCGTCAATGGATATAAGTACAAACGTGGGCTACGATTTAAATCACGATTCAAGATATCCGTAATGGAAAAAGGAGAGATACAGAGAATTTACCGTACGACAATAAACGATATATAAAAAGAAAAAGATAATGATGTAAAAATAGGCACACGCTCATAAAAAAACTATATTTTCCATATTTCATATTTTTCTACAAATTTTGATTATTTCTAAAATGCGAAAAAACCGCCTGAAACATTGAAAAGCATCGATGAGAAATACTCATAGTGGATTGGCTTGCACGCGGAATATCGACAAATAAGGATCAAGTGTCGCAAAACTGGTTTCAAGAATTATGAATTCCAAATGTCTTTCACTCTCGAATAAAGTACTTATCATATACCTTATGCCTGTCGATCTGTTCTATTATTCGTAAGTCAGTGATGTTCGAAACTCCACCGTGAGTTACCAATATCTTTTGGTCGACTACTGTTGCTAATGGCAACCATCCAAATATATCTTCAAGTAGTTTAATAATTTTGTTGGAATGTTCTCGATATTTTTCAGTTATTTCTTTGATAAAACCATATCTGCACAGAAAAAAACAAATAAATGTATAAATAAAAATACAAATGATATGTATGAACAGTTGAATGAATCATGAAATAATTTTTGGATGAATGAATGAATGAATGTATGAATGAATAAATGAATGAATGAGTGAGTGAGTGAGTGAGTGAGTGAGTGAGTGAGTGAGTGAGGGTTTGAGGGAGTGAAGTGAATCAGTGAGAGAATGAATGAATGAATGAATGAATAAATAAATGCATGAATGAATGAATGAATGAATGAATGCATGAATGAATGAATGAATGAATGAACGAACGAACGGACGAACGAACGAACGAATGCATGAATGAATGAATGAATGAATGAATGAATGAATGAATGAATGAATGAATGAATGAATGAATGAATGATTGAATGAATGAATGAATAAATATATAATAATAAGTAAATAAAGTCACAAATCAATCAATAAATTAGGTAGATATTCAAAGATATACCTCATATTCATGATGTGATCTTCATGGTTTCCTCGATTGATATAAACTCCATTTGGATAAATAATAAAATACGCGAATAAAACAATAAGAATTTCTAACGATCTTGGTCCACGATCCACCAGATCCCCATTGAAGATGTACGGATTTTCAGTGGATGGAACACCATTCTATACAAAAACGGACTACAGCATAAGTCCTTGAGTTGCAATCAATAGATAATTAAAAAAGAAAACAAGCTGGAGTATTTTTACCAACAAAATAATCATTACTTACTTTTGAAAAGATGATAAAAAGGTCGCTTAGCTTCCCATGCAAATCCCCTGTACATTTTCAAAAAATAAAACTCATATTGAAACAGTCCCACGTAATGCCCACTTCATGTATTAGCTCTAACTGCAATGCAATGCAGTAATTAACCACAAGCACTATGACGTCACCTGTAAACAAATCTATTGTTTTAATTCTAAGAATCATGGGCAAAAGTTCACTTATAATATTAGAACAAATTATAAGTATAAGTACGATGCCAAATGTATTAAAGGAAACATTTTTCGCCAGAATTAGATGCATTTTTATTCATGTAAACAAGCCATGACGTCATAGTGCTTGACGGCAATTGTAGGGTCTGTTTATACAATTATATTGTGGTGAATTGACCTGGTTAACCATGCTAGAAACTCACAATATATACACCCGGGGGGGTACTCCCTTCAGATCTGGGTAGGGGTGTTCCGCTGGGATCTTGTAGGGGTTACCCTGTTTATGACAAAAAATACCTAGCTAACTTCCATACCCTGTTTATGACAAATTACAATTGTTTACGAACATTATATGATTTGTATAAATATATCAATTCAGACACACGTGCTGCGCTTATATTTTTTTTAAAGTCAACGATCTTATTGCTGCCGATTTCATAAATGCAAAATAATTTCTCTCATTTTTTGGGCCCTGAGTATGACAGGAAGTTAGGATTAAATTGGAAATAGAGTAGAATTGGATACCCTGTTCATGACACCAAGGTCGAAAAACCATACCCTGTTCAGCGGATCATCCCCGTATAGTCAATATAGGGTAGTACCCCCCCCCCCCCGGGTATATACATAGATATATTAAATTCATATATGGTAGTCCATAACTTTCCTTCATTCAAAATCAAGAGAGCGCTAGCTATCCCATGGTCCCAACCATTTTATCTAGTCACATCGATAAAGCGAGCGAAATAGTCAATGGTTTTGTAATCGCTGGAGGAGGGCATTATTTATTTTATGGTAGCTATATATACTGATGAACTGAGTGTGTTTGTCTTACCGCATATTGTAATCTGTCTAGCAATACTCGTCGTCACTCTGTTGATGTTTGGCAAAGCTTTAAATCTTTGCCTGGCTTCTCTAAGAATCACAAGAACATACTTGGCATGGAGAGGCTAAAAACACAATCAAATGTCATGATTACAAATTTAAATTTGTCCATTATTTTTAAAGACATTATTATCATTATTATTATGTGATTTTCTGTCACCATATGTTAAAGATAATTTCTAAAGGATAACAAATATGAGTTTCATGTACACAACGTACTTTTTGTTGACGTTTTATATTTGGTTTATTGTTGTGTATATGCTTGCTGTTTGTCCGTTGTTGTTTGAGATGATGACGACATTTTTGTGCGCGAAGTGCCACTGAAACCTTCTCTGCGAAAAGTTCCGAGTTCGACTCTTGGTGACTTCACATCCTTGTTTTGACTTTCAACTCTGTGCAGCTCACAGTAGCATTATTTTGTAAAATGTAGGGCTGAATGACAAAAATAGAAGGAAAAATGCGCATCTTCGCGCTTCCTGGAAGGGAGACCAGCGTCAAGCTGAAGGGGCTACCGACGCTTAACATAATTGCTTTGCCATTTGCTTTATTGCAACTTTGTGGTGTTGTTGTTTTGTTCACAATGTTATTACATGGGCTGTTCTAATTCAACAGCTGAGTCTGATCAACGTAAAAAAATCAGTGAAATCATTATGGGAACCAAAGCTTTTGGCTTTTAAAATATCTAGCATAACCTTGATTTTAAGACGACTTGATTTTGACGTATTGAATATTTTTGATATTTATTTCTAAAATTCAAAATGACATGATGGGCGTACTCGTAGTAATAATAATTTTGCTGTAAAGTATAATTATCTTTACAGCAAACTGAGCTGATGCTCTGCCCGATATTGTTGTTATTTACTATTAAATAAAACATGGCGTCTTGTTGTATTCCCAAAGCCAAGTAGTAGCTCACAACAGCTGTTGTAGCAGTACAGCAACTGTACCAGAAAACTACTGACTATTCGTTCCTCGGGCTTCTTTTGTTAGTGAACAAAAGATGTTGATATCAACAATCAAAAGTTACGTCCAGATCTTCCATATTTTCCCTCTTCCAAAACAGGCAGCCCAAAGACGAATCGTCAAGTGGCCGCAATCATGGTGCGATCTCGAACAGTCATTTCACAACATTGATAGACTGGGCAGTTTTCCAATGAAAGTAACTCACGTACTTGTGTAAAACTATAGAGATATGTCTTGACATGACATAATGCCATCACGTCATTCTGTGGCTGGATATACCCATCATCATGCAAGCTGGTAATTGTATCAGAGCTTTAAGCTGTTACAGAGCTGAAACCTAAATCTCTCTGTTTCAACGTGAAATCACGTATTAAAAAGCATTTGTCATGGTTGACATATTGACGGAAACCTTTTTGCACGTACGTTATTGAAATAAAAGCTTCTTCGATTACATTCTAGCTACAAATTCCACAGGAGCACCTGATGATCATATCTATCATACAGACTCGAGCCCACTTGTTTCTTTTTCAATCTTTGCGCGCACGTGGTTTACGTGAAAACGTAAGAAGAAACTTCGTAGGAGTCTGTATATAGCAAACGTTTTAAAATTTTCAATTTCTCTATAATGACAGCTAATAAAGCAGTTTACATTTAGCGTTACTACCTTGTTGATCTTGTAATTGCTGGTAATTTGGTAAGCTGTTTGTAACGTTATTGGTAGTTTAACCTCTACGCCATTGTAGTTAGGTGAGACCGAGATGGTGGAAGGATCTGTTAGCTTGTCAAGATCTGTACTCTCGGTATTTGGAGAACCTAGAATAACATAAAACTATGAAGCTATTCTCGTTAAAGTGCAGAGGACATATATTTATTCCTCTTTTTCATGACTTCATGCTTTCTTATTATTCCTTTCTTTAGATGTTAGTTTCATTTTTATTTTCATTAAATTCGTTCCTTCCTTCTACTGAAAATGCATATGCAAGTCTTCAAATGTTTAAATTTTGAAATGAGAAATGAACGGGAGAACAATTGATTTTCCATTTAATTTCATTCACTCCTGTAATCATTACTATACTATAAACTTGATACCAAATCGTCAAGGCAGCTTTTTTGGTTGTACGTGACAACCCAGCAGCTGTAACAGGCAGTCAAAGAAGAAGCCTGCACAAACATATTGCTATTCTCCATATGAATTAACTAGAGTGGTTTTTAAGCCTGTTTTAAAGTGTATTAGGGTCGTATATCAGTACACTTAAAATAGGGTCATATACAAATACACTTAAAAGATACCGAAAGCATAAAGATCGAAGGCATTGACAATAATTAGAGTGATTTTTCAGAGAGTGTGAAATACAAAACATTTTGAAAAGGAAGGGGGGGGCTTTAATAAAAATATGATCCGGAAATATTGAAAGAGGAACACAAATAAAAAATGACTGATTATCAATCAAAAGTTAAAATAATTGTCTATAAAAATAAATCAAAAGGGGGGCACCGACACCCATGCCCACCCTCCTGGATCCGACTCTGAACATAACAAAAATTCGAAAGGTAACGTGGACAGCAAAAGGTGTAGCAATGAAGTGCAATCTATTCTTATATTAAAATTAAATTGTCTTTCATTTAGGCTTTTGAAAACCACTCTAGCATTGCCGTACAGTATATAATATTATCGAGTTTACACAGGAAATAATCAACACCTGTACATAAACTGTAAGAACTAATTGAAAAAACGTTAATCCGGGGAACGAGCCTTCGCGGCAGCGCGACCATATGAAACAGTCTTAAATTAAAAACACACTATTAAAGAAGATTTTTCTACGTGACATTCGGATATTTCTTAGACACTTGAATTCTACATATTTTTCTTTTTTTTCCATGACAGCTTTTTATAAAATCTTCTGCAGTATTTTTCAGTTTGTAGATATATTGCAAAGCGCTTATGATCTTACGTACCTATAAGCGTTTTATGAATATACTCATTATTAAAACTTCATGCGCAGTACAAAATCACGTAATCTGATTGGCTTTCAAGAGTGCAGTAATGCACTATAAATATATAATATAAAATTATATATCTATGATTGATAATAATAATAATAATAATAATAATAATAATAATAATAATAATAATAATAATAATGATAATGATAATGATAATGATAATGATAATGATAATGATAATAATAATAATAATAATAATAATAATAATAATAATGATAATAATAATAATAATAACAATAATAATAAGTTATTTATATAGCGCATATTAACGTTCTCTATGCGCTTAAATTACTTTAGATTACATTAGATTACTTTTTATATCATTATCTTGAATGTTACAATGACATAGTATTTAAGTGCAAAACGTTTTAATGCAATTAAATTTAGCATGATTTGTATAAAATTGTATTTAATGTATTGTTGTTTATTCATAATTTACATTGCTGTGCATTCAGTTTTAATAATAAAAGGGTTAGAGACTTGTAGTTCGTGATGTACCAGCCAATACACGCACTTGCTGACAGTAGAATGAAATCGAAAGTCTTCATACAGCACTCGACTATCGCCTCGTGCTGTATTTGATTTCTCGTCTATTCTACAGCCACCGCGAGCGTGTATAATACTGTTGGTCGGTAAATCACTCACATCAATCTCTAACCCCTAAATACATATTGTATATATTAACCATATACACTTACTGGAGGGACGATTTCTGTGAAGAGCCTCGTCAATTGCACTGGCTTGTTTGTCTACAGTAAAATAAAATGAGTTCGGGATAAGAGTAGTAAATAAAGAGGTATTTCGCTGTGCTTTTTTACATACGTAATTATTTATAACCGTCGGAAAGTGGCCAAAACCGACTAACTCGCAAACTGTATTATGCGTCAATTGTTTAGACATTTTTATCAGAGCCTCTTTAAGATAGCTTGTTTGTCTTGTTTGTTAGTTTAGGGTAATTGATAACCATGTAAATATTTATAAAACTGACATAATAAAAAGTACCTATTTTTTATTTCTTTGTTATTACATATTTTTTTCTAATTCGAATATTCTAGTAGTTGTGTGTAATATATATGTGTGTGTGTGTGTGGGAGTGATATTCAAATAAAACCTTAATAAAAAACACGCCACTTTTTAATTTTGGCATATCATTGAGCAATGCCATATTCAGATATTTAATAACAATCAAAAGCATGCGAGCAAAATTAATTTAGGACTGACAGAATATATTTAATTTCAGAGAATTCAAGAGTACGGTCAAATTATTTGGGATTGTTTGAGTAGACAGATCGATTATACTTAAGAGTACTGATGATTGTACATTGCTCACACCGGTTTTAATACAAATGTTAAAAATAATAATATGTATAATTTTCAAAAAATAAATTAAAGAACATAAACCATGAACAGATGGCGGACTGGAAAAGTGAAAATCTTGGAGAATAAATCCCTATATAGAGCCCATGTCAGTGGATGTCTCAGCCCATACGAAATTATTTGAAAGATCAGATGCCTAGTGTTAATTTAGGCAGATGTTTTACAAAATGCAATAAAAAAATAAATGAAGCTGAAACTGAATGATGAAAAAGATTGTGGGCTATATACATGCAGAAAGACCGAGAAACAAACAAGCAAATAATACAAAAACAGTAAGGTACGGACCATTAAGGGGGGGGGGGGGGGGGGGGGAGGGAGGGGGGTTGGGCAAATACCAAAAAAAACGATATCGAGCAAAGCCTTAAACAGAGAAAAAATATCGTGCACGGCAGATGTGCCAATAAAAAATATCGTTTAGTGAGGAAGAAAATATCCTGCAAAAAATAATGCCCAACCCCCCACCCCAATATCTAATGATCCGTCCTTAATTAATCGCAATCTGAAAGAAAACAAAGAAACACACTACATACTATAACAAACAAATTACAAAATGACAGAAAATACAAAACAAACAAATAACTTGTAAAAAGCACGTAACGATAAAAAATAAATCTACATGAAAAAATATAATCAACAAAGAACAAATAAAACAAGCGAGCCGAAACAAACTGACAAAAATATTGCATATGTGGAGAGTCAAAAATCAAAACTAAGTAGCTTTGATCCGTGTGATTACTCTTTGATCTTGATACCAGCCACACATTGAGATCAAACTAAACTATTGCAGTGTAGTTGAATGGATTATAGGACCAGGAATCAGTGGTTATTATCGAACCATATTGAGGGGATCCGCTGAGGATTTTAGCTTTGAGATCACAGCCGCTGTGATCGGGGGCGGTTGCTCAAAGCTCGATTAGTGCTAATCCAGGGTTAACTCTATAGGTTTTCTTAAGATTTAACCCAGGATTAGCACTAATCGGGCTTTGAGCAACCCAGCCCGGGATTAGAAGAAAATTCTGCCGAGTAAGGAATCAAATGTTTTGGACAGATCAGACATTGGAAAAAAAATTGGAATCTGGGATTAAGGATCAAAATTATTGTCAAAAGGGACGGACCATTAAATATTTTAAAGAAAGTGAAGAAAGGAAGTGTTGACGAGTACAAAATACAATATTGCGATCCTCGATACACGTACAATGTCAGATAGTGTCGTTTTCGCATCAGTGGAAAACGGTACGGTTATAACACTAGGGTTTGACTATTTTCTTAGAAATTACGACTAATTTCACTTATGCAAAAACACCCCTATGTATTGCAATGGTATCCCTACCTGTGTTGTTGCCATCAGACGGGATGTGAGTTATCATGTCGGTAAAGAAGTTTAAAAGCTGAAATAAACAGCAACGAGAAATCAACATTTTTACAAATGATTTTGTAACAAATTACAACATAGAGAATATCTATATACAAACAAATCAATACAGGGCCGAAAAAAGACCTGAATGATAACCGAGACAAAGCACGACGGGAAGTTTGTGTGCAATTAATTGATTGCACGAAATAAAAGGAAATCCACAGCCGATTAATCAGAAACAAACATTTTCTATAGATGTGATATTAAAGTTAAAATAAACTGACACGAATAAAAGAGATGAATGAAATGAAATAAATTAATTAATAATTAATTAATAAACAATTAATTTCATTTCATTGATCTTTAATTTTTTTTAGACGTGCCAAAAACGTAAGAAAAGCCGACAAAAAGACTAATAAAATGTGAGAAATATGGAATTAGCACTATTGAAAGTCAAACTAAAAATTAAGAAAATGGTTATAAATAACTACTAGACGCTAATATAGCGTGACGTCGGGCTAGCAGGCGGGAAAAAAACGTTAAAAAGTTCATGCGACGTCATACTAATTTCAGAGAAGTTGTCCGAACGGTGCATACTCAGCTGATAAAGCCTTTTCCAAGGGATAGAATCTAAAAAAATTATATGCAGTGGATAATTTTATTCGGTGGATAACTTTATTCACCATCCAGGTTTGGTTAAAATCAACTCAAGTGCCTGATATGTTATCAGTCGTTTTACTATGGGCTTATAACTTTTATTAAATGTATTTACATGAACAGTCAGTTGTAGAGCTTTTTCAAACAAATTACAATCCTTTTCTAACGACATTAACAAATTGTTCAACAACTCCTGTATTCTATCTAACATATACAAGTCTGACCAAGAAAGAGTAGCGATTTTGCACAGGCTAAATAAAATCGTCTTTTTATTTAACAGTATTAGAAAAATATCTCCATTCAATAGGCTCAATGCGCTTACAATAAGTAAAAGACAAGTAAATAAAAAAAGTTTGTTATTCATGACTTACATAATACCGTAGTTGCTTTTTTCCCTTATGGCGGACTCGAGATCAGTTCTTGTGTCAGTTTGACCTTGATCTCATCGCATGATACCTTGCTACTTTCCACATCTTGTAAGGACTTCACTTCAGTATAATTCGTTTTGTCACTGTCATTTGTGTTGTCATTTGTGATATTTTTGCATTGACAAAAGCTTCATTTGGGATCCCTGTGGTCGAGTTCCCAAAGCATTATGGGGGACTATACACGACGTTGCCAGATAGATAGATAGATAGATTGAAGAAAAGGTAGAACTAAAGTCGGGCCGGCTAGCCCGACTAAAAAAAAGCTGAATATATAATTAAAATATTTACTGAAAAGAAATAATCAAAAGATCGAGAATCTGTGAGAATTTAGTATAATTTTGATCGAAAATCATGATAAGGCAAAGGGGAATGTTTGAAAACACACAATGAATGAAAATGAATAAGATAAAAATATGCAAACTGCGAGAGCCAAAAATAGATACAACCAAAACTAAAATAGCTCACTTTATTTCAGAGAATGACATATATTGTAAGATAGGGGGTCTATAATGAACAAGTAGTCGAGAAACAGCCCGTAACTCTTGCGTCAAAAAGAATATACATTTTCGCCGCTTGCTAAATATAGCAGCAAAATGCAAACAATTGATTTGGTGTTTCTTTATATATATTTAGTGTTCTCTTTATTCAAACAACTCTTTTAGATAATGTAGAAATAAAAGAGGCTTTCTTCTTAATTTTTTGGGCGCTGATAGATATGAAATGTCATGAAAGCATAATATTTCAATCGAAAATATTTGTTGTTGTTGTTGTTGTTTTTAGATATTTAATTCAACACCTTTTGTCATCACCCAAACTTTAAAATATATTCTAATTGAGTGAAAGGGATTGTTATTCATCGTGGATGAAGCATATAAATAAAAAGTTACTTATCATTTGTCTCACGGTGTTAGTCAGTCTTGTAAAAAACGCGACGTTTCGACTGTATTCAGCTGGTCATCATCAGGCGAAATGCGTAAACGTCCTACGACATATTTTTATTTATATACTCTGTTTGCTTTATTTTCGTTTCATTGATTAAGGAAGAATCGGAATCACTTTTTCACTTTTTTGTCGTTGTTTTATGTATCGGTATCAGTTTTGTTTGCTTTGGTGATGTTATTATTAAACAACCAAGAATATGTTCTTCACATTTTAACATTTTATTCCATATTTTTTATTATTCACCTTTTAAATTTCACAACAGAATTAGCCAATATGTGCTCAATATTGGTTGCAGTGCTAAAGAACAGAACAACTTTTTTGTGTGTGTCAAATATGATGAAAGATAAAAAACGAAACAACAGCTGAGAATCGTGTTCATAAATTTTCAAGGAAATATAATGTAGCGATTTATTGCCCTTGGGGGGGTCTATATTCAGTCGAAATGATATACAAAAAAACAAGCACATAACAAATAACTTTTGCTCATAGTCAGTACAAACTGTTCAATATTTGCTCTTGAGTTTTCTTGTAGTGCCGAAATATAGTCCTATGACTGATATGGTATTTGGAATGTAGAAACGGCTGAAAAAATAACTGACCAGAATTCGTCTTTACAATATATTGGCAACAACAAAATTTATAAGCAAGTCAATAATTTCCGCCATATTGCCCGAAGTTAAAAAAGGTAAAATTGATTCAATAATCTCGATACTGAAGAAATAAAGGATGTATATAATTTGTTTTAGTCGACATATTTCCTCTTGTACTTGTATACCACTTTACCAAGGTTCAGTTACCAGTGTGAGTTCAACTTCGTTCGTTCTTGAAAAATGCTAACAAGAGGATTTAATGAAATAAAAACATCTATTATTCATCATCTATATTGCAGAAGATTCTTCATTAAACATAAAAAGACATCTGCTTTTAGCCTTTTTCCCGTAATATAAAGATTATCATATAAAGTTTCCTCTTTCCAAACGAGAAGAGTTCTGGTTTCTAGGCATATAATTATGAAAAACTGCTTCCTTTTGCAAACAAAAACTAAATGAGTAAATAATTGAAAATAAAGACAAATAAATGACATTGTAAAAGGATTAGAAAAATACTAAAATATCACATCCGTCAATTAAAAGAAACACACATTCAAGAAGACGATGTCCATTCAAATATTTGGACTGTTTTTTTAAGGAGTCTATCACTTACGAAAGTAACATGAATTAAGAGATTTTGAATTAATAAACAGTCTAAATGCGCGTTGCTAAGATAATGTGTTGCTGTTTTCCCGACAATTAATAGCTGTCAATAGCAATGGAACTTCGTCGTCTAGTTATCCTTTAAAAATGAACGGCTAAGAACAATTGCCAAGCTTAGCGATCAATAATATTAGACCGTTTAATATTTTCCCCTATCATGCTAACTTTATTACTTATAAAGTCTCTCGGGACTTCTAGATTGTAACGTAATGATTCAAGGCGCGCAGAGAATTGAAACTTTTTTTCTTTTGCTTTTAATACAATATCAAGTTTATTTCGAAATAACCTAAGCTTGCTGGTTTTACGATAGTGTTCAATATCCGGGATCACACTGAGTAAAGGGCACAAAGGTGAAAATGAATGCTTAATACTATCACGTCTTTTACCTTCAGTTGATCTTGCTCTCCAGAATACTCGATACTTTGGAAAATTTTCCACGTACATCGTCTTCTGGCCTCTAGCCTTGCTCGATAACGTCGAAACCAATTTTGAATCAACACAGCGGAATTAAATTGAACCTGAGCTAGAAAATACACAAAACACACACGCATGGTATAATTTAGCAATTGATGAAGAGCATTAACATACGAAGGGTCAAAAAATGGTTGACCACAACACGATCAAATAATGAAGTACTCACAATTTTTTGACGTTTCAGTTGTTGTATATTCAGTAGTCGGAGGAGAGATCTTTCCATTTCCACAACCCATGTTCAATGGAAGAAAAATATTACGTGACAAATACAATTTGAAACAACGAAGACCCGCAATATTGCATTGTGTTGGTGTGTAGTGTTCAGTTAACTTTTTCACACAATTAATCAACTTTCTTCATGAAGTCCAACAATAAACATTGTAGTAATGCACAAAGGCTTGTATTTCCCGCCAAAATGGTCGCCTTGTTGTGCTTCAGCAGTAAGCTGTCTTTATAGATCTACCGGTTGCTGTAATATTCAAAATCAATGATGACTCGTATTGACAGGACCAATCGCTTTAGCGCCACACAACTTTTAGCAAGACACCAAGAAAAATAATCTGTCGTCAAACAGAAATCGTACTTATTGACTGATTAGCTTACATAAATCCACGTACTGGCGCTTGAAAAGGTCGCACGCTTTGCATCAGCAAGCACAATGTATCCTAGCATACAGAACTGATCGACCATCTACTAGTCACTACGAAATTGAATCTATAATAAGTACGGTATGGTTTCTATGGCAACTATAGTAGTTTACGTATTATCAACATCGTATGTAAATATAAAGAAGGTCGCCTGTCAAATGGACGGCAAATGTAAGAAAGCACTATAAACAAGTAAAAACGCTTGAATTGAGAAATGAATTGAGTAGAGGGTGGTCATTTCCTGTTAAAAACTAAATTGTCAAAGACAAACTCGTTATAACTCATGAACAGTCTAAATGCCCCAGCTACGTTCGGTTGCAAAAGTATATAGTTGAAAAGGTTTGAAACAATATCCATAAAGAAAAACGAAATGTATCGATATTATCTGACTATCTTGCCAAGCTGTGTATGCTGACATGTCTTCGGTATTCTAATTTTCATCATGCCTATTGTGAAATGTTTTCAAGATGCGTACATCCGCAGATATTGTAAATTTGTAACCAATTGTTAATTAACCCAGAGTTAAACAGCAATTCATCTCCGTCAAAGTAATAATTTCTTTCTTTAATTTTATAAATATATATATATTATTCAAGTACGTTGAAGTTTTCATTAAGTTATTTAAAGAATAAAAGAGCTGACGTACTTGATGGTAGCTTATGTATAGTCGCCACAGCAACTAACAAATAAACAGAAAATAAACGCGCGACATGCCGTATAGGACCTTTTTGAAATCATTCCTTCTTTCGTTCTGCTGTCTTGTGTTCGTTCAGCCATTTTCTTGACTGATTTTTTTTTTCGTTTTGGCGGTCTTTCACCTTTTAGCGCAATGTTCCAATTCTATTTTTTTTAGTTTATTTTTTTCAGTTTTTTATCTTCGTTTTTAATTTTCCTTTTTTTCTAGTTTCTTTTTCTAATCATTCATCTTCTTTTTCTTCTTTCCTCGGTTCGCCTTTCTTTTTTTCTTTTCTTTTTTTTCTTTTTTTTTCTTTTTTTTTTTTTTTTTCTTGGTCAGTTCTTAGGGTTTTTTTCCCTCACAACGAGCTATGATCCACCCGGCAGTAGAGTGTTTATGATTTTTTGTCTTTTTCTATATACTGAATTTTGTATTTGCTTCATAATGAATTCTTGCAAGGGTGCATCCAAGGGAGAAGGGACAATGGTGGTCGGTGCTACCCCTTTTTAGGAAAAGCCTGATCTATTTCCATAGATTATTTCTTTAATCAACAGTCTCCCCCTTGATTACTGGAATCTATAAGAAGCTTTTCAAAACGTCTGGAACTCCCCTTGTCTTGCTTTTTCCTTTAAATGGATTTGTTTTTTCTGTCCGTGCAATCATTAAGCATCATTAAACATCATAATCGTGTTTTCGATTCTGTAATGATAATGTTATCGCTGTTGTTTTCGCACTTAATATCTTGGATTATCAGTATCAAAAAGATCTTCTAATGAGTTTTTTTAGAACAAGAGGGAACATGCTTTTCTGCAATCAGTCAATCAAAGCTATTAATACGCCCTCGCCGGTGACAACACGCTTTTAACTCGAACTATGTTATGAAAGGCTTTCAAGAAAAGAGTCATTTATCTCACCAAAAAAAAATACGGTTAAGTTCAAGATACATAAACAAGTACAATCAAATAGATTGACTAGGTACCAGTTTTCAAGATCAACAGACGGGCTTTGCATATGAAAAGAATGCAAACCTCAGTTCTAACATGTTCAAAACAGCACGGTAGCAAAATCACCTGGGAAATCAAGTAAAATATCTGAATCACTGCCAAGCTCGGCTTTCACACTTACGGAAAAAAGAAATGCAACAATGTTGTGTTTTGCTGATAAAGATCACAAAATTTAAATTCGACATATATTGACGTGACCAAGACCGGGTTTTGGCATCTTTCATTCACTGCTAGTTTTTCATGTTACTGTTCAGTCTTCTAGCCATTGCTTCGAGAATTAAAATAAGTTGCTTTCTTTTTTTTTTTTTTTTTTTTTACTCTTTTCTTCCCATTTCTTTTTTATCTCTTGCCTTTGTTTTATTGACTTTTTTATATATTTTCTACTTCTTTCTTTTTCCTTTTTTAGAATTTTCCATGGTATATTTCGGTTTTGGGCTTCCTTTAGCAATTTGGAGTCCTAAGTATTTTCGGTCAGTGGAGTGACAATGAGAGTTAATGTTGTTATGGTAACAAAGCAAAATCAAGGCGAGCTGGCGAAGTACGAAAAGAAGAGCTGGTTCAGTCAAAACATTACCTAGTTTTCCGTGTTTTATCGCCAATTTTATACTAGATTTCTGGGAAAATGTCAGCACAAGATGAAGTGGAAGTTGCTAAAGAAGAGAAAAATACAGATGACGAGCCAAATCAACAAACAGAAGCAAATCAGGAACACGGCGAAAAACCATCTGAACAAAATGGCGGTGAAGAACCAAGTAAAGATGAAGATAAAAATACCGAGCAACAAGATATAGACGCTAAAGAAGTAGAAAATGATAACCAAATAACGAATGATAATGAAGAAAGTCCTACTGTAGATAATACGGAACAAGATACGAAGGAAAATGAAGCGAAACAGCTAGAAGAAACAGAGGGAAATACTGGAGAAATGCAAGAAACATCGATGCAAACTGATGGGAGAGAAACACCGAGTAAACCCGACTCAAATTCACAAGCACAGCCTTCTACTAGTGGTCCAGAATTGATAGCACCACCAGCATCACAGTCTGATTTACCAACAACTAAACAAACACACGAAAGTTTTGACATACAAGGTATGAAAAAGACATCTTAACTATACTTACATGTAGGTTAAAATATAATCAATATTAAATGTACATATTCTCAAACTATTTTCACAAACTGTGATTTGAAATATAAGCAAACTTGTTACTGTTGTACATAATCAATAGAATCAAGTCAGTATTTTCAGCTATGACATACAAGAATTGTTATTTAGAATTTTGTTGTTGTTTTTCAGTGAAATTTGTTCTCATGCCTGATGGCGAGGTTCTTACATTGACATGCAGCAATAAGCAAATCATTTCAGAGTTGAGAA